>JAYEPQ010000015.1:31415586-31803086 GCA_036321105.1 Dracaena cambodiana | reverse complement strand
CAATGCAAAAAAGAAAAAAAAGAAAAAAATATAAGAGAGAAGAGAAAGGGAGAAGAAGAGAACTCAGCTTTAGTTTGTGGTGAGGCCCTTGAATCCTGACCTCCCTTCTCCTACTCCAACTTCTGATGGTGTAGGAATTTACATTTTTAGAAGCCACCAAGTTCTCCAAAATTTGGAGCTCCCTTGGGAGTACCTCGGCTGTTAGTACTTTCTATAGTCCCAAAGTATCGACAACAACTTTTTTTTTTTTTTTTTACAATAAACAGCGAGACATAACCCTCCGCATCGACGACAACTTATTAATTTACTTTTGCATTATGTCAATAATATGTTGTTTTAATTTTTTTTTTATACCTACTTTTGCACCACAAGAATCTACATCGCTCGAGCAGGTGGCCTCTCAAGCTGTTGTTGGCGTTGTTACGACTAGGTTGGTAGTTACTACCAGCGTTCCCGTATCTTCTGAAGCTATTGGGATGCCAGGTTCACATGCCACAGCGGGCATTTCAAGCCAACACTGAAGACCTTTCAGAAAGAGTTTATCCAACGGGAGAGTAACTTCTATGAGAATGTCTCAGCCTTAATTTGTCGAAGTGGTGGTCAGAGATAACCAACTCCATTTAGCCTCGCTGTCCCTAGTGCTAACTTCTGCTCTATTCAGTACTGGGGAGAAGAGACACTTCCATTATGAGCTTTGATCAGGGACTTTGTGGATATGGCCAATGCCTTGCAATATGCCTTTAACTCCTTAAATATAAGCAGAGCACCTGCGTTTGTTGTAGGAATTCCAAAAAACAAATCAATTTTGCAGGAACATGATGCTCTTATCCGTTCTTCCGATGAGAGCTTCAAGTTAATAATATTATGTACCCTCTTCTTAATTCAGAGTGGAGAACCAACAGATATTCAATATCGGGGGAGAAGAATCTTTTTTCATTGAAATCAAAATGGTGAGGTATTACCCCGTGTTCCATTAAAACAACTTTAATAGAACATACAAAAGTGTTCATAAACCCATACATAAGTAAAAATGGATTACAATATAGTTCACTACAAAGTATACACTGCATAATACTCAGAAATTAAAATATTTTGCAACTGCAACCACAAGTGCAGGCAGGGAACATCCACCAAGCCTACTCCTCCTCCCAAACAACACGAGCCGCTTCTTATTATTTGGAACCATGTACTGTAATTTCATGAATCAAAAGTATTATTTCTTTTTGATGCATAACTTGTCGATTTGTTACTCAAGAGCGGTAACGTGAACATAACAAAGAGGATTAAGTATACTGTGGCACTTATATTTATCGGAGAGGCTTAGACTACTGTCATGAGACTAATAGGACCGAACTAAGCTGAAATCATCCATACATGTATAATTTTAACTGATGATTGAAATAGGGATTTGTGAGAAGTGTACTTTAATTTGGCTAGCACGACAAATTTATTCATATCACTAGAGCTTGCAATAGTTACACTTTGATGATGTCAACAAGGGTCAATTAGAGGTTTAATGTTGAAGTTGAAAGGTGAGGAAGAGTTAAATATGTGGGGAGATAACTTTCTTTTATAGGAAGTGTAATTTTAACGGGGAAAGATTTGATTCTTAAGACTGGTGCTAGATGTATGATGTTAACTTGGCTAAAGACACTGACGAAAATTTGATATGCAGAGGTGTGGTGTTAACTCGACACAAGAGGGATGGAGGATATAGCAAGGGTTTTGTATAGTTTAAGAGCACCCTGGATATTTAATTTAATTCAACATGGATGGAAGAATTCTACTAGAGAGTGCCTTCGATGGGTATTGGACGCAGAAGTTAGTGTTGTTTAGGATGATTACCATAATGGAAGATTTCAAATCCCAAGTTATAAAGGGGTTTGATTTGCCATCGTATGAGTTGCGCTAGCTATGCTATTCCACTCAGCATGCGAGAATTTTTTTGGATTTAAGTACCAAAATGTTCCTCTATCTTCGATCATAGAGACCTTAGATTTAGTATCATCTTGAATTACCTTGTTAGGGATCCGGTAATACTTTACCATTAACGTAATATTTTACGCCAATGCGATTCAATCCCACCGTTTGGAAATTGTGGCAGATAACTACCCTCCTTGCTGGAGAAAGCGTATGCTGCCAACCTTGGCTGAAGTGTTTTTTTTTTTTTTTTTTTGAAATAAACGGTGAGCAATTGCCCCTCACGTTCCATTAAAGCGATTTTAATAGAACTACAGTAAGAAAAACAAAATAAAGTAAGAGTACATATACCTGCTAGATAATAAAAGCCGGTAAAATCAAAGTCCAATACATACTACAAAATAACATAAGACAAGTATATCCTACCACTACGGCCCCCGGCTGCGGGTGGAGAAAAATCTGCAATCTCTACTCCTCATCACGTGAGTTATCACGGAGAACTAAGCTCGCTCCAGCGTCTGCGACTGTTGATCTCAAAGGGAGTCTTGGAGAATCTGCTGCAGCATTTCTGGAAGAGGTGGAATGATGGGCTGTGTCTGTATCACCTTGGCTGAAGTGTTGTTGTGTTATAGTTTCTAAAATACTCACTATGAAACCATCTTCCCTTAAGTTGGTTGTCAGGAGAATTTCAGGAATTCGTCCAGACTTCTATGTATCCTTTAATCTATTTCTGGAATAAAATATGTTATTCAGGTCAATTTATTCTGTAAGTTGTTGCTTTCCATCTCAAAGCTCAAACTGGAGTTCTACCCAAGTCCAGATATTTATTTGGTCATTGAAATAACTTAATCGATAATTTTTGCATCAACAATTGGTGTTGTTTGTAAAATGCACAATTGAACCACAGCTGAAGCACATTTAAAAACAAGGCAAACATATGTTAACCTCCTCCAAGAAGCAGTTTTAGTGCTACGAAACGAACAATCAGGTAAACCATGATACTCCTATAACCCTTATTGATTTTCTTGAACTTACACATCAATTTATGGTGCAAATCATGACTCTTTTTTGAACAATGGAAAATCACCCGCTCGAAGCTGTTGGCGATATACATCCCCAACCTCTTTTAGGAAGGATCCCTAGGGTTTAACTGGACACTCTCTATAAGATGTTAGTCCAATCAGGGAAAACTCGAATAGAAGGCATGGAGGTGATAATGAGTCCACCTCCAACTTGAGAAAAAGAAAAACTTATCATTCAATATATTCAGACATCGAAATTGAAGAACATGACCTTGTCCTCGTCTCAATTCTCAAGAAAGGATTGGAGTTCAATATCCCAAACCATGGTGTAAAAGAAAATAAAGCGAAAGCGAAATGAAGAAATTTTTGTATGTTTTCTTATTGTGACCTGTACAATGAGCCATCTTTTTATATGTGAAGTAGGTAAGAAAAACAATAATTACAGGATCTGTAATTGATACTAATTACATAAAATCTTCAATTAGTCAAATAAAATATTTGTCAACTATCCTAAATTAGTATAATCAGAGATTTGTCAACTATCATAATTTAGGAAAATATCTCAACATCTAATAGGAAAGTATCTCAAAATATCTCAGCAATATAATCATATCTTATCATATCTCAATCATATATCAACATCCCCTCTCAAACTCATGGTGGGCCATAGAAGCCAACTGAAGTTTACTAACAAGTTTACGAAGACGATTAGATGAGTGTGACTTAGTGAAAATATCAGCAAGCTTATCAGTAAAGCAAACCGAACACAAGATGATGCCTGATGAAGTGGCAGTCAAGCTCAATATGTTTGGTGCACTCGTGAAAAATATCATTATACGCAATCTGAATAGCACTCTGGTTGTCACAGTAGAGAGAAGAACGAGATAACTGAGGGGCATCCAAGTCAGCCAAAAGATGATGCAGCCATAGAAACTCAGCAGTAGTATCAGCAAAGGTGCGATACTCATCCTCAGTGGTAGATCGAGAGATAGCTGTTTGTTTCTTACTCGCCAAGAAATAAGACATGAGCCAAGTAAGAAACAAATACCAATGGTAGAACGACGATCCGTAGGATCATCAGCGCAATCAACATCAGAATAAGCACGTAACTCAAGAGATGACTGAGATGAATAGTGTAAACCATGAAAAGAGTGACCCTGACATAACGGAGGATTTGAAAAATAACAGCATAGTGGGGTGAGCGAGGCTCATGCATGAATCGGCTGATCGGGTGAACACCATAAGAAATATCAGGGCGAGTAACTGTGAGATAAATAAGACTATCAATCAATTATCGATAGAGAGTAGGATCAGACAGAGTCACACCATCAGTAACGTTGAGCTGAGTATTATATTCCAAAGGGGTACTGACAGTCTTACTGTCAGTTAGACCAGTCCTGGATATATGATCTAAAACATACTTGGCCTGAGAAAGAGAATAACCATCCGAAAAAGATGTCATCTCAAAACTAAGGAAGTAACTGAGCGTGTCCAAATCTTTTATTTCAAAATGATGACTCAGAAAAGCCTGAAACGCACGAATGCTAGTAGTATCATCACCAGTGATGATCATGTCATCAACATAGAGAAAGAAAAGAGTGGTGCCAGAGGTAGTCTTATGGATGAATAAGGCAGTGTCATAAGCACTGGCTACAAAACCTTGCTGCGTGATAACAGAGGTAAATTTGGCAAACCAAGCACGAGGAGCCTGCTTCAGACCATAGATCGCACGATGAAGGCGACAAACCTTGTGAGGAGGATGCTCATAACCAGAAAGAGGCTTCATATAAACTTCCTCAGTAAGATCGCCATTAAGAAAGACATTTTTGATATCCATCTAAAATAATGACCAATGCCGAACAGTAACAACAATAATAAAAGATCTAACAGAGGTAAGTCGAGCAACATGAGCAAAAGTTTCCTCATAGTCAATTCCATACTCTTGAGAGCAACCCAACGCAACAACGAGCTTTGTATCGCTCAACTGAGCCAGCTGCCCGAGTCTTAATCTTGTAAACCCACTTACAACCCACTCAAATTTTCCAGGAGGCAAATCCACTAAAAGTTCCAAGTATATGTCTTGTTAAGAGCATCTAATTCATCAGACATAACTTACTGTCAAAGATGATCAGAACTAGCCTCACGATAAGAGTGAGGCTCATGAAGAGTAGTAAGAGCAGAAAAACAATGGTAATCATGAAAATGAAAAGGAGGAGCTCTTACCATATCAAAATGACAAGGTGCAATAACTTGTGAGGACTCAGCAACAGAAGGTGGTATAGGCACATCTTGAGGAGAACCAGGTGATGATGCTGGATCCACATGGGGAGCAAGGTCATGGGAAAAGGCCGATGATAGATTGTCAGAGGAGCAGGTATCACCTACAAAAGAGTTAGTAGATTCAAAAAACAGAGTAATAGAGGGATCAGTGAAGACAGGGGAATGACTAGAGTGAAGTGAGGAAAATGAGGAAAGAGTGGTGAAGAGTTTATGTTCCCAAAACTCTACATGATGAGAGATACGAAGGTTTTTGGTGATATATAGGATCATAACAACGGTATCCTTTTTGTTCAATGCCATAACCAAGAAAACAACACTGCCTAGAATGGGGTTCCAACTTCGTTCGTTCATGCGGGAGGAGAAGAACGAAGCAGGCACAACCAAAAACTCGAAGAGAGCTATAATCAGGAATGGTACTATATAACACTTCAAAAGGAGTTTGGTTGTCAAGAATGAGTGAGGGGACACAATTGATGGTGTAAATAGCTGTAAGAATAGCCTCTCCCTGAAGACGATCAGGAAACGAGGCAGAAAGGAGGAGGGATCGGACCGTGTTTACACTTTGCTCAATCATTTTGTTGTGATGTATAGGGACGAGCAATGGGAGAGAGTGCCATTTTGTTGCAGAAACTCAATGAAGGATTTTTCGTTATACTCCAAAGTATTATCAGAACGAAAAACCTTGATAGCATGAGAAAACTGGGTAAGTACAATTTGGTGAAAGCATTTGTAAATTGCAAACAACTCAGAATGCTTATGCAAAAGATAAATCCATGTATAATGCAAAAAAATCATCCACAAATATGCTAAAGTAGCGGGAGCCCTCTCGGTAGAAATTGGAGAAGGGCCCCAAATATCAGAATGAACAAGATCAAAAGGAGCAAAAGAAAAAGAGTCACTAGTATTAAAAAGTAAATGAGTTTGTTTTCCAAGTTGACAAGAAAGACAATCAAACTTATCAAAAGTGACAGACCCAAAGAGACCACTAGAGACTAACTGCTGAATACGAAGTAAAAAAGTATGAACGTGACGAGAATCCAAACACTAGAAGTGATGGCAAAGGAAGCCGAAGGTGTAGTGGAAGGAATCTATAAGTTCACCATTTTAAACATACGTCCAACTTTACGGCCTGTCCCAATGACCTGACCCATTTGAGAATCCTGCACATCAACACTACGAAAAGAAAAGTGAAGCTCAAAACTTAACTCAACAATTTGGCCAATAGAGAGGAGATTCGACGATAACTTAGGAACTAAATAGGTATTACCGACGGAGATGTTAGAGGTAGAAATAGAACTAATATGGCTAATAAGGATCGCAGAACCATCGACAGTATAAAACTATGTTTAGGATCTAGAGCAGATTTAGTAGAAAATGGTGGGATCAGAAGTCATATGATTACAACAAGCAGAATCCATAAACTAAGAAGAAGTCCTGGAGTGACAGATAGTGCAGTAGATAAACGAGACAGAACCTGATTGACGAAAGCCTCAATGTCAGCAGCAGTGAGCGAAGTAGACTGAGAAGAAGGCTCAGGGGTAGAGTGATCAGTGGAGAAAACTGCAGCAGTCTGTTGGGGGGAACCTCGAGAGTCTCGGGTCTTTTTCTGCTGCAACTTGAAACAATCAGTAATCAAGTGTCCGCTTTTCTTGCAATACCAACAAAGTAACTTTTGAATAGAGAATTGTGACTGTGGAGCATAACGTTGGGAGGAAGGCGAAGAGACAGTAGCCAAAACAAGATCAGGAGACTGTAGTGTCATAGTAAGGCGACGATACTCTCGGAAATTAACTCAACAACAGTAAGATCCATAGTAAGAAGTGGCGTACGATGAAGAAGGGCTACCAGAGTGGATTCAAAGTCATCACGAAGAGCCATCATAAAATGCCTGAACTTGCGACGGTCCCGATACTTGGCAAAGAGCTCGATGTCTATACCACAATGAAGTTGGGTTTCAGCAGCAGTCAACTGGTCCCAAAGAAGAGCAACTTGAGAGTAAAACACAGTGATGGACTGACCGGGTTCTTGACGTATTTAGTAAAGTTTTGTCTCAATCTGAAACTGAAGAGAAGTATCACTGCAGCAATCGTACTGAGTAGCCAAGAAATCTCATGCAACTTTAGCATTCTTGAGTCGGGATAGAAAACTGTTAATAGATGAGATTGATGTGTTAACGATCCACTGCAGAATCTTGCTATGAATACTCTCCCAGTTATCCAAGCGAGTAGTGTAGTGGACTCATCCTTAGCACGAACAGGCTTAGGAGAATCTTCAGAAATATAACGCCACAATTTTCTTCCTTTGAGAAAAAGTTTCATATTGGAAGCCCAAAGATTATAGTTGGTTCCATCCAAAACAATATCAAGTGGACGAATAATATCACGAGCAATATCATTTTGGGAAGACATTTTGGAAAGAATATGCCAAAATCAACTCCCAAAAAATCAATCAAAAAATCAGCGTCCGAAAAAGTCAAACCTAATTGAAGAACATAATTGACTAGGGCGAGTGGGGCTCAAGCGTTGGAGAAGAGAGGTGCGTGAAAACCATTTGCAGAGACTTCACAGAATACGTGGAAGAGTTTGTCAAGTCCGATGGAGCTGAAATTTCAACGGAAAGAGATCGAAGGGAGACGAACAATCTGAAGGTAGAAGATTGTCGAAATTTGACTTCAAAATGGCCGAAACGGGCACAAAGAGCTTCGGGATATGTGAGGACAAAGGAAAAACTCACTTAGGGTGATTTATGCACTCACAAAAGAAACTAGAAGAGGTACCAAAATTTCGGTGGCTCTGATACCATATAAAAGAAAATAAAGCAAAAGCAGAATGAAGAAATTTATGTATATTTTCTTGTTGTGACCTGTACAATGAGCCATCCTTTTATAGGTGAAGGAGGTAAGGAAAAGAATAATTACAGGATCTGTAATTGATACTAATTATACAAAATCTTTAATTAGTCAAATCAGAGATTTATCAACTATCCTAAATTAGTATAATAAGAGATTTATCAACTATCCTAATTTAGAACTATATCTCAACATCTAATAGAAAAGTATCTCAAAATATCTCAGCAATATAATTATATCTCATCATATCTCAATCATATCTCAACACATGGAAAATATGACAAAACCACTGATCACCAAGAGCATATTACCAATTATTTTTCAGTTATGTTCCTCCAAGAGACAACTGAAGAGGTCATGTGCCTCGCTTATTCCATCAGCCTTGAACAAGAAGTCATAAACTGGTAAAACCGACTGCCTTCTGTATCTATAGTTTTAATTTGATAGCTACTTCATCTATTAACATAATTGTTCAAAGTGACTAGAAGAACTCAAAAGGATATCGCAACTCTCATCAATATCGAGTAAAAGCTTAGCTAGTCCTGGTGAGATTATTTTAAAAAATTCATTGAAATTAGGCTCCAGATGGAAGATTGCTCTTCGACATGGCCCTTGTGACACTCATAAATGACATCCAATACAAGGGGCTCAGAAAGTCCTTCGCCAAATGGAATCCGACTTCTTTTGAAATAACCCTGTCCTTTTGAAATCCACCACTAATTGTTTTCCTCTAATCTTTTATTTTTACTTCTTGGTAAGACAATTTGACTTGGATCAAATTGTGACAGTAGCAAACTTGGGATTTGGTATGAGTAGTTGAAAATCATGGCATACTTGTAATCAGTGGAGGAATGATTAGGAGAGTACCACTCCATAATTTTTATCCATCTTTTTTGTACTAGTATGACTAATGGAATAAGGGGCAACCCTTCTCCTTATCTTCATCATCCATCTTCTTCATTTTCTCCTCTCTCCGTTCCAATCTTGGCCCCAATCTTGGCCCCATCTTCAAGATAGCTCCAACATCGAAGAACTCCTCCATCAAGTCATTGCAAATCTTTTCTTTCGGAAGAGTCAAGGCAAGGAATCACACTTATTGCACCACTCATAGCTCTACAATACCTAACTTTATATTAAAATATGATTTTTTTTTTAATTAGTATTTCATCTTCTCAATTTTTTCTCCCAAAATAACTCAATTTTCGGGTCTACCAAACCCCAAGTGGACCAACTCTACTAGTTCTCTCTGTAGGTCACTCGATCTTGGTAGAAAGTTCATAGCTTTCTACTTGCTTCACCAAAAGAGTTCATTGTTTTTTTATTTGAAAGACTATTCAACTCCCTGCAACTTTTATTTGTAACTTTTTTTTGTTAATCTTGACTTTAATCCTGTCACAACCGAAGATGAAAAAACTCTCGATACTCTACACATAACCGTTTTGATCGAATGGAGGGTGTGTTGATAAGATTAAGAAAAATGAACATCTTTTGGAATGTAAGGGGGATGGGGTCGAGCGCTAAAAGAAAAATATAATGGAATTAATTAGAACCCATAGAATCTAGGTAGTGTACTTAGTGGAGACAAAAATAAACAAACTAACAACATGTAAATTAAGATAACTAGGAGTTGTGGGGAATTTGAGTGGATCATCAAAAGAAGTCATGAGATGTCTGGGGAAATAACGATTTGAATTAATACATCTATATTCACAGTAGAAGAACAAGATGAAAGAGCATACTCCTTCTGCATAAAACTAAAAAACAAAAAAAAAGCAGATGAGAGGAGATCGTCACGGCAATTTATGGTCCAAATGATTGGAGCCAACAGAATATAATATAGCAGGAACTTAGAGATATTCATGACAAGTGGCCTACTTGGAGGGGATTCTAATATGGTTAGATGCAAGGAAAAGAGAAAGGGAGGAGATCACAATGATCAGAACATGGAGAGTTTTAATAATACCGTACAGGATTTGGAATTAATAGACATACAGATAATTGATAGGAGATTCACATGGTCAAATTTAAGAGAGAATCTCAGTCTAGCAAAATTAGGCCGAATAATAGTCTCCTCGTATTAGGAATCTATATTCTCGTAGAGGATAGAGCAACCACTTATAGTAGACTCACATCGGTCCATGTCCAATCAAATTAGGCAGCGAGGAGGATCAGAAAAAAGGTAAAAAGAGGTTCTGGTTTGAAAAAATGTGAACGGAATTGGAGGACTTAGAAAAAATCGTAGAGGGAAGCTGGAATAGCCCAATGATGGACTTGATGTTATGAGAAAACGAGTGGGAAAATAGCAAATGACCACATAAATGGAGACACAAAGATTTACGTGGAAAACCCCTTCTTGGGTAAAAACCACGGACAAGACAGAAGAATTTATTACTATACAGAAGTAATAATTTACAAGGGAGAGGAGAGTTTGGGACAAGAATAAATGGGAGGGGGAAGGCTAATTTTATAGCCTTCCCCTCCCTTTCAAATTAGTCCCACACTCGATGTGGGACTAATAATTTCAATATTCTCCAACTTGAAGATTTAATTGAGTTTCAATTAATCTTCACATCATCATTTCTGCCTTGTCATCATGTTGCTTACGTTTCTACCAGGCTACAAGAGGATCGACACCAAATGAACTTGTCCGTGTTGACTCCTTTTGTCAAAAAATCTGCTAGATTCTCTTTAGTGTGTATTTTCTGTACATCCACTGTTCCTTCTTCCACTTTCTCACGAACGAAGTGATACTGAACTCGGATATGCTTGGTTCTTGAATGAAAGGCTGGATTCTTTGCAAGATGCAAAGCGCTCTGACTGTCACAAAACAAAGAAATCTTCTCTTGTTTGTGCCCGAACTCCTCCATCGCCAACTTCAACCATATCGCCTCTTTACTGGCTTGTGTAGCTGCTACATATTCTGCTTCTGTAGTTGAGGTTGCAACAACATACTGCAATTTTGAAACCCAGCTTACAGCCCCACCTGCAAGAATGAACACATATCCAGTAGTGGATTTACTTTTGTCAAGATCACCTGCATAATCAGAGTCAGCATATCCACGAACAATTACATCTGATCCTCTATAACATAATGCAACATCTGAGGTTCCTTTAACATATCGCAGAATCCTCTTTACCGTATTCCAATGCTCTCTACCGTGATTTGCCATGTACCGACTAACCACTCCCACTGCATGTGCAATGTCTGGTCTTGTACAGATCATAGCAAACATTAAACTACCCACTGCTGATGCATACGGTACTCGAGACATCTCCATCCTCTCTTCTTCATTGCTAGGACACATACTTGAGGATAACTTGAAATTAACAGGAAGAGGGGTAGAAACTGACTTACAATCTTGCATATTGAACCTTCGAAAAATTTTCTTCAAATAGTTTTTCTGAGTAAGCCAAATCTTCCTATTACTTCTGTCTCGGTGAATTTGCATCTCTAGAATCTTGTTTGCTGGTCCCAAGTCCTTCATCTCAAACTCCCTAACCAACTGAGCCTTTAATTCTTGAATCCGATCTTTGTTAGGACCTGCAACTAACATGTCATCTACATACAATAGCAATATAACAAAGTCGTTATCATCAAACCTCTTGAAATATGCACAAGGGTCTGCATAGAGTCTATTGTATTCCAGGCTCATGATGAAAGAATCAAATCTCTTATACCAACATCTTGGCGCCTGCTTTAATCTGTATAGAGATTTGTTCAACCTGCAAACCAAGTTCTTCTTTTCTTTTTCTTCAAATCCTTCTGGTTGGAGCATATAAATCTCTTCTTCAAGATCACCATGAAGAAATGCTGTCTTTACATCTAATTGCTCTAGATGTAAATCAGAGATAGCACATATAGCCAGAACTACTCGAGCTGTAGAAAGTTTAACCACAGGAGAAAATATATCATTAAAGTCAATACCTTCCTTCTGAGCATAGCCTTTGACCACCAATCTTGGATGATAACGCTCCAGTTGATCATCACTGTTCCTTTTGATTTTGTATACCCATTTGTTGCCAATGGGTTTTCTTCCTGGTGGTAGCTGCATAAGATCCCAAGTCTCATTTTTATGAAGAGTTTCGATCTCCTCTTGCATTGCTGCCGTCCACTGATATGCATTTAAACTGGTCATTGCTTCTTGGAAAGTTGATGGCTCTCCATCTTCAGTTAGAAGGCAGTATGCAACATTACTATCCACATCATAGTCAGAATGCCAAACTGGAGCTTTTCTTTCTCGGCTTGATCGTCTGATCTCTTGCAAACCAGAATCAACAGAATCTAGAATCTGGTTCTCTCCAACTGCGTCAGAGGAATTATCTTTCAACTGTATTACTGCAGTCTCTGCTTTTGAAGTGTTATCATCTTGGATCTTCTTTTCTGTAAAGATGACATCTTTGCTGATGACAACTTTGTGGGTAGTGGGATCCCACAAACGATACCCCTTTACACCATCATCATACCCTAAGAAAATACACTTTCTGGATTTTGGATCCAACTTAGTAGTTTCTTGAAAATTATACATCACATATACAGAACTTCCAAAAACATGAAGATTAGAGTAATCGTCTGGTTTACCTGTCTACATCTCCATCGGCGTTTTCAACTCAATTGCTGTTGATGGAGTCCGATTGATCACATAACAGGCGGTGTTGACTGCTTCAGCCCAGAAAGATTTTTCTAAGCTTGCTGCTCCCAATATTGCTCTTGTACGTTCAAGCAACGTTCTATTCATCCGCTCTGCCACTCCATTCTGTTGAGGAGTGTACGCCGTCGTGAACTGTTTTTTGATACCTTTTTGCTTGCAAAATTTATCAAAATTATTACCAGTGTATTCTCCTCCATTATCCGACCTGAGATATTTAATCTTTTTACTAGTCTCAAGTTCCACCTGCGCCTTGAAAATCTTGAAGGTTGGAAGCACATCTGCCTTACTTCTGATTGGATACAACTAACATCTCCTGGAATAGTCACCAATAAATGTGACAAAATATTTTGCTCCTCCAAGAGACATACCTGGTGCCTGCCATAATCAGAGTGAACCAATTCCAGAATAATTTTGCTTCTAGAATTTGATGTGCTGAACTTTAGCCGATGCTGCTTGCTTGTCACACATTGCTCACAAAATGGTAGAGAAACCTTCGTGAGATCCGGAAGTAGCTTTCTTTCTGCAAGAATCTTCATTCCCTGCTCCGATATGTGGCAAAGTTTTTGATGCCACGTCGTTGCAGTCTTCTCATCATCATTGTTTGTGACAACTGATGCTTCTCCTTCCTGCAGAGTCTCTCCCTTGACTAGGTACAAGTTTGCAGCTAGCTTTTCTCCTTTCATAATCACAAGCGCGCCTCGTACAATCTTCATGATCCCCTTCTCACCTTCCATCTTGCACCCGAGGTCGTCAAGCTGTCCTAAAGACAGCAAGTTCTTCTTTATTCCCTCCACATGTCGCACTTCTTCGATGGTGCGAACTGTCCCGTCAAACATCTTCAATTTGATGGATCCTTTTCCAATAATCTTTAAGGCATGATCATTACAGCTGTAAACCATTCCCTCAGAGACTGGTTCATAGTGATGGAACCATTCTCTGCGAGAAGTCATGTGAAATGTTGCTCCAGAATCGAACAACCATACATCCTGTAATCTTTTTCTGCCTTCATGTGATGTTGCTGCATCGCATATTAGGGCATTTCCATAATTTGAGCTGCTTGCCACATTTCCTTGAGGACTGGAATTTTGTTTCAAATTCCAACAATCTCTTCTGTAGTGACCCTTCTTGCCATAATTGTAGCATTTGACATTCTTCTTACTCCGTGATTTGGATCTACCGTGACTTTGACTCCCACTGGGGCCAGGCTCCATTGATCTTCCTCTCGTCATCGACAATACTTCTGCTTGGTGTGAACTTGCTTGCCTTTCTTCTTTGTTTTTGCGCCGCTTCTCTTCATCTAGGACTGCAGCTGCAATATCATCGAAGTCGAGGCGATCTTCAGCCAAGTTGCTTGTTTTGTTGATGATGAGTTGATCATATGAATCCGGTAGACTTTGGAGTAGAATTTCAGCACGTTCACCCATCTTTATATCATAACCCAAATTCTTGAGTTGTGAAAATAAAGTATTGAGGGTGTTATGTGCTCCGTCACTGCAGTGGATTCTGACATCCGAATGGTGTACAACTTCCTCTTAAGAACAATTTTATTGTGGAGAGATTTTACCTCGTACAGTTTGATGAGATGATCCCAAATCTCCTTTGCTGTCTTCTTCTCTTGAATGCTGGATAATAAATCATCTCCTAATCCGAGATGGAGATCTGAAATAGCCTCAGCATCCATCTCCAACCATTTCTCGTCTGAGATATTCTCTGGCCTTTCACCGATAGCAGGAAGGCACTTATCTTTTACTAAGATAGCCCTCATCTTCATCTTCCAGAGACCAAAATTGCCTCCGGTGAATTTTTCAATCTCAAATTTGCGTGTCATTGCTATATCCCAACTCCAATACAACTCCCACTATTCAAAACAAGTGGACGAAAGTGGGCCTCACAAGAACACTATTTACGAAAGTGGGCCCCACAAGAACACTATTCACGAAAGTGGGCCCCACAAGAACACTATTCACGAAAAATGGGCCTCACAAGAACGAGTGGGAGAACAAGCGGAAGAAAGTGGGCCCCACAAGAACAAGAACAAGTGGGTGGACCCTGCAAGTGTACCGAGTAGATTCCACAAAGAAGCAAATACTTATTTTCTGATGTGGAGGGTGGCAACCACTAATGTGGAGGATCCACTTACAGCCGCAGAGTATACGATAAGTACCACAACTTTATTGACCTTACTCACACAGGAACAAGTGGGTGGACCCCGCAAGTATACCGAGTAGGTCCCACAAAGAAGCAAATACTTATTTTCTGATGTGGAGGGTGGCAACCACTAATGTGCAGGATCCACTTATAGCCACAGAGCATACGATAAGTACCACAATCTTGCTGACCTTGCTCTGATACCACTGTTATAAGAAAACGAGTGGGAAAATAGCAAATGACCACATAAATGGAGACACAAAGATTTACGTGGAAAACCCCTTTTTGGGTAAAAACCACGGACAAGACAGAAGAATTTATTACTATACAGAAGTAATAATTTACAAGGGAGAGGAGAGTTTGGGACAAGAATAAATGGGAGGGGGAAGGCTAATTTTATAGCCTTCCCCTCCCTTTCAAATTAGTCCCACACTCGATGTGGGACTAATAATTTCAACACTTGATGCAACTAGAATCTAGGCAAAAAGGCTTGCAAGATTAAGAAAAGTATTGCAAAGATAGGAAACAAGAGTATTTGGAAACATTATGATGAAGAAGAGAGAGATTTATGACAAGATTGGAGCTCTGAATAGCATGCAGGAAGAAGAGATAATAAATCCCCAGCAGACATAATATCTAATATAACTCAGAAAAGAGAGAGAAGATATCTACACCAACAAGAGAATATGTGGCAGTAAAGATCATATATTAGATGGTTGCAGGAGGGGATAGAAATACGACATTCTCTGGCAAGACTATGAATTTCAGAAAAGACAAAATACTATCGAGAATCTAATCATAAATGGGTCTCCCCAAACAAATAAAATAATTCATTGATGATCACTTTTTAATAGGGATTACAAAAGCTCACACAAACATGCTAGAGAGTAATATATGAAGGAACAAAGGAAATTATAAGCACTTGGAGCAAAAATTCACAGAATATGAGATTAAGACAACTATGTGGGGGCTGGAACCTAAAAAGGCACCAAGACCTGATGGATTTCCCATCATATTTTTACAAATCATTATGGAAAATAGTGAAGGAAGACACAATAAAATTGATGAAGGAAATTTATGCAGGCAAAGTCCAATTGGACCGATTGAATTATATAAACGTGGTATTAATACCAAAGAAAAGCACTGCTAAAAGAATCAGGGATTACATGCCGATTTCTTTTGTTAATTGCATAGTGAGAATTGTTTCAAAAGTACTTGCCAATAGACTTGGTCTGGTATTACAAAGTCACATAGAATAATATCAGACTAGGTTTATAAATAAAAGAAGTATCTTGGTGGTATAGTCCTCATGCATGAAACAAACCATCAAGCCAAGAAGGAAATAGAAAAGGGGTATATTTTGAAACTAGATTTTGAAAAGCTTACGATGTTGTAAATTGGGAGCATTTGATGGAAAAACACAAGAATAAAGGATTCGACACAAATAGCAAGAATAGGTCCATAACTAGCTAAATTCTGCAAAATATAGATTTTGTTTAATAGAGAACCAGACAGAGAGATCAAATACAGATGAGAGCTACGGCCATGACGATCTATTATCGCCACCACTATTTTCTTTGGTTGCAGATGGACTAAATATGATTATCGTAGAAGCGACTGTTGGCAGTGAAAATTTCTAAGTAAAAAGGGATTTTCCACAACAAAACGCAGAGCTAACTTAGTAGCTCCGTGTTTGGCTATTTTAGTCTCGCACTTGAACAAAATGCGGAGCTATTCAATAGCTCCACGTTCTGGTTTCTTAGCTCCGCGTTTTGATGCGATTAGCTCCGCGTGAGCAGATAAGCAGAATCATAAATTGATTGAGATTAAGATTTGGGCTTATCCAAATATCTAGTTTAAGTCCAATCAGAACTCTAAATCAAGATTTAAATCAAAACTAAGATATTTGATTAGAATCCTTGATGAATACAAATTCTATTTAAATAGAAACTCTCATATTGACCTAAGGCTATAAATACCCCTTTGAGGAAGCTCTAGGGATCTTTTTCGCATCTTAGAGAATTCGAGTTACGCGTGAGAGCCTTGAATTCATGAAGACCAGAGAAGATCAAGATCCAAGTCGGCCGCCGTCATCTTCAAAAGAAAAGATCATCGTCGTCAGATCGTCAAAAGGAACTACTAGTTAGATCCCATCGCTACGAGAACCCACATTTTATTGTAAAAGAGAGCGATAGATTATAAATCCTCTCGTTTGTTTTTTTATTGTTCACTTTCATTGTAATCTAAGTTGTATTCAATGGAAGGAAAGCAAATTTCTGCTGCGAACAAACTGGCGACCACAGTGGGAGAAGTCTCTTTCACCAAAAAAGAGATCGTGGCGCAATCTGATATCAAGAGGATCGGATCCGACGTGAACATGCTAGTCGTAGAGATCGACCAACAGAAGTACGAGGAGTATCTCTCCTCTGAGTCAGGTAACCTGACCGAAACGCGACGCTATCGTCGTGTGCGCTCCAATACTCGAGGATCGGGTAATCGGGAATCCACCGTTAATCGGGGACCCGTGGAGACCGTGGCCATAGAGCCGACGTTTGGGCAGGAAACCCTAGCGAAGATGGCCTCTTTACTGCCGAAGAAAGCTCAGGAACTGGATTGATCAGAACCCAACTCCGAAATAGAAATCGGAGAGCTAGGCGAAAGGACCTCAAAGCCCGCATTGAACGCGAGGCTAACTTCACAAAACGCGAGGCTATAGCCCTTTGCAAGCTGGCTCACATTAATCGCAAGACCAGCCAGTATCGTGATAAACGCGAAGCTAAGACTTGTGTTAATCGCAAGATTTCTGATACTCACGTTAATCGTGAGGATAAAATTTCCTTAGAACCAGCGTGTGATTCTCCACGCGAGGCTACTACTGAGCTTAGCGATAAACGCGAAGCCAGTAAGACTTGTGATAATCGCAAGATTTCTGATACTCGCGTTAATCGTGAGGATAAAATTTTCTTAGAGCCAGCGTGTGATTCTCCACGCGAGGCTACTACTGAGCTTAGCGATAAACGAGAAGCCAGTAAGACTTGCGATAATCGCAAGATTTCTGATACTCGCGTTAATTGCGAGGATAAAATTTTCTTAGAGCCAGCGTGTGGTTCTCCACGCGAGGCTACTACTGAGCTTAGCGATAAATGCGAAGCCAGTAAGACTTGCGATAATTGCAAGATTTCTGATACTCGCATTAATCGCGAGGATAAAATTTCTTTAGAGCCAGCGTGTGATTCTCCACGCGAGGCTAATACTGAGCTTAGCGATAAACGTGAAGCCAGTAAGACTTGCGTTAATCGCAGACCTCCTTACCTTCGCGTAAATTGCGAAGATAATTGGCAAACTTGCGTTAATCGCAAAAATTGCTCTAAACGTGAAGTTATGACTTGCGTTAATCGCAAGAATAAGCCAGCGTGTAAGAATCTTCTTCCACGCGAGGCTAATATACCAGAAGATAAACTTCTGCAAAAACGTCAAGCCAACGTAAAACGTGAGTCTAACGTATCAAAACGCGAGGCTAGCGTATCAAAATGCGAAGCTAATTTTCAACTCCACGACTCAAAATGCGAAGCTATTGCTCAGCTCCGCGTAAATCAATCTGAATACAAAATCAGGATTGATAATTATCCTATTAAACCAGAACTTGACACTGCTGATTTCAAGAAGCTCCAGTGGGCCCCTGGACCCTCTCAATGGATGAGTGGGCCCACGACTCCATATCTAAGGCCACTGATCTCAGAAAATATCTAACCAAGAAAAGGAGTATAAATTAAGTTCAGTCTGAACCTACTTGTCATTGCCAGCAGCTTATGACAGCAGTATCTGCTGTAGTGGACAGTTGTTGCTGCAACAAGAACATGGTATCGGTGTTCGACCGATTAACTGAGTTGGACAAAAACCCTGCTAAAAAGACAAAAACTGCTCCCCGAGAAAAAGAATGGAGAGTTGTAACTTCTAATATGGTCGGAAAGGGAAAGAAAATCATAGAAAAGAATGATGATTGAGAATCAAGCGATGAAGAATATCATCATTTTACCCGACTTAAGTCAGGCGCTATCCCGACCCGAAACTATAAGAAACTTGTGAAAGGTTCTTATGACGATGATAGTGATAACTCGGCCATAGCCTCTCCTCGTTCTTCGGCATCGTCTAAATTGCAAAAATCAACATCACATATGATGGATAGATCTGACGATGTGGACCAAAGATTTGAGACCCAAGAACAAATGATCCGAGATCAACAAAAGAAGATCGAGGATCTTAAAATGATGCTCTCAAAAGTGTCGAAAATACTCAAAAAATTATCGAGGATAATGCCAAGAAGGGAAAAGAAATTCCGTTCAATAAAATAAACGAGGAAGATAAAGAAGAAAAGGCTCACTCGACACATGAAGACGAGGATAAGTATTCTTTTCACATCCCTCATGAAGAGAAAATCGAAAAGTTACAAAGCCAACT
This sequence comes from Dracaena cambodiana, assembly GCA_036321105.1. NCBI lineage: Eukaryota > Viridiplantae > Streptophyta > Magnoliopsida > Asparagales > Asparagaceae > Dracaena > Dracaena cambodiana. The sequence continues at coordinate 31,783,761 of JAYEPQ010000015.1, read as the reverse complement.
CGAGGCGTTAATGCACAAAAAGGAGTTGAAGGAATCAAAGATCTCAAGACCATACCCGCCTGAATGGGATTTGGCACCATACCCTGAAAAATACAAACCGCTGAAATTGGAGCAATATGACGGGAAAGGATCTCCCAGTCAGCATATTTACTACTTCTTGTCTGAAGCAGGACATTTAATGGGCAATGATTCAGTGATAACCAAGGTATTTGCAAGTACCTTGCGAGGGCATGCCTTCACATGGTTTATGCAGCTGCCCCCAGATACTATCAATACCTGGTTTGACGTTGAGAAATAATTTCTCGCACGTTTCTTTGAGGATGAAACCGAAATATCGGTTCATTCCCTCCTTGCAATTAAGCAAGGAGAACAAGAAACGGTAAAGGACTTTATAGAAAGGTTCTGAGAGAAGTCCGTGTATTGTAAACACGGAATGGTCCAGAAAACTCTGGTGGAGACATGTTGGCATAATCTCAAGACCAACGTGCTCTTAAAAATGGGGGCCGTAGAGTCTAAGACTTGGAATGATTTGCTCAAATAAGGAGGACTTGATCCGTAGAGTTGAAGAATCTCGTGGAGTAAGGAATCTGGGGAACAATAGACTGCACACACAAAGCAATAACAAAAACAAGGGGAAAGCGGTGATGGCGTCAGAAGTCGCTCCACAAAAGACGAACTCTCTAAACTTGAAGCCCCAAAATCAAAAGGGCACGAGACAGAATAGGTCCCAACAAGAAAGGACATACACCTTTAAAGCGGAACAGACGCCTACACTCTTTCATCTGCTCCTTAGGAAGGGAATGCTGAAACTTCCAGAAAATAGGAAATCGGAGGACGCTGGCAAAACCAACGACCCCAACTATTGTCTCTACCACAGGAATGTCGGACACCCTACCAGAGATTGTTATCCTCTGAAGAATAAGATCCAAGCATTGATAGAAACTGGAGTCTTGATGCTAAAAGAGGAACAAAAGAAGGTCACGGCCAATATGGCAACCCTAGTGGTAGGAACCCATGAGTTCCCCGCGGGGTGACCCCAATACCAGAGGGGAAACTAGTCATGAAAAATCATGACCCATATAAAAAGACACAGAAAGGACTTGTCCCCGTAACAACTCAAAGAGGGGAAGTCATGTGGGTCCACCATGATCTATTACAGGACAAATAATGGACCACCTCAAATAACCAGAGGAAAAAGCGGACTAGTAATACTATTTCCGCAAAAATAAAGGAAGAATACATAATCTCGGGACCTTCACAGATTCTGAAGAAGAGCCCGAAGCTATGACCACTCATCAAGATGGGGCGGGCCCTTCCGGCACTCGATCTGGTAAACCATACCTCAAAGACTACACTAGAGTAGACCCGAAGAATATATACGGGGAACTCGCGAGGCCTGTAAAACAAAAGGGGTTTCATTTCCAGAAAAATCCTGCAAGAGATGAAGAAGCCAAAGAGGCTGCATTTAAATTTGATATAATAGCTCAGCTGGCAAATATTCCAGCTCGAGTTATGTTTTATGAGTTATTGCGATTGTCAAAATCAACTCGCGAAGCATTAAGAGAGGCCTTGGCAGACTCTGAATCTTTCTTAGCTCAAATTATCGAGCCAGCCGACGAAGAACGGGACTCCTGCCCCCGCTGTCATCAAGTGAGGAGGCAGGTCCCGCAAATTATTTTCTCTCCAGAGGATATGCAGGTAAGTAATATAAAACATAATAGGCCTTTATATTTCACCGGATATGTCGGATCCACAAAGGTGGACCGTATTCAAATTGATCCGGGGTCTGCATTAAGCGTTATTCCCAGAAGATTGATGCAGTTATTGGGAATCTCTCCCCATCGTTTGACACCGACAAATACTACAATATATGGATTTAACGCTAATGATAGCTGTCCCCTCGGGAAAATCCGACTTCGATGTCAAATCGGAGATTTGAGGACAGAAGTTACGTGCTACGTCATTGACGTAGATACATCTTATAACATTCTACTGGGACGCCCATGGATCCATAATTACATGATAGTCTCATCGACTCTCCATCAATGTATAAAATACTGCGATGAATAAGGAGAAGTCTGGACGTTAGTTGCAGACAGGCAGCCATGTAAAGGGCTAGAAACTACTTCACGGATGCTATGCTCTACAAGCCGGTCCATGAAGTCTCCAATAATGACTACAAAAAGCCTCAAGAACCCGACGAAAGCGGCAACGAGGCAGATACTGAATACGAATCTCCCGAAAAGGATGATAGGGGTGACTATGAGATAAACCCTCACATAAATTTTAAAGTGAATTTTATAATAATGTAGCCAACGTAGCAGAGGATGAGTGGACTATTAATGAAAATATAAAATTAGTTTACGAGCCTACTGTAGCTACAGAGTCTGAGCCTTCTTGTACCTCCACCGAGGCAGATAACCTATCCGAACTTGAAGTTTTGGCGGCATATCACTTGCCAATAAGGTCATCTCTCATCTCTTGGTCTAAAATAACAAAAGGACGAGATCATTTCTTTGAAGTACCTCCGCGACAGGTATCGCAAAAACCCATAGTCTTCGGTAAAGTGATCGCGTCGCCTAACCAAAGGCAAAGTAGTGAAAGTGATGAACAAACATCACCTCAATTTCACTTTTATGAACAGAAATCCCGGCGAATGATGGAAAAGATGGATTATAATTTCACCCAAAAACTGGAATTGAACTTTGGGAAAGCGCGACAAAATCTCATACCCTCGTTTAGACCAAGAAGGAAGAATCCTGATTATTATCAGAAAACTCGAAGGGGGTTAGGATATGTGTCCACTTCTCCCTCTCCGTCATATAGAGACGGAGAGAGCTCTTCGGCCGATGAAGATTTACATCCGCACGACCATGATTCAGATCTAAGTACTGGCGCCTGGTTTCAATTTCTAACAGCAAACATGGTTTGAGCCGCACCAGAAAGCGACGAGGAACCAATTGATGTGAAAGATAATTCCTGGGCTAAACACATTGATACTCTCTGGGATGTCCGTTTTGAATAGCGTGACTCGCCCACAGAAGATAAACTGGTACAAGTTAATATGGGGACGGAAGAGAATCCGAAGCCCGTTTTTATAAGTGACATGCTAACTCCTTTAGAAAAGGAGGAACTTATATCCCTTGTCAAGGAGTATATAGATGTGTTCGCATGGAACTATGAAGATATGCTCGGGGTTGACCCTCAAATCGCCACGCACCGATTAAATATTAAGGAGGACGCCAAGCCAGTCAAGCAACAGCAGAGGCGTTTTCGACCGGAATTGATGGAGGCGATAGTCGCTGAGGTTAATATGCTTATAAAATCAGGATTTATCCGTGAAGAGTAACATCCTGATTGGGTGGCTAATATAGTGCTAGTTCGTAAGAAAAATGGCAAGATCCGGATATGCATCGACTTTCGGGATCTAAACGCGGCGTGCCCCAAGGATGAATTCCCACTCCCGATTACCGATGTAATGATCGATAGCACCTGCGAATACGAGAGGATGTCCTTTATGGATGACTTCTCAAGCTACAATCAGATCACAATGCACCCGAACGATGAAAAGCACACGACTTTTAGAATACCGCTGTGGGTATACTATTATACAGTAATGCCCTTTGGGCTAAAGAATGCTGGTGCCACCTACCAACGTGCAATGAGCATTATATTCAAAGAACATCTGCGCAAAACGATAGAGTGTTACGTGGATGACTTGGCAGTCAAAAGCAAAAATAAAGACGACCATCTTTAGAATCTAAGAACAGTCTTCGATCTTATGTGAAAACATCACTTGAAGATGAACCCTTCCAAGTCTTTCATGGGGGTGTCCAGCGGGAAATTCCTTGGGTTCATAGTTATCTCAGAAGGAATTTTCCTTGATCCTGAAAAAGTAAAAGCAATCAACGAGATGTCGCCTCCCCGCAATCTTAGAGAATTAAGGGGGTTATAAGGAAAACTGGCCTATATCCGGCGCTTTATCTCTAACCTATCAGGACGATACTAGCCGTTTTCCAGACTCATGAAAAATGGGGTTACCTTTGTATGGGATGAGGCATGTCAACAGGCGTTTGACGATATCAAAGAATATCTTACCAAACCTCCCATCCTCATGGCACCTGTCCCTAGGCAACCATTCCTCATATATGTAAGGGCCATGGATAATGCGTTAGGAGTATTACTTGCTCAGTATAATGAGCACGGCCATGAACATGCCCTTTATTATTTAAGCCGGACAATGATCGGAGCCGAGCATCGGTATACTCCGATTGAGAAGGAATGTTTAGCCCTAGTGTTCGCCGTTCAGAAGATGCGACACTATCTTTCAGGGCAAACAATTCATGTCATTTCACGGGTTAATCCTTTGAAAATCCTAATGACCAAACCAGGGTCTTTAAACGGCCGATTGGCAAAATGGGCGTTATTGCTATCGCCATATGATATATACTTCGTTCCTCAAAAAGTAATGAAGCGACAAGCGATCGCCGATTTCTTAGCAGATCATCCAATTTGGTCCAGCTCTAAACAGACGTTAGAGGTTAACACAATTATCAAAGAACAACCATGGCCGATGTTCTTTGATGGTGCTGCCAGACGGTCTGCTACTAGAGTGGGGGTTGTACTGATCTCCCCACATAAACACATACTGCCTAATGGTTACTCATTAACAGAGCCATGTACAAACAATGTGGCGGAATACAACGCACTCATTATTGGCTTAAAAATGGCTCTGCAACTGGGGGTGAACTATCTAGAGGCATATGGAGACTCTAAGCTAATCGTCAACCAGATGACAGGTGAGTATGAAGTCAGGCATGAAGCCCTCATCCCTTACCATCAACTAGCCATTGAGCTAGTAGGATACTTTGAACAATTTTATATCTATCACATATCTCAGAACGAGAACGTCTATGCGAATGCCCTTGCCGCAATAGCTGCAACATTGGCAATCCCGCCGGGTGCAGCTAAAAGTATCACTATTGGCAGTAGAGAACTTCTCCATCTGGATACTGTCTTCCAAACCAGGGAAGTGTGCCAGACAGACTTAACTCTGGAACCCCCGTGATTGGCGATTTCCGTTTGTAGATTATGCCTTATATGGGATGCTGCCAGAGGATCCATAGGAAGCCGCCTCGATAAAGAGGAAGACCCAAGGATTTTACTATGATCGTACACTTCAAATTTTATATAGAAAGTCAAGTGATGGTCTCCTGCTACGCTGCATATCGAAAGCAGAAGCCAATGAAGTGCTGAGAGAAATGCATGATAGAGTATGTGGAGCTCATCAGCCCGGTCCAAAACTCGGGGACCGCATAAGAAGGTTAGGATACTACTGGCCGAAGATAATTACCGATGCAATGGCATACGCTAAATGATGTCATGCATGTCAGGTACACGCTAATTTTATTCATCAACCCCCAAAATATTTGCACAGTACTGTTGCTAGTTGGCCATTTGAAGCATGGGGAATGGATATTGTGGGGCTAATAACTCCCCCGTCATCCAAAGGACATCGGTTTATTCTCGCAATAACCGATTGTTTTTCAAGGTGGGCCAAGGCCGTGCCCATGAGAGAGGTAAAAATGATGGACGTGATTAAGTTCATTAAGCATCATGTCATTTACCGTTTTGGCGTCCCCTGAAGAATCATTTATGACAACGGACCACAATTCATCAGCCAGGGGTTCTCAAGATTCTGTGATAAGTTCAGGATCAAAGATGTTGCTTTAACGCCATATAACCCTGTGGCAAATGGATTGGCCGAAGCTTTCAATAAGACAATTATTAAACTCCTTCGAAAGTTTGTCTCCTCCAACAAATGAGACTGGGATGAAAATCTAGGAGAGTGTTTGTGGGCGTATCGCACCACCGTTCGCACCCCAACAAAAGCTACCCCGTTCTCCTTGGTCTATGGAAGTGAGGCCGTCCTGCCTCTTGAAGTCCAAATACCATCATTAAGAGTGGCCCTAGCCACTAAGATGACGACAGAAGAATGCCATCAATAAAGATTGCGAGAACTAGAAGTGTTGGATGAAAAACGTCTCCGGGCTCAACAAAAATTGAGTTGTATCAAGCCCGAGTCTCGCAAACGTTCAATAAGAGCGTTAAACCAAGGACCTTTAAGCAAGGAGACTTGGTTCTGGCTATTAAAAGGCCAATGATTCTAACCCACAAGACTAAGGGTAAATTTGAACCTAAGTGGGAAGGACCGTTCATCGTGGAAACGGTATACTCTAGTGGAGCTTATCGCTTAATGAACGAGAATGGTGATAGAATGATGATGCCGATTAACGGAAAATTTTTGAAGAAATACTATGCCTAAAAAAAAGGAGGATATTATTTACTATCACATCTGGTTCATATTCCTAGAAGTATAACCATCCACTTGTTCAAGTTACGCATATGAGCACTTGAACTTCTTTATCAAACTAAGGCATGTGCAATTAGGCGCCTCTGTCTAAGTTAATGATCCTGACCCGATCATCCTGGTGTGAGTAGTTAAATACTTTCACTAAACTATCATTTAGTTCTGTTCAAAGGGCTTTACCGAGTTTAATGATTGTAACCCGGTCGGTATTAACAGTCTAAGTTACGCAGATGAGTCTTGGATTGTTTTTACCAAAACAATGAGCTATTTTATGACAAGTTATTTGTTATGCAAGGAAAATTTGTAGCCAACAGATAAAAAGAGAAAAACAAAAGAATGATCTTTATTCACGAATCAAAAGAATAAAGTTACAAAAGAATAAAGAACAAATGAAATTAGAGGGAGTTATGGTTCTCCCAAAAGCTTTAACTTATTCGTCGTCTCATCAATAACTCGACGATGAGTCTCTTCACGGAATGTTGAGCTTGCCGGCGCAAATCATCGTCATTTATTACGAGTTGCTGGGTCAACCACTGACGAGACTCTTCAATAGTGCGGCTCCTTATTATGCCCTCTTGCTCGAGCTTTCCTTGTTGAAGGACCAGCTCTTCCTGCCTCCTGACAGACTTCCCTAGCCGAGACTCACTGGCTTCTAAAATAGCCTGAGCCTTAGCGATAGTCTCCTGGCTCTTAGAATGGCCGCCTGGCTCCCCTCGATCTCGAAGTCCACCATCTCTAGCCCTCTGAGAACTGACTCCTGACTGGCTTGAAGCTCCTCTAACTCCTGTGACCATCCTTCTTCCTGTCGCCTCAGCTCCTCTTGACGAGCTGTTAGCTCTGCTCGTAGCCGCGCTAGTTCGATCTCGATAATCGCTTCCACATTCGACTTGCGAACTGTGTTTAGCGTCTGCACCTGTTCTTCTAAGACTTCTAAGCGGGTCCGATAAGGAGCTGCTCGGTCATGTCCTCCGATCTTTTCATTATTGTCCAGATAACTGGACAACATTGGGAGGTCTTGCTACCTTTGTTTGGAACTTGCAAATGGCTTGTCATGTTAAAAAATTCTAAGGACTCTGCTTTTTTTTTGGGAGTTGGGTAATCTAACCCTCAAGCAAGGAGAATAGTTGTATTCGTCATCAGAACTCGTTCCTATTTTGAACTGTCCTGTTGATTGTACTGTGCCATACGAGATGCTTTTTTTTTAGCTCAATTCCCTGGTTCACATGCAAAAGATCTCCTTTGCAAATGTCAACTAAGATCTGTTTAAAGTTCTTAGTGGATTATCTGAATATACTGCTACAAGAATCCTAATGAAGATGCACAAGTTGAATTCGACATGCAACAAGCCCTTGTAGCCCTTATATTTCATTCATGATCATCTCTATCACTTTGGGAAGCAACAGAGATTGTCATATAACAGAAATGGTCCTCAAGAAAACTTAATGAGCTGCACAGGGTTCTTGTAACTCCTTCAAAAATTTACTTCGTGGATCCAGAGCTTGAAACCTGCAACTATATTGTAAAACAATATTCTGCATATACTTCTGACTTCCTTAGAGTTACTTTCGCTGATGAAAGATCGGTGCATGGCTAGCCTTTGAAGATAGACCAGGGAATAGCTGTGCTCCATGCTGGGTAGAAACATCAGCAGGTCGCCAGATTGGTAGAGCCACATGCACTCCTCTTCAAAGAGGATCTGGTCTGAGTGCCCCAATATATCTCCAAAAAGAAATGCGGGCTTCTCCAACACTTCTCGGTTGGTGGCCTCGAAGGCAGCATCAGTGATGACCTCCCTTGCAGTAGCAGGATGGCTCATGATCAACTTCTCCTTGCGTTCCCTCAAACCTGGCTTGTAGGCCGGAAGATCAGTAGTAAATCAAAACTGGGCCATCAGATCCGCACCCCCAGCATATCCGAACTAGTGTCTATGAGGGAGAGCGTCCACCGAATACCCCACTGCAAAAGAAGAATCAAGAGTTAGAAAAAGTTTTACAAAACTCAGAAAATCTTCTAAGTATAGAAACGCGGAGCTAAAAATAACTCCGCGCAAAGCTGGGGAGATAGCCTCGTGTTTCTGTAAAATACGAAGCTAAAAGGTAACTTCGCGGTGATACGTAAAACAAGAAGCTAATAGCCTCGCGTTTACAAACACGAAGCTAAAGTTCATAGCCTCGCGTTGGAATGCGATAGCTAGCAGAAATAGCCCCGCGTTTCCAAATGCGAAGATAACGCGATAGCTTCGCGTAGAAAAAGACCAGAGGGCTTTCTTCTTCTCCAAGCTATACGGCCGGAAAATGGTGATCTTGCCGGTAAAGAAGTGATTGATCGGTTAAAACCAAGCCAAATCACCCCAAAGTTGCTCTAAAGAGTCCAAAAGTTGAAATTTTTACCTCCAATGGGCGCGGCATGGACTGGCTCGCCGCTGTGGCCACTTCCTCGGCCACTGCTGCCGCTGCTGGCGCCGGCTACCGATGGTGAAGAGGCGCGCGAGGTTGTGCTCTTCTTGGGTGCCATTCTAATGGTGAAAATCGATGAGAAATTTGGAAAAAATTGGTCGAAATATCGCTCGGTCGCCTGAATTTTGTTCACCTGGGCTATGATCTCTGGGAAGTTCTTCAAATGAAGTGAAGAAAAAGAAGAGATAGACTCTATTTAAATGAAAAAACTCGCCCCTTGGTATTTAGTGCGAAAATCAGAGCAATTACTGAGCAGTTACCCATTGAAACACGAAGCTATTAGCTTCGCGTGACATACATAACGCGAAGATAACATGGTGTCTTAAACTCCGCATTCCAGCTTGAAGATCCAAAGTATTTCAAAATTGGCTAAAAATCTTAAGCTATTTCGAAAATTTTGGAGGGGGTTCTGTTGGCAGTGAAAATTTCTAAGTAAAAAGGGATTTTCCACAACAGAACGCAAAGCTAACTTAGTAGCTCCGCGTTTGGCTATTTTAGTCTCGCGTTTGAACAAAACGCGGAGCTATTCAATAGCTCCGCATTCTGGTTTCTTAGCTCCGCATTTTGATGCGATTAGTTCCGCATGAGCAGATAATCAGAATCATAAATTGATTGAGATTAAGATTTGGGCTTATCCAAATATCCAAATTAAGTCCAATCAGAACTCTAAATCATGAGATTTAAATCAAAACTAAGATATTTGATTAGAATCCTTGATAAATACAAATTCTATTTAAATAGAAACTCTTATATTGACCTAAGGCTATAAATATTCCTTTGAGGAAGTCCTAGGGATCTTTTTCACATCTTAGAGAATTCGAGTTACGCGTGAGAGCCTTGAATTCGTGAAGACCAGAGAAGATCAAGATCGAAGTCGGCCGCCGTCATCTTTAAGAGAAAAGATCATCGTCGTCAGATCGTCAAAAGGAACTACTAGTTAGATCCCATCGCTACGAGAACCCACATTTTATTGTAAAAGAGAGCGATAGATTATAAATCTTCTCATTTGTTCTTTTCTTTTTCAATTTTATTGTAATCTAAGTTGTATTCAATGGAAGGAAAGCAAATTTCTGCTGCGAACAGCGACAGAGATAAAATTAATAACCGGATTAAAGGCTTCAAAAAACATAGTGGTGAACAACTAATAATATGCAGACAATACAATATTGTTCGGCCAACCAAGAATAGAGCAAGAGATGGAGATCAAATGGGTGTTTCGGACATTTGAAATTTGGTCATGATTGAAAGTTAATTTGAAGAAGAGCCAAATTATAACATTGAGAGATGAAAATATTATATTTTCGATCGTTGAAAATATCATGGGTTGTCCAAGAGAAATATCTCCAGTGACGTACATAGGATGCTACTTAGACGGGCAAGTTTGAAAAAGGAGGATTTGAGGCGCATGATAGAGCAAAAAAAATTGGGCAACGACGACACCTGTCAGTAGGAGAAAGGATAACACTAATAAATGTAGTAGTGTCGACAATCCCACTCAACACTCTATCACTCTACAGGATGCCAGCTTGGTTGGAAAGAAAAATGGACCAAAATTATTAGAAAATTCCTATGGGTCCAGGGAATATATGTGTGTGTGCACATGCACGTATGTGTGGGAGGTGAGCCGCCAGCTCAGGAAAAGTTACGTGAGATAGTGGTAAAACTATAATGATCCAATGATTTTTCTTTAATTTCTTTTTACAATTATTATCTCTACCTTCGTAACTATTTTTGGATTAAATTTCATAAATTTTGGAGTTTATTTAACCCTTCATCAAGTGCATATAAAATATTTTATTCATTGAAAATCGTTAATTTTGTGTTAACTTGATGGAGGACAAATCAAAATTAAAACTCAAGAAATTGGGTATGAGTGAATCCTAGAAGGTCGAGATCATAATCCAAAAGAAAATTTTTAAAAGGGATTATTGGAGATAGTGGAAACGAACTGCAGCTCAGGTAATTTGCATGAGCTGTCAACTCATTTCCATCTCTCTCTCTCTCTCTCTCTATATATATATATATATATATGAGAAAACGGGAAATCCACCGGCGGTGAAGGGAGTTCATTCACCTCCGCTTAGGTGACCCAATACAATTATTTACACGTGGCACCACTTAAAATTACAAATAAAAGAACTCTCTTAACTTTTCTTTGAGTAGCGCCACGTGTAATAATTTTATTAGGTCACCTAAGCGACGGTGAAGGAACTCCCATCACTGTTAATGAATTTTCCGTTATATATATATATATATATATATATATATATATATATATATATATATATATATATATATATATATATATATATATATATATATATATATATATATATATATATATATATATATATGAGAAAACGGGAAATTCAATTTCCTTCAACGCCGCTTAGGTGGCCCAATAAAATTATTACACGTGGCGCCACTTAAATTAACAAATAAAAGAACTCTTTTAACTACCTTTTAAGCGGCGTCACATGTAATAATTTTATTAGATCATCTAAGCGGCGGTGAAGGAACTCCCTTCACCGCCAGTAAATTTTCCGTTTCCTCTCTCTCTCTCTCTCTCTCTCTATATATATATATATATATATATATATATATATATATATATATAAAGGAGGGTTCCACTTGGTTGCATGAGATCAGCTTTATAAGGAAAAGAAAGGAGGGTTAGGCATCAAAAGATTGGAACGAATGAATACAACTCCATTTCTAAAATGGTGGTGGAAACTTGTTTCCCAAGCAGATCATATAGTTACAAGAGTGTTAAAATAAATATATTGCTCCAAAAGAGGTTCTTGGTGGGGAATGAGAGGAAATCATCAAACACCTCGATATTTTGGAAGGGGCTTATGACAGTAAAAAATACGTTCTGGATGGAACTGTCATTCAATCTGGTAAACGGAATAGAAGTAAGCTTCTCAGGGGATAACTGAATGCGACAAGGAAGATTATTGGACATATTTCCTTCACTATTCAAATTAGCAAAAGAGTAGGATGCCTCAATACAAGATATATTTGTACAAGGAAAATACAAGCCGAAACTTCAAAATACAAGAGACAGAGGCATAAGGGAACAAAAGACAGCAATGAAGTTGCTATCACAAGGGTAGAGAATACCGAGAAGACAGTAATGATATCCCTATCTGGAGATGGGATAGCACCAACCAATACACAGCAAAATCATATAATAAGATGATAAAATCTTTCGCTATATACAACAAGTTAAGTGCAACATTATGGAAAATTAGAGCCTCACCAAAAATTGTTGTTTTCTTATGGTTGGTTACAATGAGTGCCATATGGATCCATGTGTTTTCTATAAATCTTATCCATATTGTTAGGCCGAGGTTCATCATTTTAAGGATGTTTTTCCTTCAGAAATTATTCATGTTTGTTATCCATATTGTTACTGGTTTTGCTTACATGCAGGTTTCGCAAATTATTTATGACTTTTCTCTAGTTATACATACGTGAACATACTTCGGAAGATCACCTTTTAGGACTTGCACGAGTTATTACTAACATTGACTGGATCAAACAAAAGTTGAGGTTGGAGTGTTACTATGGTGTCGGCATCAGATGGAGATGCCACAGACATAATTGGTTGAAGCTGGCATAGACCCATCCACTCACTGAAGCACCAGAGGAAAGGATTGCATTTACTTTCTGGTTCTGCCTATTAAGAGAGCAAAAGAAATGGTACAGAGATCACCAGCCACAGTGTACGGTAAGCTGGCTAAATCTCGTCATGTAAAAATGAAGGATTTGTGTAATTCCCCAAATTTTCAGTTACCCATATTTGTTACAGTTAATAATTTGCTTCAGGACTGCCACGTTGAAGTTTTCCAGTCAATAACTAGAATTTGTTTTTCCAGTCAATAAGTCCTATTATTTAGGATATTGTTAGTGTTATCAAAAATCTTGGTTGTTACCGTAATTTTTGGGATTCATTATCTTTTCAGTTTAGATATTTTTACTATAAATGTAATGCACCAGAATGAATGAAATTATATTCCCCTTTGCTGCATCATATCAGCTTTTCTCATTTCTTGCTTTTATTTTTCTATTTCATTCAATTTCTGTTCTTCGTTTTCTCTGTTTTTCTTGTCAAAAAACTAACAATTGGTATCAGAGCAATATTCTTACGGGACCTGTGAGTAGCCATGGAAGCAGAAACTAATTTTCCCAACTTTTCTTAAGCAGCTCCACATGTTTTTGATGGAGAAAACTACCAACTTTGGGTTGTTAAAATGGAAACTTATTTGGAGGCTTTGGATCTATGGGAAGCCATCGAAGAAGATTACGAAGTTGCTCCGCTGCCAAACAATCCGACGGTAGCTCAGATGAAAAGCCACAAAGAGAAGAAGACCAGAAAATCAAAGGCCAAAGTAGCGTTGTTTGCTGATGTTTCAACAACGATTTTCACGAAGATTATGAATTTCAAATCAGCAAAAGAAATCTGGGAGTATCTGAAGACGGAATACGCAGGAGATGCAAGTGCTTAATCTAACAAAAGGATTTGAGCTGCAAAAGATGAAAGATGCTGAGACAATCAAAGAATATTCAGACAGATTGCTTGGCATTGCCAACAAGGTAAGGCTTCTTGGCACTAAATTTGATGATTCAAGAATTGTTGAAAAAATTCTTTTTACGGTGCCTGAAAAATATGAAGCCTCAATAACCACCTTGGAAAATACTAAAGATCTGTCCAAGATCACCTTGGCAGAACTGTTGGGCTCAAGAACAAAGGAGACTTATGAGACAAGAGTGTACCGTAGAAGAAGCCTTGTCAGTCAAACACCAACAAGAAAGTTCTGGGAGTAGTTCAAGCAGTCGCACTCGAAACAAAGGTGGAAGCTCAAAGAGAAACTTCCCTCCTTGTGAACACTGTGGCAAAATGGGTCATTCTCCATTCAAGTGTTGGAAGAGGCCTGATGCAAAGTGCAACAAGTGCAATCAGCTTGGACATGAAGCTGTGATTTGCAAAAGCAAATCTCAGAAACCAGAGGAAGAAGTCCATGTAGCTGATCAAGATGAAGAAGATCAGATGTTTGTGGCAACGTGTTTCTCTACAAAGGTATCCTCGGAAAGTTGGCTCATTGATAGTGGTTGTACAAACCATATGACCATTGACAAAACTTTTTTAAGGAGTTAAAGGCTACTGCAATAACTAAAGTCAGGATAGGGAATGGTGGTTATATTGTTGCAAAAGGAAAAGGAACCATTGCAATGACAACCAGTTCAGGTACAAAAACTATTTCAATTGTTCTTTATGTATCTGATATTGATCAAAATCTGCTGAGTGTTGCCCAGTTAATTGAAAAAGGATTTAAGGTGTCCTTTGAAGACTTGTATTGTCACATCTATGATGCCGCTGGAAAGCAGATTTTACGTGTCAAAATGAAAGAGAAAAGCTTCTCATTTGATCCTACGGAGGAGGAGTGATGTGTTATATTTACTGCAAGCGCACAGTATCGGTGTAGAGCTGTACAGGTCGTCCCACATGGATCTAAAGTGCTTTTGCGATTCTTACTTTCTCCTCAGTCTAACGGACTAACCAAAGGTTCTAGGTTAAAGTCGGATTAATCTAAATAGCCTAGGATCTAAAATCCACTAATTTCCAACCATATTCTTACTTCTATTATTTTCTTCTATTATAAAAATTTGATCTTTTTAGTTTAATTTTTACTTAAAGTGCCCTAAGCATGAGCTATCAAGTGTTGTGTAAGTGTAACTCATCAAAGATGCTACTTCTTATAAAAACAAACTAAATCCTTTAGATAATTCAAAGAAAAAGATAAAACCAGCAATCCCAAACCCTAACTAAGTATAGATTATCAAGAAACCTAATTCAAGTATAATCTATCAAAGTCCTAATCTTCGAGTCCTTGGATTTTAATCTTTTTATTGAAAAATCATGTTTTTATTAATTTTTATTTAAGAAGAAAAATATTAGAAAATAATTGCATGGTGGATCTTAGCTTCATCTACATCCTAGAGCTAATCTAATTAGCTACTCATATTTTTGTTAAAGAAGATCAGATTTTTATTCATGAAATGATAAACCCTAATCTAGAAAGCAGTAAATCCTAAAATAGAAAGCAATTAAATCTATGTAGAAAGCAAGTAAAAAGAATCTCAAGAACAATGGTTTACCTCTGGACACGGTGTTGTGGCCGTCAACCTTCAGCAAAAATCCTAACTTTATTAATCCAAAAAACGAGTACAAAAATTCCAGAATCCCCTCAAAATACAAGGATCGGCCAATATATAGGCCTCGGAAACCAAACCCTATTTATAGCAGAACAAGAAGACCAAAAAATTACATCTAAGCCAGGGACAAAAAACTCGGCATGTGGGCCCATGCTTTGGCCGCTATTTAGCAGTAAATAACGCTAATTAGCGGCCTAACTTTGTAGAAATTACTTGAAACGTTTTTTACGTGAAGTTCTTGTCTTGTTTAATTAGGTTTTTTGACTGTATTCGACTTTTAATCTCTGCAACATCGTAGTCTAGTAGTCTTGCCCGCTTTAGTAACTTTTCGGACTCTGATTTCCTACTCCAACATTGATTTCTTGCCATCTCCTTGTACGAATCGAATTACCTGAAAAAGACACTAAAAATATCCGAGTAGCATTTATTTATATACAAAAATAGATAAAGTATGAGAGGAAAAAATATAATATATGATATTCATCACACCCCCACACCTATCTTTTGCTAGTCCTCGAGCAAAACCTAAATCTAAAAAGAAAAATAAAAATCCTAACTCACTTTCGCAGGAATCGCGATTGCACCTAGCACGTGCAATAAGCCTTTAAACCCCAAGGTTGCCCTAGTGGACGAGTTGTGTCTCATGAGGGTTTGCAGTGAATATACCTACAAAATTCAAGAAGAAAATAGATTAAGGAATAAAGAAAAGAAAAATAAGGATAACCGAAAATCAAGAAAAATAAAAATTTTATACAAAAGAAAGAAAAATCTCTTTTTTTTTTTATAATATTTTCATCAATTAGTCTCACTAATATACAAACTCAAGAACGCATTTAGATTATCAATTTTTAAATCGAGCGCCATATCAGATACACTTATCATTTTAATCAAAAATTTAAATATTATCTTTCAATACCTACTAACAGATATTCTATTGGCTCCTATACATCTACGTGCATGTGTGATAGTCTATTTTGGTTTTAGACTCCAACTCTAACTCATGATTCATCTCCTCTCTCATAACAAATTTTTTTTTTCTTTTTTTTTTTTAAGAATATTTCACCTTTCATGCGAATATTCACTCTTGCTTAGGCGCAACATACCCAATTACTCAGTTCATACTCTTTTCTTTTTTTTAGAATATTTCACCTTTCATGCGAATATTCACGCTTGCTTAGGCGCAAAGTACCCGATTACTTGGATCATACTCATTTTTTTTTCACTTTTGAGGCTATTGCCTTAATACCAGGCGCACCCCATTATTTTATTCTCACTTCTTTTTTTTTCTTTGTTTAGAGAGAGAAGACTTACTCATTCGTTATCATCTTTATCCTTAACCTAATAAACTATTGTGAAGTGAAAAATAGATGTATACTTGCCTCAAAACTACTGTTAGCGATATTTATTTTTCGGATTTTAATCTTTTTTTTATAAAATTCAAAGTGTATCGTCCAATCTACTCTCATATCCAATTTCAAATCTAAATTTGTTCCTTTATCTGTAATTAATTTGATCTATTGATGACAACAAATTTTTTTTTGTCGGTCACCCTAAAAACTACTCAAAGTATAAAATAAAGAAACCCAAAAAATCTAAATAAAATCCTACAAATAAAAATAAAATCCTAAAAAATAAAAATCTCCTAAAAACTACTCCCCCCACACCTAAACTTGTGTATGCCCTCATACACAAACCAAGTGTGATAAAATAAATATGAAAACTATTATACAAATACTATACAAATAATGAGAGTCGTAAAAGTTACGATCTCAATATCATCACCCTATTAACGCATGGAGAGCGGTTACAACCTCTCGATCGATTCCCACTTTTATAGTGTGTGCATTTTAAGCGTGAAGTGGGTGCATTATTATATCTCATCAGCCTCCTACGAGTCACGAGATTACCTGTCTGCTTCTTATGTCGTCCTCGCTTTTTCTGTGTCCACATGCAAGCATTAACAATTGGGTTAAAGAATTCTTTATTATAAACCTGCCAATCATCGTTAGTAACAAGTATACATGTAGAAATATCATGAGGTGAGAAGAGTGCTATAGGATCAAGTGAACGTTGTAGTGGCTCTTCTAAGTCACGAAGTAATGCGAGCTCCTCTGCAAACAAATCCTCAAAAGTTTGCTCATAAGTCAATGGCACACTTGCACAAGTATCAACATATATAAAATTAGTATGTGTCAATTCTTCTAATAGTATGAGCTCATCTTTGAATATTTGCTCAAATGAAGGTTCATCATCAGTGGAAGAGGTCGAATGAGAGTGCAAACTACGAATCATATTGACCTCAATGAGAGAGCTCGTTGCGTGCTCATCCATATTAAATATGTTCAATACCACAGTCATATTCCCAAACGATAACTTTATGAGACCATTCCTACAATCAATTAATGCATTTGATGTTGCAAGGAATGGTCTACCCAAGATAATGGGAATTTGATTTCGTGGATTGGAGATTGGCTCAGTTTCTAAGACAATAAAGTCTACAGGAAAAATAAACTCGTCGACCTTAATGAGCACATCTTCAACCATACCAAGTGGTCTCTTAATTGAACGATCAGCTAGCTGTAATGTGACCTTGGTAGGTTGAAGTTTTCCTAACCCCAGTTGCTGATAAACAGTGTAAGGAAGCAAATTAACACTTATCCCTAAATCAAGCAACGCCCTATCAAATGTAGTGTTCCCAATGGTGCATGAGATTGTAGGGGAACCTGGATCTTTGTACTTGATAGGCAAGGAGTTAGAGAGGATATGTGATATATTTGCAGTAAGAAAAACTTTCTCAGGAACGTTTCTTGCTCGTTTCTTAGTGCACAAATCCTTGAGGAACTTAGCATAAGTAGGAACATGTTGTATAATGTCAAGGAGTGGAATATTAACCTTCACCTGCTAAAATGTTTCAAGAATTTTTTCTACTTATGGTGATGGCTTCCTAAGCCGATTGGGATATGGTACTTTCGGCTTAGGAACATGTTCTTCTAAATGATCATGTGACTGTAATTGAGGTGATGGAGATGGTTGTGGAGAAAGGGGTGGAAGAGATGGTGTAGCCTGCGAGATGATAGGAGTGGGATCAGGGGGCATGGCTACATTATTGTCCACTTGCTTGCCAAATCTAAGCATGTGAATGGCATTGCATTGGTGGACATGCGATTGATTGGAGTTTGAGGAACTGGCATTAGGGTTCATTATGGGTTGACTTGGAAAGTTACCCTGGCCACGTTCACTCATCTGACTCGCTAATTGTCCAACCTGCTACTCTACATTCTTAATAGATTGAGAGTTCACGAGCAGGTGTTAATCTGTTCTTTGAATAAAATCAGTTGACACTTTCATAAGATTCTGCATGTATGTGTCAAGGTTGGACTGAGACTTGAGAAGATTTTCAACATTCTTCTCAAGTGATTGAAGTCGTTTTTCTTGATCATTATTAGACCCTTGTTGTGGATATGAGTGGTTTTGTACAGATAGTCTATTCTGGTTGTTCCCATGGTTTGAAGCATTTGGGTGTTGATAAGCACCCATATTTGGTCTTGGAAACTGACCAGTGGCTGGAGGTCTTGGAAACTGACCAGTGGCTGGAGGCTACATGTTAGGGTTAGGGCCCTCCTGATATTTCCCTTGACCCCATGATAGATTTGGATGATTTCTCCAGCCAGGATTGTATGTTGGAGCGTAAGGATTGTTCATGGATTGTTGATATAAGGCGTTAGTCTGTTCAAGTATGTGACCCATGGGATTCATTAATAATGGACACTCCTCCATAACATGATTCGGAGTTCCGCAATTAAAGTATGTGGGACTTTGGATTTGATTCACTTGACCCACTGATGGAGTACGAGGAGTCTCCAGTGCCTCAATTCTCCTTATAAGTGCTGCAATCTTAGCTTCGGCAGCTATAGAGCTATCGACGCTATGGATCCCACTCTTATGAGCAGAAGTTGATATACTGGGCTTCTCAGTGGGACTCTCCCACTGCATAGTCTTCCATGATAAGTTCTCAAGAAAGTCCCATGCTTCATCCTCGTTTTTCCTCATAAACTCCCCTTCACAAATGGATTCCAGAAGAGTTTTGGATGTGTAATCAAGTCTTTCATACATGATTTGACACAACCGCCACTTTTCTATCGCATGGTGGGGGCATCGAGCTAATAAATCCTTGAACCGTTCTAAGTATTTCCAGAAGGGCTCTCCCGGCACTTGACGGAATTGATTAATTTGATTTCTGATTCTTGCCGTCTTGTGCGTGGGATAATATTTCTTGAGAAATACTGTAACGAATTCATCCCAAGTAGTGATTGAATCAGAAGGCATACTGTACAACCACTTCTTGGCATTATCCTTAAGTGCAAAAGGGATGAAGCGGAGCTTAACTGCGACCTCCGATAAGTTTTGCAGTTTAATCATTACGCATACTTCTTGAAATTCACTGATAAAGAGATATGCATCTTCTGAATCAGAACCAGTGAATTTAGAAAGCATACTAATGTACTGCGGTTTCAATTCATAGTGATTACCCGCTACGTATGGAAGTTTGATGCATGATGGTAATGATGTACGCAACGGGTAACATCGATCCTGAAGGATCGGGATCGGCTGGTCCATCTTGTCTCCCATGAACAAATCTGATCTCACAAGTCGACCAAATTGATCACGGGTCCAATGTGACATAAACCAGCGACCGTGAGTATATGCGTGAACTTTCTAAACTAATGCAAGAAGTAGGGTATGGTGGAGAGATAAAACGGTGGAATAGATATGATCAAATAAAAATGTGATTTCTACTGTTCCTAATTTTTTATTATTTTTTTTAATTTTTCTACACAACCAGGAAACAAAACTACAGAAACAGAGAAAATTTGGGTTCAGAACGTACCTTGAAGGCCGCTAAATAGCGGTTCTAGCCGCTAAATAGCAGCTAAAGTAGCAAATTTAACTTGTTCTTTTCTTTCACTTGGTCCAGAGGCTCTTCCAATCCTTTAAAGCTTCCTGTATCTGCAATTTCTATTTCCTGCACACTCACACACACTGTTAACCCGTAAAATGTTAGAAAAAGCAAGAAAAATATCGTCGATCCCAGGCAGCGGCGCCAAAAACTTGATGTGTTATATTTACTGCAAGCGCACAGTGTCGGTGTAGCGCTGTACAGGTCGTCCCACAGAGATCTAAGGTGCTTTTGCGATTCTTACTTTCTCCTCAGTCTAACGGACTAACCAAAGGTTCTAGGTTGAAGTCGGATTAATCTAAATAGCCTAGGATTTAGAATCCACTAATTTCCAACCATGTTCTTACTTCTATTATTTTCTTCTATTATAAAAATTTGATCTTTTTAGTTTAATTTTTACTTAAAGTGCCCTAAGCATAAGCTATCAAGTGTTGCACAAGTGTAACTCATCAAAAATGCTACTTCTTATAAAAACAAACTAAATCCTTTAGATAATTCAAAGAAAAAGATAAAACCAGCAACCCCAAACCCTAACTAAGCATAGATTATCAAGAAACCTAATTCAAGTATAATCTATCAAAGTCCTAATCTTCGAGTCCTTGGATTTTAATCTTTTTATTGAAAAATCATGTTTTTATTAATTTTTATTTAAGAAGAAAAATATTAGAAAATAATTACATGGTGAATCTTAGCTTCATCTACATCCTAGAGCTAATCTAATTAGCTACTCATATTTTTGTTAAAGAAGATCAGATTTTTATTCATGAAATGATAAACCCTAATCTAGAAAGCAGTAAATCCTAAAATAGAAAACAATTAAATCCATGTAGAAAGCAAGTAAAAAGAATCTCAAGAACAATGGTTTACCTCTGGACACGGTGTTGTGGCCGTCAACCTTCAGCAAAAATCCTAATTTTATTAATCCGAAAAACGAGTACAAAAATTCCAGAATCCCCTCAAAATACAAGGATCGGCCAATATATAGGCCTCGGAAACCAAGCCCTATTTATAGCAAAACAAAAAGAAAAATTACATCTAAGCCAGGAACAAAAAACTCGGCGTGTGGGCCCATGCTTTGGCCGTTATTTAGTGGTAAATGCCGCTAATTAGCGGCCTAACTTTGTAGAAATTACTTGAAACTTTTTGTCCGTGAATTTCATGTCTTGTTTATTTAGGTTTCCTGACTGTATTCGACTTTTAATCTCTGAAGCATCGTAGTCTCGTAGTCTTGCCCGCTTTAGTAACTTTTCGGACTCTGATTTCCTACTCCAACATTGATTTCTTGCCATCTCCTTGTACGAATCGAATTACCTGAAAAAGACACTAAAAATATCCGAGTAGCATTTATTTATATACAAAAATAGATAAAGTATGAGAGAAAAAAATACAATATATGATATTCATCAAGGAGCACACAACTTATTCCACCAATGTCAACATCACTGAAGTTTGGCACAAAAGGCTTGGGCATTGTCATCTTCAACGAATGCTCAAGATGAAGAAAGATGAAGTGACAAGAGGTTTACCAGTTCTGGTTGATCACTTGCCAAATTGTCATGCTTGTCAATTTGGTAAACAAAGTAGGAAACCATTTCCTAAATCATCTTGGAGAGCAACACAGAAGCTGCAACTAGTTCATACAGATGTGGGAGGACCTCAAAGAACACCATCACTTCAAGGTAGCCGGTATTACATTCTTTTCATTGATGATTTTACAAGAATGTGTTGGATTTATTACCTAAAGTTCAAGTCTGAAGTTGCTGGAGTATTCTTGAAATTTAAAAAGATGGTGGAAAATTTAAGCGGCTGCAAAATTCAAATTTTAAGGTCTGATAATTGAAAAGAGTACACTTCTGCAGAATTTAACCTGTTTTGTGATGAAACTGGTATAGAACATTAGCTCACTGCTCCTTACACTCCACAGCAAAATGGAGTGAGTGAAAGGAAGAATAGATATGTCTTGGAGATGGCTAGATGCATGCTGCATGAGAAGGGGTTGCAAAAACGTTTCTGGGCAGAGGCTGCCAATACAGTAATATTGATGCAAAATCGGCTTCCAAGTGTAGCCGTCGAAGACAAAACTCCATTTGAAGCTTGGTATGGGTATATACCTTCACTAAGTTTTCTTAAAGTATTTGGTTGTTTGTGTTTTGTCCATTTTCCACAGGTTAAGAGGGACAAGCTTGACAAAAAAAGCAATTCCAGGTAAATTTGTTGGCTATAGCACAATTTCTAAAGCCTACAAAGTATATCATCCTCAAACAGAAAAAATGGTGATTACTAGAGATGTTCACTTCAATGAGGATGAGCAATGGGACTGAAAAAATTCACAAGGAACCAACAGACCTTCAGAAGAATTTAGAAGCAATTCTTTTGAGGAGGAGACAACAGACCAGTGGGAAAATGAATTGGTAGATGATCCACCAGTTAGAGGAACAAGATCACTTTCAGACATCTATCAAAGATGTAATGTGGCACTATGTGAACCTGCTGAACATGAAGAAGCTCTTAAAGACCCGAAGTGGAAGAAAGCAATGGAGGAGGAGATGTCAATGATTCACAAGAACAAAACTTCAACAAACCAGAAAGCAGAAAGATCATTGGAGTAAAGTGGGTGTACCGAATGAAGCTAAATGCTGATAACTCCATCAATAAACACAAAGCAAGGCTCGTTGTCAAGGGGTATGCTCAAATTTTTGGTGTTGATTATTCTGAAACGTTTGTTCCTGTTGCTAGACTAGATACTATCAGATTGTTGTTAGCCTTATTAGCACAAAAAGGCTGGAAAGTGTTTCAGCTAGATGTCAAATCAGCTTTTCTAAATGGTGTTCTGCAAGAAGAAATTTATGTGGAACAACCAGAAGGTTTTGTTGTGCAAGGTGAAGAGGATAAGGTCTATTTGCTCAAAAAGGCTCTTTACGGTCTAAAGCAAGCTCCAAAAGCTTGGTACAGCAGGATTGATGAACATTTGCTAAGCTTAGGCTTCACAAAAAGCTTATCTGAAGCTACTCTTTATGTTAAACAAAAGGGTAGTTATGTTCTTATTGTATCTCTTTATGTTGATGACCTTTTGGTAACAGGAGATAATGCGCAGATGATTGAGGAGTTTAAACAAGAGATGATGCAGGTCTTTGAGATGACAGATCTTGGTCTTATGACTTACTTTCTTGGCTTGGAGGTCCAGCAAAGCCAAAATGAAGTTTTCATCTGTCAGAAGAAGTATGCAAAGGAAATTTTGAAGAAATTTTAGAAGGAGGAGTGCAAAGCAATAAACACACCAATGGGTCAAAAAGAGAAGCTGAGCAAAGAAGATGGTGTGAGTAAAGTTGATGAAGGCTATTACAGAAGTTTGATTGGTTTCTTGATGTATATTACAGCAACAAGACCTTACATTCTATTTGCTGTAAGTCTCTTATCTCGTTTTATGAATTGTGCTAGTGAAGTGCATTTAAGAGCAGTAAAAAGAGTTAAGGTTTATTAAGGGCACTCTTGATTGTGGTGTCAAGTTTGAGAAGAGTCAGAACTTCAAGATGAGTGGTTTTTCAGATAGTGATTGGGGTGGTTCTGTTGATGACTGTTCCTTCCATTGAATACAGCTTAGATTACAATAAAAGAGAACAAGAAAAAAGAACAAACGAGAGGATTTATAACTTATCTCTCTCGTTTACAATGAATCGTGGGATCTATGTGGCGATGAGATCTAACTAGTAGCTCCTTTGGACGATCAAACGACGATGGTTTTCTTGCTCTTGATGAAGAAAATGTCGGCCAACTTTTGATGATCTTTTCTGGTCTTGATTCGTTCAAGGCTCTCACGCATAACTTGAACTTCACAAAAACTTCCAAAAGATCCCCTAGGGCTTCCTCGAAGGGGGTATTTATAGCCTTAGGATAATATGAGATTTTCTATTTAAATAGAATTTGTACTCATCAAGGATTCCAATTAAATATCTTAGTTTTAATTTAAATCTCTTGATTTAGAGTTCTGATCGGACTTAATTTGGGTATTTGGATAAGTCCAAATCTTAATCTCAATCAATTTAAGATTCTGGTTATCTGCTCACGCGGAGCTAATCGCATCAAAACGCGGAGCTAAGAGACCAGAACGCGGAGCTATTGATTAGCTCCGCGTTTTACTCATACACGGGGCTAAAACAGCCAGGCGCAGAGCTACAGAGTTAGCTCCGCATTCTGTTATGGAAAACTCCATTTTACTTGGAAATTTTCACTACCAACAGAACCCCCTCAAAAGTTTTCAAAATGGCTTAGAATTTAGCAAATTTTGAAATACTTTGGATCTTTAAACTAAAATGCGGAGTTAAAATACCAAGTTATCTTCGCGTTTTGTATACTTGCGCGGAGCTAATAGCTTCGCGTTTCAATGAGTAACTGCTCAGTGATTGCACCGAATATCGCGCCAAATACCAAGGGGCGGGTTTTCTCATTTAAATAAAGTCTTTAACTCTTCTTCTTCTTCATTTACCCAAAATTTTGAGAACTCCAAAGCTCAGGCAATCTAGACGGCCGACGACCAGATCGACTGATTTCCTTCAATTTCGCCAAGATTCCTCGAAGATCAATGGCGCCCAAGAAGATCGTGACCTCACGCGCTTCCTCATAGTCGGCGGCCGGCGCTAGCAGCGGCGGCAGCGGCCGAGGGAGTGGCCGCAGCGGCGAACCAGCCCATGTTGCGCCAATCGGAGGTAAGCACCTCTGAATTTGGACACTTTATGACCATTTTGGAGTGATTTGGCTCGATTTTGACTGGCCAATCACCTTTCTAACCGGCGAAATCGCCGTACTCCGGCCGAATAGCTTGGAGAAGAAGGAGAAGACCTCTGATCTTCTTCCACGCGAAGCTATCGCGTTAGCTTCGCATTTCCAAACGCGAAGCTAACTGTTGCGTTTTTATGCGCGAAGTTATCATCCTTCGCGTTTAGTCAAAACGCGAGGCTATTTCCTTAATTTCGCGCGGAGTTATATTTAACTCCGCGTCTCCATACTTAGAAAATTTTCTGATCTTGTAATAACTTTTCTAACTCTTGATTCTTCTTTTGCAGTTGACTACTCAGTGGATCCACTCTCCCAAGGGCATCACTTCGGCTTCGCTGGGGATACGGATCTGACAGTCCAATTCCGTTTCACCACTGTTCTAGCTGCATACAAGCCGGGCCTGAGGGAGCGCAGGGAGAAATTAATCAGGTACCACCCTGCTACTGCAAGGGAGATTATCACCGATGCAGTTTTCGAGGCCACCAACCGAGAAGTGTTGGAGAAGCCTGCTTTTCTCTTTGGAGATGCAATGGGGCATTCATACCAGATCCTCTTTGAAGAGGAGTGCATGTGGCTCTACCAATCTAGCGACCTGCTGATATTTCTACCCAGCATAGAGCGTAGCTATCCCCTGATCTATCTTCAAAGGCTATCCATGCACTAATCTTCATTAGCAAAAGTAACTCTAAGGAAGTCAGAAACATATCATAGTTACAAGTTTCAAGCTCTGGCTCCAAAAAGTAAACTTTTGAAGGAGTTACAAGAACTCTGCGGCAGCTCATTAAGTTTTCTTGTGGACCATTTCTGTTAGATGACAATCTCTGTCGCTTTTCAAAGCGATAGAAATGAAGTATAAGGGCTTGTAGCATATCGAATTAAACTTGTGCATCTTCATTAGGATTCTTGTAGCAGTATCTTCATATGGTCCACTAAGAACTTTAAACAGATCATAGTTGACATTTGCAGAGGAGATCTTTTGCATGTGAACCAGGAAATTGAGCTGGAAAAGCACCTCGTATGGCACAGTACAATCAACAGGATAGTTTAAAATAGGAGGGCATAATAAGGAGCCGCGCTTTTGAAGAATCTCATCAGCGGTTGATCCAGCAATTCGCATTAAATGGTGATGACTTGCGCCGGCAAGCTCAACACTCGGTGGAGGAGACTCGTCGTCGAGTTATTGATGAGTCGACGAATAGGTTGAAGCTTTTGGGAGAGCTATAACTCTTTCTATTTTTGTAAGTTTTTGCTTTATGAATAAAGACAATTCTTTTTTCTTTTTATCTGTTGGCTACAACATTTGCTTACACAACAAATAACTTGTCATCAAAATAGTTTATCGTTTTTGGTAAAACAATCCAAGGCTCATTTACATAACTTAGATTGTTAATACCGACCGGGTTACAATTATTAACATCGGTAAAGCCCTTTGAACAGAGCTAAATGATAGTTTGGTGAAAGTGTTTAACTACTTACACCAGGGTGATCGGGTTAGGATCGTTAACTTAGACAGAGGCTCTTAATTGCACATGCCTTAGTTTGATGGAGCCAGTTCAAGGCTCTTATGCGTAACTTGAACTTGCACATGCTAAAATGATCGAGTCATGATCATCAGATTTTGACAGAGGCCTAATTGCACATGCCTAGTCCAAGTGCTCTCACGCGTAACTTGAACGGAGATGAGAATAATCCAAATCATACTGTCAGAGGTAAGAGCTTAACATGACAGGTTCACGGGATTTTTAGCAAACCCCCAGCTATAAACGGATTTGGTGAGGAACTTGATTTCCTCTTTCCGCCGCTTTAACGGGTAGTTAATTTCATACTTTTACCCCCAGTATAATGGGGTTGGCGAGGAACTTGATCTCCTCTTCCCGCTGCTTTAACAGTATTGGGCAATTTTTTTTATAGCACTCAATTAGCCATTCTAATGGCTAGCATGAGTAGCGAAAGTAACATGATATTTATCACCGTCAATATTTTCGGCACCCCCAGCCAAATCCGGATACTAGTCAATGAGTTTGTCACAGCTGTGGTTCGGAGCGTATCCAAGGGGCTAGCTTGCAAGTGCGGGTTATCCGTGCTTGGTATCGATATTGGCTTCCCTACTGGTACAGGGACCGCTCTGGCAGGAAACTCACTGGTTCCTACTACTAAAGTTGCCATATCTGCAGAAACTTTCTTCTGTTCCTCTTTAAGTGTGAGAATCCCGGCTTTTATCAATGCCTGAATTCGGTTCTTAAGAGGATAGCAATCCTTAATTGGGTGCCCGATATTCCGATGGTACAGGCAATAGTTAGGGTCGTTGGTTTTACCAGCGTCTTTCGATTTTTTATTTTCCGGAAGCTTCAACATGCCCTTTCTAAGGAGGAGATGGAATATAGTACCTGTCTGCTCCGTCTTGAATGTATAAGTTCTATCTTGTCGGGGCCTATTTTGACCTGCACCTCTCGGATTCTGAGGTCTTGGTTTCGGATCTGCAACTGACGCCATCACAGCCTTCCCTTTATTTTTAGGATTCTGTGAATATGGCATGTTATTCGTAGAGTTTCTCGTGCTACGAGATTCCTCAATCCGGCGAATTATATCTTCCGCCTGCTCTCCCTGCTTCAGCAGAACTTTCCAAGTTTTGGACTCTACAACTCCCATTCTTATCAGCATGCCGGTCCTGAAATTATACTTGCAGGTTTCTACCAGGGTTTCCTGGGTCATACCGTGTCGACAATACACGGATTTTTCCCTAAAGCGTTCAATGAAACTCTTGACCGTTTCTTGTTCTCCTTGCTTTGTTGCAAGGAGGGAATGAACCGATATTTCGGTATCATCCTCAAAGAAACATGTGAGAAATTATTTCTCAACGTCAAAGTAGGTATTGATAGTACCTGGGGGTAGCTGCATAAACCATGTGAAGGCAAGCCCTCGCAGGGTGCTCGCAAATACTTTGGTCATTACGGGATCATTTCCCATTAGATGACCTGCCTGCGATAAAAAGTAATATAGGTGCTGGCTTGGGGACCCCTTCCTGTCATATGACTCCAATTTGAGGGGTTTATATTTTTCTGGATAAGGGGCAAAGTCCCACTCAAGCGGATATGGCCTTGAAACCCCTGATTCATTTAGCTCTTTCTTTTGCAGTAACGCATCTAGTTGCTTCTGTAGGTTTTCCATCTTCTCTTCATGAAGATCATGAAAAGAATATTTATCTTCATCCTCATGTGCCGAATAAGCCTTTTTTTCTTTAGTTTCTTCATTTGTCTTAGGTGGCGGTTCCGAAGAAGTTTTAGCCTTATCATCGGCTATCTTCTGGGTATTTTCGACCACTTTTAGAAGCATTAATTTGAGGTCATCAATGGCCTTTTGCTGACCTCGAATCATCTACTCTTGGGCTTCTATCCTTTAGTCAATGTCATCAGACCTGTCCACTGCGTACAACGCTGATTTTCGTGGTCGGGAAGATGCACAAGATTGTGGGGAAGCTATAGCCGAATTATCGCTGTCATCATCATAAGAACTTTTTACAAGTTTCCGGTAATTGCGAGGGCCGACAACGCCTGATTTGAGCCGGGTAAAATGATTAGGTTTTTCATCGTCTGCATCTGACTCATATTCTTTCTCCATAATCTTTTTGCCTTTGCTGATCATATTTGAGGTCACTGCGTTTAATTCTTTTTCTTTAATTTTATATCTTAGATCATTCTTTCTCCTCTTTGGAGTATCTTGGCGAGACTCAGTTATTCTATTAAATACAGATACTCTCTTCTTAGTACAACAACAATTATCTAATACAGCAGATATGGATGTTATGAGCTGCTCACAATGACATGTCGAGTGTGGCTGAGCTTGAGTCATATTTATCTTTTTTGTCAAGTAATCTCTGAGATCGGTGACCTTGGATGATGAAGAATCGTAGGGGCCACCTGGTTGTTGAGAGGGTCCAGGGGCCCACTGAAGTTTTTCAGGGTCATTGGTGTCGACATGGTGTCCAATAACCCGATTATCAGCCTTGATTCTATATTCAGGCTGTTTTACGCAGAGCTGGATGTTAGCTTCGCGTTCTGAAGCATTTACGCGAAGTTGGGCTATAGCTTCGCGTTTGACACTAACCTCGCGTTTTACGCTGGCTTGGCGTTTCTGAAGAAATTCATCTTTTTTTTTATGCTTAGCCTCGCGTGGAAAATCACACGCTGGCTTTGCCTTGCGATTTACGCAAGAATCCTTGGCTTTGCGGTTAACGCTTGGCTCAAGTTTTTGTTTAGGTCTGATAGCCTCGCGTGGAGGAAGTCCATCACATGCTGGTTTATCTTCGCGTTTTAGTCGAATCTTGGCACTTTGGCCAGTTTCAGAGTTAAGTTCAGTAGTCTTGCATGGAGAAAGTACATCACACGCTGGCTTATCCTTGCGATTTACGCAAGAATCTTTGGCTTTGCAATTAACGCTTGGCTCAAGTTTAAGGTTGATCACCTCGTGTGAGAGATCACACTTGGATTTATCTTCGCGATTAACGCGATCATAACAAATCTTGTTATTAACGTAAGTTTTACTGGCTTTGCATTTATCGCTAAGATCAGTCTTAGCCTCGCGTGGAGAATCACCATCACACGCTGGCTTTAGCGAAAGTTTATTCTCGCAATTAACGCGAGTGTCAAGAATCTTGTGATTAATGCAAGTCTTACTGGTTTCGCGTTTATCGCTAAGCTCAGTATTAGCCTCGCGTGGAGAATCACACGCTGGCTTATCCTTGTGATTAACGCAAGTTGCAGCCTCGCATTTAACGCGATACTGACTGGTCTTGCGATTAACGCAAGCCAGTTTGCGAGGTGCTATAGCCTCGCATTCTGCTCCCTGAATAGCCTCGCATTTAATGCGGGCTTTAAGCACTTTTCGCCTAGCCCTCCGATTTCTGTTCCGGAGTTGGGTTCTGGTTAATCCAATTCCCGAGTCTTCCTCGGCCAGAGAGAGATCATCCTCTACTAGGGTTTCCTGCCCAAACAACGGCTCTATGGCTGCGGTCTCCAAGGGTCCCCGATTAACGGTGGATGTCCGATTACCCGATTTACGGGTATTGGAGTGCACGCGACGATAGTGCCGCGTTTCGGTCAGGTTACTTGACTCAAAGGAGAGATACTCCTCGTACTTCTGCTGGTCGATTTCAACGACTAGCATGTTTACGTCGGATCCGATCCTCTCGACGTCAGATTGCGCCACGATATCTTCTTTGGTGAAAGAGATTTCTCCCACTGTGGTCGCCAGTTTGTTCGCAGCAGAAATTTGCTTTCCTTCGCATTGAATACAACTTAGATTACAATGAAAGAGAACAAGAAAAAAGAAACAAACGAGAGGATTTATAACTTATCTCTCTCTTTTACAATGAATCGTGGGATCTATGTGGCGATGGGATCTAACTAGTAGCTCATTTGGACGATCTGACGATGATGGTCTTCTTGCTCTTGATGAAGAAGATGCCGGCCAACTTTTGATGATCTTTTCTGGTCTTGATTCGTTCAAGGCTCTCACGCGTAACTTGAACTTCACAAAAACTTCCAAAAGATCCCCTAGGGCTTCCTCGAAGGGGGTATTTATAACCTTAGGATAATATGAGAGTTTCTATCTAAATAAAATTTGTACTTATCAAGGATGCCAATCAAATATCTTAGTTTTGATTTAAATATCTTGATTTAGAGTTCTGATCGGACTTAATTTGGATATTTGGATAAACCCAAATTTTAATCTCAATCAATTTAAGATTCTGGTTATCTGCTCACGCGGAGCTAATCGCATCAAAACGCTGAGCTAAGAAACCAGAATGCGGAGCTATTGATTAGCTCCACGTTTTACTCATACGCAGGGCTAAAACAGCCAGGCGCGGAGCCACAGAGTTAGCTCCGCGTTCTGTTGTGGAAAACTCCATTTTACTTGGAAATTTTCACTGCCAACAATGACATGAAAAGTACCTCAGGATACTGTTTCAACCTAGGCTCAGGTGTTTTTTCATGGTGTTCAAAGAAGCATGAGATTGTAGCACAATCCACTGGAGAAACAGAGTTTATTGCAGCAACTGCAACAGCAAACCAAGCTCGATGGCTAAGGAAAGTTCTATCTGATTTATACATGGTGCAAAATGAAGGTACTGAGATTTTTGTTGATAGTCAAGCAGCAATTGCAATTTCACGAAATCCAGTATTTCATGGAAAAACAAAACACTTCAACATCAAGCTCTACTTCTTGAGGGAAGTGCAACAAACTGGAAAAGTACTGCAAATCTGAAGATCAGTTGGCAGATTTGTTCACAAAGCCACTTCCAGTTGGCAAGTTCGAGTTACTAAGGAAGATGATTGGAATTTGCAGTGCCTAAAGCAAGGAGGAGTGTTAATAATTTGCTTCAGGACTGCCACGTTGAAGTTTTCTTTGTTTAGTTTCAGTCAATAACTAGAATTTGTTTTTCCAGTCAATAAGTCCTATTCTTTAGGATATTGTTAGTGTTATCAGAAATCTTGGTTGTTACCGTAATTTTTTAGATTCATTATCTTTTCAGTTTAGATATTTTTACTATAAATGTATTGCACCAGAATGAATGAAATTTTATTCCCCTTTGCTGCATCATATCAGCTTTTCTCATTTCTTACTTTTATTCTTCTATTTCATTCAATTTCTGTCGTTCCCTGTTTTTCTTCTCAAAAAACTAACAGTTACAGTGCAATTACGGTGCATCGATCCTGTTAGAAAACCCTATGTCACCCCCATAAAAAAAATCAACAATAAATATGGAGTAATAAACACAAGATCAGACTTGAGCCGGACCAGATGAAGAACTGTGTAGCAGTTGAACTCATTAGATGACAGCGACGCACTCTAATGTAGCCACCTGAAGAATGGATCTCAGCATGCAGCAATGACGAGAAAACCTGGTCAAGAATCAGAGCATATAGGGAACTATTTATCTTCTTAAATAAACCAGTTTTATCAAAACGAGATGAAAAAAAATATATAAATAATCAAAACAGTAATACAGTCCAATATGAATATAGATACGAATATGGATAGTGATTACCGTATCCAACACATCCAAATAAATATCCATCATGATGCATTAAAAAGCTTTTTTTTGCGCTGGATAGTTATTGAAAACTGATATCATTTTTCTTTCGAAACTACAAATTAATATTTGCTTTATATCCAAATCCAATACAAGTTAGTATTCAGTTTCGCCAAATGTGGCTAGTAAATCTAGTATCCCAGCAATATCCATATTCATATTCATATCCAAATGCAAATATGGTAAATACCGAAATCCGGTCTGTTTACATCCCTGACATACTAACATTTACTATTTTATATTTTTGACTTTCTAAAACTTGAAATCTTTCTTCTTCAATTTGCCTTCCTTATCTTGCATCTTACATTTTCGTTTCTTTTTGGCCTGCAGCAATCACAATTTTTTTTCCAGCAAAATGTAGATACAAAGAAGAAAGAATTAAACCAGCGGAGGCTACAAGAACACACCTCCGCAACCATGTTGCTGAAATCCTCCTTTTGGTTCTGCTGCTTCTCCTCCTCTCTTGCTTCGTCATACCTGAATATGAATCAACACAGTTAGAAAAACATAGACATACTTTTTACGTGCCTATGTTAATTCAATTAGGGGTCTCCTTACTTGGCAGCCAAGACATCATCCATGACTTCCAACTCCTCAGCCTGTATAGTGACGTCAACTTTATCTGATTTTTGACCTCGTAGAAGATCAACCTGTGGAGTAAAGCAGCATAGGAGAGATACTTAGTACCGATACAGAGTTCTCTTTAGTAAGTCATTCATCAATTCATGACGTCAGGAACAACAAACCAATGCCGCTAGCAAAAGAAAAATTTACAAAACACATAAGCAGATGGCTCTTACTCTTTTAGCGGCTGATTTGTCTTTGTCACCAAGCACATACCTGTATCAGGAGAAAAATCAAGTTGGTCCAATTCGCATTCCAAGTTTCATAGTTTAAGGATATAAAAGCAAATATGCTCTTCTTTTACAATTAGTTGTTGGCAATCACAATACATACGTGTGAGTTGTTCCAAGACACAATCAGCATATAAATAAAGAACCGGTGTACCAACACCAGAGGATCAAGGCATACCTGATAGAGAGGTTTCTCAGGTTCTTTCCTTTGTTGCTTACGCAGGTCAATGACATCAAGTGTTTCCACACCATTGGGGGTACTGTAAGAGAGAAAGTGGCATTAGACAACCATTTACTAACAGTAACAACCAGATGTTAGAACGTAAGTCACAGGAAGCACCTTGAAAGGCTGTCGACTGATTGAGTGCCATCCTCCAATTCCTGTTCCGACATTTGCTCTTCCTCTTCTTCTTCTTCTTCTTCTTCTTCTTCTTCCTCCTCCTCTTCCTCCAAGTCTCCCCAGTGTTTGCTCCGATCAACTGGTACCTCCTATAACAGAAACAACAGACAACAAGGTTTGGTCATACCTATGAACGATTGCTCTACAACAGAGAAGGAAACTCACAGAGTACGAGCTGAACACAGACATTACAAGAAATCTTGCCACATGCTGATCCAAATTTGTAGCAGACAAAACGAAGCCTCCCTACCATAAGGAATATAACATGCAATTAAGGTGCAAGAAATTACCTCATAATTAATTTGATCTTGTTGTTGAACCCCAAATGCGTCGCCATACAGTGGACGCCCTAGCTGTTGGTCCAAATAAGCAAGAAAAAGGAAAAGAGAGATCTTAAGATGAAAGAGAAATACTTGCAGAACTCGTAAAACATTCAGAAAAGGAGAGGAGGGAATGACCTCATCAACAGGGGGTTTTCCCCAGCCTCCAGGGTGATAACCAAAGCTGGCTCCAGGAGGTACAGGAGCATTTAGTCCAGGTATTTTTAGCTGTGGATAAGATGGTGGGGGGACCACATCTCTGACAAAATTAATTACTGCCAGTTTAGCTTAAAAGATTCAATTAATTCATCCACAATGCCAAAGTTTAAGCAACCAACCTGCATATTAATGAGCCAAGGAGGAGGAGCACCATCAGGCATGCCAAGTGCTTCTTTAAAGTTCATGAGACAACATTCCAGGTTTCATTTCCCTCAACTTGACCTGTCAAGTTATACAGAGATAATTAAGCTGCAAGGGCTTTCATAGAAGATTAAAGGACATCAAACATAGAAAAGCGAAGGATCTGCTACAAAGCCATACAAGTAATGGGCTTCATCAAAACAGTAATATGTCAGGTGGAAACTAAAATTCATCAAAAAGCAGATATCTCATGATAAATGCACAGTAACAGCAGCAGCCAGTTAATTAAATTGAAAGAAGCAAAGATGACAGAATACACTCTCATACTGGTTACTTCATTAAGAATATATTATGATTTGAGCAGAGGGGATCAATTTCTAAATGCCCAGTATTCTAATTATACAATCAGAGGGAAACAGATATTGTCCAGGACGAACAAGTGAAGGCACCAATGGAGCATATAGAGGAACCAGTGACCAGGCAGTCCCTTCCTGCTATTACCCCTTCTAGACGGAGCAGGAGACTGGAAGAGAAAAGAGGGGGACATATAGATCAATCTGGCCAAGTTGCAGATGCAACATCACGACGTAAGGCTCTTATCACTGACTTCACAACAGGTACTACTCAATTTAATATTCTGAATTTGATTCCAGATGATTTATTATTATCTTTAGCACAAACCTGTGATATTAATATGGGGGTATCTGACACTGAACATAAACACCATTTATCTCAATTAAGAGCTCTAGAAGCCGGTGGAGGGGAGGAGTCCCTTAGGAGGTTGGATTAATTCCATTCCCTATATTGTGGAGAGGTATTTAGAATTTAATTTATGAATTGTTTATTTTGGAATATCCGTGGGTTGGGTAATCCGTCTAAACGACATATAGTGGCGGAGGTTATCCGTACCAATAAACTTGATATAGTTTGCCTTGAGGAGACAAAACTCACAGATCCGAACCACAGGGTACTTAGATCTTTGGGTCCAAATGATTCATTCTCGTTTATAGTTAAAAACTCGAGGGGGGCTTCGGGTGGGATCATCATCGGAGTGAGTAATAGATTTCTTGTTTTAGATGTTTGTGAGGGAGAGTTTTCACTTTCCGTCAAAGTGAAGAGATTATCCGATGGTTGGATTCAATCAGTCACAGCAGTATATGGTCCAAACGATACGCAATTGCGTCCTAGTTTTTGGGATGAGATTAGAAGTATCAAAGATAAATGGGATAGCCCGTGGATTATAGGGGGAGATTTTAACATCACCAGATTTGCATATGAAAGAAATGGGATCGATCGTAACCCCCGAGATCGGGCAGCTTTTAATCAAGTCATTGCCCAACTTGGCCTCATTGATCTGCCTCTGGATAGTCGTCTTTTCACTTGGTCGGATATGAGAGAAGACCCTAACTTAGTAAGACTAGATAGAGTTCTAGTTTGTGATAAATGGGACAACAAGTTTCCATTAGCAGAGCTCAAATCACTTCAGAGACCAACATCTGACCATGTGCCAATCTGTTTAGACTTGAGAGAGGGGATAAAAGTGATGCGAAGATTTCGATTCGAAAAATGGTGGTTGGAACACATAGAGGTACACAACCTAATTAAAGAAAGCTGGGCTCAACCGACTTCAGCAGTGGATGCTACCAGCAACATCTGCATAAAATTGAAACGTCTTCGAAAACTGCTATGGAGATGGGAACATAGATACCGACTCCAATCGAGGGAATACAAAGACCAATTTTGGGTCAAATGGACTTGCTAGAAAAACAAGATGAGGCAAGACAACTAAATATGGAGGAGAATTCTAAGTTACTAGGACTGAGGAAGTCTTTGGAGGAGATATACAGGAAGGAGGAAATAATGTGGAAACAGCGGACCCAATATAAATGGCTGAAAGAGGGAGATGCCAACACTGCTTTTTTCCACAAATCTGCATCTTTGAGTCTTAAAAGTAATAAAATACAATATCTCAAGATGGATAGAGGCGAAATACAGGGCTCACAGATTCAAGAACATGCCTATCGCCACTTTAAGCAACTGCTTGGAAGTAAACACCCATTCAGACTTCAATTGAAAGAGGGTGCATGGGTTGCCACCCCAAACTTAATGGAGTTAGAGGAAGAATTTCGAGAAGAGGAAATTAAGAAGGCAGTGTGGGATCTGGGTCCTGACAAGGCACCCGGTCCGGATGGATTCCCTCTATTCTTCTATAGGACATTTTGGCAGGAGGTTAAACAAGATGTAAAGTGGATGCTTAATGAGGTCTATACGGGCGAGGCAAGACTTGATAGGATCAACTATTCGTGGATAACATTGATTCGCAAGAAGAAACAGGCAGACCGCATTGGGGATTATAGGCCAATTGCTTTGTTAAATGGTACTATCAAAATTATATCCAAGCTGTTAGCGAACCGTATTGCAGAAAAACTCCAGGTGATGATCGGAGACTACCAGACAGGATTTTTAGCAGGTAGAAATATTTTGGAAGGAGTTACGTCTGCATATGAAGTCATCCACTATTGTAGAAAACTCAAGTTGGGGGGTTTCCTACTTAAATTGGATTTTGAAAAGGCTTATGACATGGTAGATTGGGATTGCCTACTGGAAGTTTTACGAATGCATGGATTTGGGGTAAGATGGATATCCTGGATTGAAAAGTGGCTTTATTCCGCCAAAACACAGATTATAGTTAATGGAGAAGTTGGCAAAGAGATATTATTGCGGCGTGGTCTTCGCCAGGGTGATCCTCTATCGCCTCTACTCTTTGTCTTAGTGGCGGATGGTTTAAATATGATGTGTAGAAAGATGGCAAGAGCAGATTTGATACACGGCCTTGCTGGGGCTCCCTCTATTCCCATTATTAACCTCCAGTATGCCGATGATACACTTATATTTGGAGAAGGTAACATTAGGGAGGCTATATATATCAAAGGTTTGCTTTGTTATTTTCAAGCCTGGTCAGGTCTCCGAATTAACTTCTCCAAGAGTGCTCTAACTAATTTGGGATCAAAAAATCTCTCACAGGCTTTTATATTGAATATTTTTGGTTGTATCGAGGAGGAGTTCCCGATTAAATATTTAGGCATTCCAATTAAGCCAGGTAAGTTTACTAAGCAAGATTGGAGCCCTTTACTCGATACCTTTAAAAAGAGATTGGAAGGTTGGAGAAGTAATTTGCTCTCCTTGGGTAGGAGGGTGGTGTTACTTAATTCGGTTTTAACCACTTTGCCCTTGTATTATATGTCCTTCTTCCAACTTCCAATCTGGGTGAGAAATAGAATAGACAGTATAAGGAAGAACTTCATGTGGAATGGTGCTTCCCATACTAAGAAATATCATTGGATCTCATGGGAACAAATTTGTAGACCTAAAAAGGCTGGAGGGCTTGGTGTATTAGATTTAAAAATTTTTAATTTATCATTAATGGCTAAGTGGTGGTGGCACTTAATTTCTCGTCCACATGGCTCTTTTCAAAAACTAGTGACAACTAAATATTGTCCTAGAGCGGCTACCTGGCGCACCAATGCCCGAAGATCGGGTAATACATCTAGTTTCTGGAAGGGTGTTATGATAGCTCGAACCATTACCTGGTCAAGCTTGGAGTTTAAACTAGGCAATGGACGCAATATAGCATTTTGGCATGACAGGTGGTGCTCTCAGATTCCTCTAAAACTGTTATTTCCGAAGGCTTATCTACTTTCTCGGGAAAAGGAGGCTAAGGTTTGTAGGTTGTGGGGTCGAGCTAGGTGGTGCTTGGATCTTCGCCACCCTTTTTCTGTCATTGAAAAACTCCAATGTCGAGAGTTGAGGTCCCTCCTTAGTAACTTCACACCGACTCTATCGAATGAAGATCAACCCCAATGGAGATGGAGCACAGATGGGATCTTTTCAGTCAAAAGCACATACAATCATTTTATGGATAGTGGTATTATTCTGAATGAATACACTTGGATTTGGAAGATAGCTTGCCCACCCAAAGTTAGGGTGTTTCTCTGGTTGGCTGTTAAAAAAACTTTGCTCACCTGGCCAGCCTTACAGAAAAGAGGTTGGGTTGGACCTAACTTTTGTGTTCTATGTAATAAGGATGGCGAATCCACCGATCATCTTTTGTTGAATTGTTTTTTTACCCGTGAACTGTGGTTGAACTGTACCAGCAAGTTTGGGATCAGTATCAACACAGGGGTATGCTCTAGTCTTGAGGACAAATTATGTGTTAGAGGCAAAAAATCACATTTGGCTAGATCCCTAGTAGCAGCTTTATGCTGGAATGTATGGAGTGAAAGAAATAGTAGAATTTTTAATTCTATCGCACGCCCATTACACACATGTTTACGTGCTATTATTCATGATATCTTTGTTTGGGCAGATATACCTTCGGATGAGGAGTGGATGCAGTTCTCAGATGGGATAGCTGGGGAAGACGATAGTGATATTCTTCCATCTCCGGCCCAGACTGGATAGAAGGCTTTTTGGGATCTTACTGTGACCTTTCACTGCTTTTGGCGGACTTTTCGAAGATCGCATGATGCTTTTTATGCTTCGTAGACTTTGTTGTTGTCACTAGTTAACTTATTTGTATTCTTCGTCCTTTTTTTTTCTAGCTAAGCCTTGATATTTACTTTTATGTATTTTCCTTTATTTAAACACTCTTTATTGTAGTTCTATTACCTACTTGTTAATGGAACGCGGAGGGCGTCCACCCGCCGTCTTTGTTCAAAAAAAAAAATTTATACAATCAGTGGATGCATAATGATAATCATTTCTACACCTCAATCATGGAGACTTATTACACTGGTCATGGTTGACCTAGTTAGTTTGGTGAAGCGATCAGTACGACATGATCCACCTGAATTATTAGTTACTTGCTCATATATACAGAAAAGTTTCGGCCCCTTTGACTAGATTTTAGATCCAATTTGCAGATAAACAAAATATACCACAAGTTTGATAATCAGACAGGAACACAGAGATTCACACATTCTGGAGGAAGAGAAGAAAACAGCACTAGCTTCCTAATAATTTCTGCATACTATTAAATTAATAAGTGATATAGTTGTTAAATTTACAGTTTATGGAATACTATTCTGCATACTATACATGCTGAAATGCATTTACAAGGAAATTAAAAAAAAAAAAAAAAAAAAAAAAAAAAAAAGAGAAAAGATGCCAAAAAGAATAAGATGACGGAATACTGGAGAAAGAGGGACAGTGTTTCAATGGCTGTGGGACTAACCCTATTCAAAGGCTGTCAAATATACATACATACATTTGCCTACACACACACACACAAATATGTAGGCAGATGATCATCTCCCTATGTATATACATATAGACACACATACATACATATATATACATACATACACACATATATATACACACACATATGTATACAGTGTTCTAAAAAGCATCTTATGTGGACGATTATGCGTCCGCATAATTGTATGCGGACTTGAAATGCGCATAGAATTAAGAAATTGTCTTGTCAATGTGGACAAGTTGATTAATCATTCTGAATGTGGATTATGCGGGTTATGTGCCCGCATAACCTTTAAATTCGAAAAACCCAATCCACTCTTTAAAACCCCTTTCCTCAGCTCCTATGGCATCCAAATTCAATCCCCGATCAATCCCCGACTCCTTGATCTCTATCCTCTCTTGCTCTTGTCTGTAGTCCTCAATCAATCTCTGGTTCGTCGTCTTTGGTCATCTCTCACCTCATGTTACTTCCTATTGTCTCCCACCTCCTAATCATTCACCGCATACGACTCTTCCTCTCCTCTTCAATTTTTGATCACTTAACCTGATTCTAACCATACCAACATCCAACTCTCTCTCTCTCTCTCTCTCTCTCTCTCTCTCTCTCTCTCTCTCTCTCTTCTTTTCAACTTCCGATTGTTGACTGACCTGATTCTAATCTAAACCTAGTTACCACACCCTAACTCGACTTTCTCCTATTCAATTTTCTATTACCAACTCTTTTTCTTCTTCAATTTTTGATTCTCTCTTCAATTTTTGATCATCCTCTCTCAGCCTCAACTGAACCTGCTAACACTCGACTCCAGCAACGTTCTTACCTAAACAACTGCATTTAGATTGTGTGGTCATAGTGAAAATACTTCATCTCTTCAATATTGATGAACAAATTCTTTTAGATTAGTGTGATGTTTAAGTTTTGAGTAATTTTTTTAATCTTTTTTTTAGATCAGTTAATTTTGTTCGTTGTGAACCGTTGATAGTTCACTGTGAACCTGTTAATGTTTTTGGATCTTTTTTGAGATCAGTTCATATTGTGAACTTGTGATAGTGTGATGTTTAATTTTTGTAATTTAATAGTAACTAGGTGTTTATGTTGTTTTTAAAAGAGAAGTAATGACATTCAAGAAACACTATGGGAAAAAAACAAATGAAAACAAAAAAAAAACATCAAATTGAACATTGTGAATAAGTTCAAATTAGATGATTATGTTATTATAATTTTGTTATGCTTTTACCTAATGGTCTTGAATTTTATAGCACTCAATATATACATTTTTAAGTATTAATATATATTAAAATATTAATATTCCGCATAATTTTGCATAATCCGTTTAATCTCCATGGAATCCGTTTAGGCATTATGCACTTCCGAACCTCACACATAATGAAAACATATTTTAGAGCATTGTATGTATATAAATATAGAAATATGTATGTATATACACAAGCGCACACACATTGGCAGGCTTATGCAAATATGTCGTCGCATATTCCATGTTTTACAGTCCAGATCTAAAAAGTGTGCGATGGCAAACGTAAAGCGAAGCCGTAGTTACACAACAGTCATGGGTTCCCTCGATTTGATCCCACTATACTGAGGAAATCACATTTTGTGAGAAAGATCAAGAAAATTAGGATTACATCTGATTTAACAATTCAGTTAATTTTTATATATACAAAGCGATAAAGAGCATAGAACATAATCATAAATATAATGATCACAGTGGTAAAAAGTGTAAAATGAGCAAATTAACCATATATTACAGTTCAACAGCTCAATCAACAGCAATCAAGAGATATTGGAATAAGAATAATACCTCAAACTCTTTTCCTTCATGATACAAATCACCATGCGAGGTAAGCTTTGGTTTAGTCTGGTACTTGAAAAATGCATCATGCAGAACCTGCAAATAGAGAACTTGTAAGAGGAAACTTTTATGTAACGAAAAAGGGATGTCTTCTCAATCATATAAGCTCAAAATATATAACTGAATATACAACTATGCCCCATGTGGACAGTCATGTTAGCTCAAAGAATGTAAGTGAACATACAACTTTGCCCCATATATGAAACGTCTAGATCATCTTCTTGATTATCAGAAAAAGGACCATAAAACAAAATCTGCTGAGTCTGAAATAGTAACTCGATTTTACTGCATTACAATCTCAAACTAATTTCAGTATCTAACTCAAGATAACCAAAACTAGGAATTATATATTCAGAACTAACCTGATAATCAATATCCATCTTTCCCATCTTTGGCTGCATGCGTTCACGTTGCTTCTGCTTCAGCTTCTTGTTGTCTTCTTTCTCAATGTATGCCTACCAGAATAGGTAAACAAAGTTAAACAAGGAATAACTAAAGTTTGAATACAACATGGAAGATACAACTATGGTTACATATTTTTAAAAAATGCATTAACCAATGGCCAAAGGATATTAACCTGCCGTATTTTCTCTATTCCAGTTGCAGCAATGAAATCTGGAAGTTGAAACGGCTGCTTTTTGTTAGCAAAAGATAGCGGAATAATACTAATGTAACAACCAGCGGAATCAAATAGTTAACCGAAGAGAAAAATAGCAGAGACAGAGAATACGCAAATTTAATGTGGTTCGGCAATATGCCTACATCCACAGGGACCGATCGAAAAACTTCCACTATATCAAAAGAGAATTACAACTTACTAGTTCTCAACCACAAGAGAAATTACAAAGAAATCACACAAGATTTTGAGATCAAATCCTAACCTCTTGTTGCAGTGATTTTCCTCTTTGCTTTGACCGCCGAAAATCCAAAAGAATCGCCAAAGGAAGCCGCCTTTTGTTTTCCTGTTCTGCCGAGCCGATCACACACAATAGCAGCCCGCCTTTTGTTTTCCTGTTCTGCCGAGCCGAACAAACACAATAGCAGCCCTCCAATTATTTTACCTCCTTGATTATTGTTGCTCCGGCCAAATATTTATTAACAGCAACCCACTATTAATTTTTCCTTTTAGCCACAAATAATCAATAGTAGCAGCCGCACATGAAGAAGAAAACCCCTTCGCTCTTTTTTTCTTTTTTCGGCTCATCCAAAACCCTAGCACCATACCCCATATATATATATCTTATCATAATGGGTTTGGACTGGTTTTGGACCCGTTTTGGTTGACCGAAATCCACAGCGGTAATGGGCTCCATTAGCAACAATCTCCCACTTGGAGACCAATTGCAAAGATTGTAATCTCTATACATGATAATCCTAGTGTCCAAAACTTTTACCTCGATCATTTAAAGTCCCAATTTCAGCATTCAACACAAATACACTAAAGTTGAGCAATAGCTAAACTTTTTCCTATCAACCGGCTTTGTCAACATATCTGCAGGATTCTTGCTGCCATCAATCTTCTCCAACTTTAATTGGCCATCCTCTAACAAGGATCTAATGAAGTGTTATCTCAGGTGAATATGTTTAGTCCATGAATAATACGCTGAGTTCTTAGCAAGATGAATTGCACTCTGACTATCACTGAACAACCTGCAATCCACTCCATCAAAACCCAACTCACTCATCAATCGCTGCAACCAAATAAACTCCTTACTTATTTTTGCAGCTGCAACGTCTTCAGCTTCTGTTGAAGATAAAGCAACAATTGATTGTAATCTTGAAATCCAGCTTACCGCTGTCCCTCCTACAGTAAGGACATAACCTGTGGTGCTCCTGCCATTGTCTCTATCACCCGCATGGTCCGAATCCACAAAACCTTGCACATCAATGTTATCACCCCCAAAACATAAATAATACTTTGAAGTATCTTTCAAATACCTGAAAATCTACTTCACCGCTTGCCAATGTTCCTTCCCAGGGTTCTTCATGAATCTACTCACTACTCCCACTGCATGTGCAATATC
Source organism: Dracaena cambodiana (assembly GCA_036321105.1). Lineage (NCBI taxonomy): Eukaryota > Viridiplantae > Streptophyta > Magnoliopsida > Asparagales > Asparagaceae > Dracaena > Dracaena cambodiana. The sequence goes on along the minus strand of JAYEPQ010000015.1, from coordinate 31,740,808 downwards.
TAGTTTTGTACTCACCATTGCATACATGAGACTCCCAACGGCCGATGAATAAGGCACATTCTCCATGTGTCTTGTCTCCTCATCTGTCTTGGCACCTTGCTCCTTTGACAGTTTGAACTGACCACCACGAGCTGTAGTTACCGGTTTTGCATTCTCCATATTGAATCTCTCCAACATCTTCTTGATGTACCCCTCCTGAGATAACCACAATTTCTTGCTTTTCTTATCTCGGGTAATTTGCATCCCAAGAAGTTGTTTAGCCTCACCCATGTCCTTCATAGAGAATCTCCCTGCCAACTTCCTTTTTAGATCATTGATTTTCTTCATGCATGTACCTGCCACAAGCATATAATCTACATACAAAGTAAGTATAATAAAGTTACCATTCTTAAACTTTTGTAAATATACACAATGATCTGAATTACTTCTGGTAAAATCCGAATCCAATATAAACTTGTCGAACTTCAAGTACCATTGCCTCGACGCCTGTTTCAATCCAGACAAGCTTCTTTTCAGTCGACATACCCAATTCTCCTTACCTTTAACTTCATATCCCTCCGGCTGTTCCATGTATATTTCCTCCTCCAAATCACCATGAAGGAAAAGCAGTCTTCACATCGAGCTGCTCTAAATACAATTCTTTCACCGCCACAATACTTAGTATTGTTCTGATAGAAGTCATCTTGACAACAGGTGCAAATATTTCATTGAAATCAATACCTTTTCTCTGACTGTATCCCTTCACCACAAGTCTAGTCTTGAATCTTTGTGTCCCTCCTGCCTCATATTTTACCCTGTATACCCACTTGTTATGCAATACTTTCATCTTTTCCGGTTGCTTCACCAATTTTCATGTATGATTCTCCTCCAAAGAAGACATCTCATCACGCATGGCTTGCTCCCACTTAAGATGAAATTTATTCTGCATAGCCTCTTGGTAACTCTCTGATTCACCTGCATCAGTATACAAAACATGATATAATGGAAGATAAAGTTTTTGGGTTGGCTTCCTTATCCTCGTGCTCCTCTCAAAGTGGGAATACTCTCTGATGAAATAATGGAACCATCTATTTCAGTCAATGACTCTCTTTCCTGTTCGGTCTCATCTGAAACTTGTGTATTCTCAGGTGTAGCCATTTCTTCTCCTTCAGATATAGGTATTTCTTCCTTTTTTTAATCCATGGGATCCATCCCATCTTGTGGCGCATCCAGCTCCAAGTGCTCTTTCGCAACTATTTTCTCACTCTTATGCTCCATTCCGTCTTTATACATACAGCTCTCATTAAATACTATATCTCTGCTATGAATTACCTTGCTATGCTCATAATCCCATAAGCGATAACCATATTCATCGCCACCGTATCCAATGAATGCACACTTCTGAGATTTAGAATCAAGCTTCTTTCTCATCTCATGATCCACATGTGCATATGCTATACAACCGAACACTTTTAAGAATGAATAATTCACAGTCTTACGAGACCACACCTCCTCTGGAATTCCTCCATCCAAAGTACTAACTGGACTTCTGTTGATCAGATAGACTGCCGTATCTACAGCGGCTCCCCAAAGTTGCAAAGGGAAACCTGCATGTAGTCTCATACTCCGAGCTCGCTCCAAAATGGTTCTATTCATCCTCTCAGCCACGCCATTTTGCTGCAGTGTCCTCGGTACAGTCTTTACTCTCCTGATCCCGTGGGTAGAGCAATAGTCATCGAACTCTCTATTGCAAAATTTCTCACCATTGTCTGACAACAGACATTTCACTTTCAAACATGTTTCATTCTCAACAAGAGCTTTCCATACCTTGAAGATCTTGAAGACATCGGATTTCTGCGTAAGTGCAAATACCCATGTTTTCCTGCTTGCATCATCTATGAAAGTGACAAAATAAGAATTATCTCCAAGAGACTTAGCCGAAGAAGGCCCCCATACATCTGTATATACCAACTCCAATCTCTCGATTTTCTTCTCCTTGCCATCCTTCATAAAGCTAACTCTTTTCTGCTTTCCAAACACACAGTTCTCACAGAATTCAAAATTAGCATCTTTCATATCTGTCAATATACCTCTGGATTGCAATACCCTCATGCCGCTTTCAGTCAAGTGACCGAACCTCTGATGCCATAAGGTAGCCTTCTCATTTTTCACGGTGGCCAAAGAAACAACGTGATCCACCGAGCTTGAGAGTAAATATAGAGTTCCCACTCTCTCACCCTTGACCACTACCATTGCTCCTTTACTGATCTTCTACTATTTCTTCTCAAATGAGATTTGATAACTTTTGCCATCCAGCTTGCTAACAGATATCAAATTCTTCTTCAAATCCAGTATGTGCCTGACCTCTTGTAAAAGTAACTTTCCATTATTGTGCAACTTCAACTGAATTGTCCCCTTACCAACAATCTTGCATTCCTGCCCATTACCAACAGTCACATGCCCAAAATTACCTTGGACATAATTCTCAAACCATTCTCTGCGAGCAGTGCAATGGAATGAAGCCCCTGAATCACAAACCACAGATATGACCTCGATTCTGTATGAGCAGACAAACACAAGTCATCATACTCTTCATTTTGATTCACCACATTCGCTCCTTCCTTGACTTTGTTTGGACAATCCTTCTTCATATGACCCTCTGTCTTACATTTCCAACACACTAACTTTTTCTTGAACTTTTCCTTTGTTGGCAGTGAAAATGTCTAAGTTAAAAGGATTTTCCACAACAGAACGTGAAGCTAATTCAGTAGCCTCGCGTTTGGTTATATTAACCTTGCGTTTGAACAAAACGCGGAGATGTTTAATAGCTCCGCGTTGATTCCGTAGTCTGGCTAGTATTAGCCTTGCGTTTGAGTGAAATGCGGAGATGATCAATAGCTCCTCGTTAGCTCCGCATTAGCTCCGCGTTCTGCTTATTTAGCGCCGCGTTTTGATGCGATTAAAGCTCCCCGTGAGCAGATAACCAGAATCTCAAATTGATTGAGATTATGATTTGGGCTTATCCAGATACCTAAATCAAGTCCAATCAGAACTCTAAATCAAGAGATTTAAATCAATATTAAAGATTTGATTGGAATCCTTGATGAGAAAGAATTCTATTTAGATAGAAACTCTCAAATTAACCAGGGGATATAAATAAATACCTTCTTGGTGAAACCCTAGGGTCTTCTTTTGGATCCTTTGACAATTCAAGTACGCGAGAGAGCCTTGAAGTCAGGGGTATTCTTCTTCTTCCTTTCGGTATCTTAGAGAATTCAAGTTACGCACAGAGCCTTGAGTTCGGGAAAGACCGGAGAAGATCGTCTACAATCGGCCGATATCTTCAAGAGAGAAGAGTTCGACGCCCGATCGTCCAAGGGAACTACTATAGATCCCATCGCCACTGATCCCACATTTATATTGTAAAAGAGAGAGATTGAAAATATAAAATCCTCTCGTTTGTTCTTCTTTTTATCTTGTTCACTTCTATTGTAATTCAAGTTAATTCAATGGGAGAAAGGCAAAGAAATTCTGCTGCAAACAAACTGCGACCACAGTGGGAGCCGTCTCTTTCATCGAAAAAGTGATTGTGGCGCAATCAGACATTGACATGATCGGATCCGATGTAGATATGCTCGTCGTTGAAATCGATCAGCAGAAGTATGAGGAGTATCTCTCCTCTGAATCAGGTAACTTGAACGAAATGCGACACTATCGTCGCGTGCGCTCCAATACCCGAGGAACGGGTAAAAAGGTATCCACCGAGAAACGGGGATCCTTGGAGACCGCGATCATAGAGTCATTTTTTGGGCAGGAAATCCTAGCAGAGGATGAGCTTCCTACTGCCGAAAAAGATCTGGAAACTTGATTGACCAGAACCCAACTCCGAAACAGAAATCGGAGAGTAAGGCATAAAGCCCTCAAAGCCCGCCTTGGACGCGAGGCTAATGGACGCGAGGCTATGGTCCCTCGCAAACTGGCTCGCGCTAATCGCGAGACCAGCTATTATCGCATTAAACGCGAAGTTACGACTTGCCTTAAAAGCAAGGAAAAGCCAGCGTGCGATTATCCACACGAGGCTATTACTGAGCTTAGCGAGAAATGCGAAGCCAGTAAGATTTGAGCTAGTCGCAAAATTTTTGACACTCGCGATTAATTGCGAGGATATAATCTCCTTAAAGCCAGCGTGTGATTCTCCACGCGAGGCTACTACTGAGCTTAGCGAGAAATGCGAAGCCAGTAAGATTTACGCTAGTCGCAAAAATTTTGACACTCGCGATTAATAGCGAGGATATAATCTCCTTAAAGCCAGCATGTGATTCTCCACGCGAGGCTACCACTAAGCTTAGCGAGAAACGCGAAGCCAGTAAGATTTGCGCTACTCGCAAAATTTCTGACACTCGCGAGAAATGCGAGTATAAAATCTCTTTAAAACCAGCATGTGATTTTCCATGTGAGGCTACTACTGGGCTTAGCGATAAACGCGAAGCCAGTAGTACTTGCGAGAAATGCAAGATTTTTAATACTCGCGAGGAACGCGAGAATAAAAATTCCTTACAGCCAGCGTGTGATTCTCAACGCGAGGCTACTACTGAGCTTAGCGATAAACGCGAAGCCAGTGCAACTTGCGATAAACGCAAGATTTTTGACACTCGCAATTAATCGCGAGGATATAATCTCCTTAAAGCCAGCGTGTGATTCTCCACGCGAGGCTACTACTAAGCTTAGCGATAAACGCGAAGCCAGTACAACTTGCGATAAACGCAAGATTTCTGGCGCTCGCGTAAAACGCGAGGATAAACTTCCCTTAGAGCCAGCGTGTGATGGTGATTCTCCATGCGAGGCTAAAACTGATCTTAGCGTTAATCGCAAAGACAGCAAATTTTGCGTTAATCGCAAGGACAATCCAGTGTGTGATTCTCCACGTAAGGCTATGGTATCTGGACTTGAAACCAGAAAAGCTCGTGTTAATAGAGCCAGTGTGTGATGGTGATTCTCCACGTGAGGCTAAAATTGATCTTAGCGTTAATGGCAAAGATGGTGAAAATTGCGTTAATCGCAAGCTTCTTTACCTTCGCTACCTTCGCGTAAATCGCGAACTACCTTCGTGTAAATCTCGAAGATGATTGGCAAATAGTTGTCAGTCGTAAAAACCGCGCTAAGCGCGAAGCTATGATTTACGTTAATCGCAAAGATAAGTCAGCGTGCAAGAATTTTCCTTCACGCAGGGCTATTATTCCAGGAGCTAAACTTCTGAAGACAAGCCAAGCCAGCGAGAAACGCGAGGCTAACACGGCAAGATGCGGAGCTATTACTCAGCACCACGCGATAAGTCGCGAAGCTACTACTAAGCTCCGCGTGGATCGACCCGCCCACAGAAGACAGATTAATACAAGTCAACATGGGAACGGAAGAAAATCCGAAACCCATCTTCATAAGCGACACACTAACTCCCTCGGAAAAGGAGGAACTTATATCTCTTATTAAAGAGTATATAGACGTGTTCGCATGGAGTTACGAAGATATGCCCGGACTTGACCCTCAAGTTGCCACACACCGGCTAAATATTAAAGAAGACGCCAAACCTGTCAAACAACAGCAAAGGCATTTCCGACCGGAATTGATGGAGGCAATAGTTGCGAGGTCAGTAAGCTTATTGAATCCGGATTCATCCGTGAAGAACAACATCCTGATTGGGTGGCTAACATAGTGCCAGTCCGTAAAAAGAACGGCAAAATCCGGATATGCATCGATTTTCGAGATCTGAATGCTGCATGTCCTAAGGATGAGTTTCCACTCCCCATCACCGATATGATGATTGATAATACTTGTGGTTATGAGAGGATGTCCTTTATGGATGGCTTCTCAGGTTATAACCAAATTAAAATGCACCCGGATGATGAAAGCATGCAGCTTTCAGAACACCGCTGGGGGTATACTGTTATACGGTGATGCCGTTCGGATTGAAGAACGCAGGTGCCACCTACCAGCGCGCAATGAGTGTCATATTCAAAGAACACCTGCGCAAAACAATGGAGTGCTATGTGGATGACTTAGCAGTCAAAAACAAAGACAAAGAAGATCATCTTCATGATTTAAGAGTGGTCTTCGATCTTATGCGGAAACTTCATCTGAAGATGAATCCTACCAAGTCATTCATGGGGGTGTCCAGTGGGAAATTTCTTGGGTTCATAATTACCTCAAAAGGAATTTTTCTCGACCCTGAAAAGATAAAAGAGATTACCGAAATGCTGCCTCCCCGCAATCTTAAGGAATTAAGGGGGTTACAAGAAAAGCTCGCCTATATTCGACGCTTCATTTCCAACCTATCTGGACGATGCCAACCATTCTCAAAACTTATGAAAAAGGGAGTGTCTTTCATATGGGATGAGGCATGTCAACAGGTATTTGATGACCTCAAGGAGTACCTTACTAAGCCTCCTGTACTTATGGCACCAGCCCTTGGGCAGCCCTTCCTTGTATATGTAAGGGCCATGGATAATGCTTTAGGAGCATTACTTGCTCAATATAATGAGCACGGCCATGAACATGCCCTCTACTATTTAAGCAGAACAATGATTGGGGCCGAACAGCGGTATACCCTGATTGAAAAGGAATGTTTAGCCCTAGTATTTGCTGTTCAGAAAATGCGAAACTACCTTTCGGGGCAAACGATTCATGTCATATCACGGGTTAACCCCTTGAAGATCCTCATGACGAAACCAGGATCCTTAAACGGCTGATTAGCTAAATGGGCCTTGCTACTGTCACCCTATGACATACATTTTGTCCCTCAAAAAGCCATGAAGGGACAGGCAATCGCTGATTTTCTTGCGGACCATCCAATCTGGTCCAAACAGACGTCAGAGGTCAACACAGTTAGCAAAGAACAACCTTGGCAGATGTTCTTTGATGGGGCTGCCAGACGATCTGCTGCTGGAGTGGGGGTTGTGCTTATATTCCCACATAAATATATTTTTCCTAACGGTTACTCATTAACAGAACCATGTACAAATAATGTGGCGGAATATAACGCGCTCATTATCGGCTTAAAAATAGCTCTGCAACTAGGGGTGAACCATCTAGAGGCATATGGAGACTCTAAGCTCATCGTCAATTAGATGATAGGTGAGTATGAAGTCAGACATGAAGCCCTCATTCCCTATCATCAGCTATCTATTGAGCTAGCAGGATATTTTGAACAGTTTTACATATATCATATATCCCGGAATGAGAACGTCTATGCAGACGCTCTTGCTGCGTTAGCCGCAACACTAGCGATCCCGCCAGGTGAAGCTAAAAGCATCACCATTGGTAGCAGAGAACTCCTCCACCCAGATGCGGTGTCTCAAAACAAAGAGGTATGCCAGACGGGCTTAATGTTGGAACCCCGTGATTGGCGATTTCTATTTGTAGATTATGCTTTACACGGGATATTACCAGAAGATCCAAAGGAAGCCATCTCGGTAAAGAGGAAGGCCCAGAGATTTTATTATGACCATAAGCTTCAGACTTTGTATAGAAAGTCGAGAGATGGTCTGCTGCTACGCTGCATATCAAAAGCAGAAGCAGAAGAAGTGCTGAGAGAAACACATGATGGAGTATATGGAGCTCATCAGCCCGGTCCAAAACTCGGAGATCGCATAAGAAGGCTGGGATACTACTGGCCGAATATGATTATGGAAGCAATGGCATATGCTAAACGGTGCCACGAATGTTAGATACATGCTAACTTCATCCACCAACCCCCAGAATACTTGCACAATACCATTGCTAGTTGGCCGTTTGAGGCATGGGGAATGGATATCGTGGGACCTATAACTCCCCCGTCATCCAGAGGACATCGGTTTATCCTTGCGATAACTGATTATTTTTCAAGATGGGCCGAAGCTGTACCCATGAGAGAGGTAAAAACAACAGATGTGATTAAGTTCATTAAACATCATGTTATTTACCGTTTTGGCATCCCTCGAAGGATCATCCATGATAATGGACCGCAATTCGTTAGCGAGAGGTTTTCAAGATTCTGTGATAAATTCAGAATCAAGGACATCGCTTCAACACCATATAACCCTGCGGCAAATGGATTAGTCGAAGCCTTTAACAAGACGATTATTAAACTCCTTCGGAAGTTCGTCTCTTCCAATAAACGAGACTGGGATGAAAAGCTAGGAGAGTGCCTGTGGGCTTATCGCACCACCGTTCGCACCCCTACAAAAGCTACCCCATTTTCTTTGGTCTATGGAAGCGAGGCCGTCTTGCCTCTCGAAATCCAGATTCCTTCATTAAGAGTGGCCTTAGCCACAAAGATGACGACAGAAGAGCGCCATCAACAAAGACTGCGAGAACTAGAGGCGTTGGATGAAAATCGTCTCAGGGCCCAACAACGGATTGAGTTGTATCAAGCCCGAATCTCGCGAACGTTCAATAAAAAACGTTAAATCAAGGACCTTTAAATAAGGAGACTTGGTTATGGCTGTTAAAAGGCCAATGGTTCTAACCCACAAGACTAAGGGTAAATTTAAACCCAAGTGGTAAGGACCATTTGTTGTGGAAACAGTATACTCCAGTGGATCCTACCGCTTAATGAATCAGAATGGCGATAGGATGATGATGCCGATCAATGGCAAGTTTCTGAAGAAATACTATTCTTAGGCATGCGCAATTGAGCGCCTCTGACCTAAAACCTGGTGTGCCCAGTTCTCAAGTTTGAACCGCCTCCAGTCTCTTTTTCTTAGGCATGCGCAATTGAGCGCCTCTGACCTAAAACCTGGTGTGCCCAGTTCTCAAGTTTGAACCGCCTCCAGTCTCTTTTTCTTAGGCATGCGCAATTGAGCGCCTCTGACCTAAAACCTGGTGTGCCCAGTTCTCAAGTTTGAACCGCCTCTAGTCTCTTTTTCTTAGGCATGCATAATTGAGCGCCTCTGACCTAAAACCTGATGTGCCCAGTTCTCAAGTTTGAACTGCCTCCAGTCTTTTCCTTAGGCATGCGTAATTGAGCACCTCTGACCTAAAACCTGGTGTGCCCAGTTCTCAAGTTTGAACCGTCTCCAGTCTTCTCCTTAGGCATGCGCAATTGAGCGCCTTTGACCTAAAACCTAGTGTGCCCAGTTCTCAAGTTTGAACTGCCTCTAGTCTTTTTTTCTTAGGCATGCGCAATTGAGCGCCTTTGACCTAAAACCTGGTGTGCCCAGTTCTCAAGTTTGAACCGTCTCCAGTCTTTTCCTTAGGCATGCGCAAATGGGCGCCTCTGACCTAAATTTGATGAATCCTGACCAGATCATTGTGGTGTGCCCAGTTCGAGTTTCGTTATTAACTCATGGACCGCCTCCACTTGCCCAACGCTGTTGTAGCAGCGGGAGGAGGAGATTGAATTGCTCGCCAACCCTATCATACTGGGGGTAAAAAGTATGAAACCACTTGCCCAACGCTATTATAGCAGCAGGAAGAGGAGATTAAATTCCTCGCCAACCCTATCATACTGGGGGTAAAAGTATGAAATTAACTACCCAATGCTGTTAAAAGCAAATGGGAGAGGAAATTAATTCCTCGACAACTCACCATGTTGAGGGGAATAACATGGCTAGCCCAACTCAAACGGTAGTTGGTAAAGGCTAATCAAACCAGTTGATAGCTGGGAATTTGCTAAAAATCCCATAAACCCTGTCATGTTAAACTCTTACCTCTGACAGTATGACTTGGAACACTTTGCCTAAAAAAAATAAATAGATAAAACTACTTTTGATGACAAGTTATTTGTTGTGCAAGCAAATTTCCTAGCCAACAGATAAAAGAATCAAAAAGCAGTTATCTTTATTTATCATTTAGAAGGAATGGAGTTACAAAAGAAGTCGGAGAATCAGTAAAGCTCTCTCTTTTATTACAGAGTTCTCATTACAAAAGGAATGAAGAATAAAAGAAAACTATGGATCTCCTAGATGCTTTAACTTACTCATCGCTTCGTTAACCACTCGACGACGAGTTGCTTCTATAGAGTGTTGAGCCTGCCGGAGTAAGTCATCATCATTCATTATAACTTGTTGGGTTAGATGCTGGCGAGACTCTTCCATAGTATGGCTTCTTATTGTCTCCTCCTGATCAACTTGCTCCTGTTGAAGGATCAACGCTTCCCGCTTCTTAACGGCTTCCCCTAATTGAAGCTCGCTGGCTACTAAGATCGCCCGAGCATTAGCAATGGCCTCCTGGGCGCTGAGAATGGCAGCCTGACTCCCCTCAATCTCAGAGTTCACTAACTCCAAACCCCTAAGAATGGACTCCCGACTAGCCTGGAACTCTGCTAACGCTCGAGACCATTCTTCTTCTTAGCGTCTCAATTCCTCTTGGCGAGCAACCAACTCTACCCGAAGACGAGCCCACTCGATCCCAGTAATCGTCTCAACATCCGCTTGGCAAACTGTGTTGAGTATATTCACCTGCTCTTCTAAAGCTCTAAAACGGGCCCGGTAAGGAGCTGCTCGGTCCTGTGCCCCGACTCTTTCAATATTTTCCAAATAACTGATAACATCGGACGGCCGAGACTAAAGAAATCTAGTCCGCCGGAAATCATCTCGATACATCTTCTTAGCAACCACATAAAATCATTGACACTGTAGTTGAAGAGTTCCTCAAAAGGATCCACGGTGTCTGCATTTAAAACATGCAGTGCTAAAGAAGATATTGCTGAAGGAGGAGCGGTATCCATTGGAATCGAAGAAGAAGAAGTCTGTCCTTGCACCAGGTTCATGATATGCGGGGCTAGTAAGGCCAACGCAGATGAAGCGGAACTAGGAACTCGAGGAGCATCGCCGGTACAAGTCACCCTGGCAGCACCACTGACAGGAGAGGATGAGTGAGTATTTCCACCAGAAGCTCCTCTGGTGACAGAAGTAGCTTCAAAGGAGAACTTCAAATTCTCCTCAGCCCCTGCTAAAAGACTTGGAGCTGGAGGAGTTACAGGTGTTTCAACATCCATTATGGTTGAAGGCGTTAATATTGCTGGCTGAGGAGCAGAAGGCACACCGACAATTACTGAAAAAGTTTCGTCAGAACAGACATTTGGTGTTGGAGACGACAAACTTGGAGACGGAGTGGCTTTTTTTGCCGTAGCTGCGACAATCACCTCTGTCCTATCATCACTCCCAAGTTCATCAATTGGGGGAACCGAAGAAGGAATAGAGGGAGGAGTTGTCGTAAAATAGTCTGCACCGAAATCGCTTGCAGAGCTACCCAAATCACCCACTGAGCCAGTAGTGCTCGAATAGTCTACTTTATCATCAGACTCCACCGGGGTAGTTGAATGCATTGGCGAGAGGAGCTGGCCACCTGTACCTCAGAAAAGCAAGATAAGGAGGATTACATAATAAAATAAAATAATAATAAATAGAAGGCAGGATACAAAATCTAAGAAAGCCATACCAGGAGATACAAGTCCAGTTGTCAGACTTGAAGGGGGAGCCACCGTCATCTCCAGAAGTGTACCCGTCTCATCCCCAGGTGGTTGCACAGCAGGATGCTCAACGGGTTCTGTGGTTGGAGGAGCCGGAACTTCGCAAGCACTTGAAGCCCCAACGGCTCCAATCTCCCCTGCCGGCGCTGGAGGTAGAGTTGAAGCCAGCAGATCCGAAGCAAACTTAATAGCCACTTCTTGGGGGGCTATTAGAGTTCCCGGAGCCAACTTCGGCTTCTTTTTGATAGGTCCTTTCTTTAAGGAACCGCGGCATTTTGGGGTCGGGCTCCAAGGACGAATGACGACAGGCTGGGGAGCACCTCCAGCATCAGGATTGTCATCATCGTTATTACCATCATCATCATCGCCAGACTCGCTGACGGCCGCGGCGCCAAGGAATTCATCCATTCCTTTTACTCTAATTCTGGAAGCACCCTGGCGGCTAATGTAGAAAGCCTCAATCTCCTTGCAACAGCTTCGGTTGAGCGAGAAATGAGGCACGTCAGCATTAGCAATGCTATACCACGTGCAAAAACTGAGAGTCATGGCCAATTCTGGCAACTTCTGGGGCAGGACGAATTCAGCTCCAGTTCCACCAGCCACGAAATGAAACTAGCCGCGAGCACCCTCGTACAAATTTCCCTCGTAAGCTAAACTCCTGTTTGGATTACCCACATAAAGTTGGGAATATCCAAATTGGCGCGCAAAGCGACTCGGGATGTACGGTTCGATAAGACACTTACTGTCTTGACGGTACACCAGATGCCCGGGCCGAATATTAAGAAGCCACCAGAAAGCTTCTGAGGATAAAACAGTAAAATTGTTTGCTCCTACAGTATCCTTCAACTTCAATCCGTATCCTCCACCAGAAAAGTCAGGGAAGCACCTGAAAATCTCATAGTTCTGGTGTTGCCGGAGAGTCTTACGGATTTGGGACATATAGTATTGCTTCCATGAGGAACGCTCGTATAGCTCCAGAAGATAACACTTGTCACCTGAGCGGCGTGAAGCAGCACTCATCAGAGAAGGGCAGTGCATTACGAGCCATGCCATCAGATAAGTGTAAGGAAGCTCCACCCTAGGGTTCGGAGTCTTCACTTGAGCGATTTCTTTCAACTTGCCTTTCCCTTTTCCCTTGCCCTTGTCGGCAGGGATGAAGTCATTACAGAGCGTCCGCAATCCATACCTAAGATTGCACACCATGGCAGGGAGAAGTCCAAAAGGTCGGCCGTATGCAAGGAGGACCACTGGATATACCACGGTCATCGCAATTGCCTCTTTTGGCAGTGATGGCACGACGCATCTCGTCAGCCACAACATCAGAAACCCAGCAATAAGGCCTCTGTTAGAAACTGGGGACTAAGCCTGATAATGGTAACTCTTGAAGGAGATACCAGGACCGAATCCACCTTCGTTGGATTCAGTAGTATAGAGCGTTAGCCGGGTCTTGGTAATGCAGCGCTCAATCTCTGTGATGTAGACAGGAGTGTGGCCATGAACGGTTGTTGAACTATCCTTAGAATTCAAATTGGCGAAGAGATAATCAGCCCATTTCTTGTGGGCGATACCTTGATTGCGCACACCTGCTAAGTCAGCACAGATGCGGCAGTGGCACATCATCTCCCAATATGTGACATAGATGTGCTCATCTTTCGCCAGTAGCATGTTCAACTCCTCGGTGGTGGGGATATACTCCTCATAAGGGACTTCGCCTATTGAGAGCCCAGATAGCTCAAACATTTCATGGAGAGCAAACCCTAGCTCACTCATGGGCGTAAAAAGGGTACATGTCTCAGGGTTGTACATCTCCAGGAAACAGAAGAAATGATAGGCGCTCTGAGGGAATCCAAATTGGACATTTCTGATGGCCCTGAATAGACCAATTTCCTTCAGGATGGGTTCATGAGAGTCCAACATGTACTGGAAAAGGCGGGCCCACCACATGTTGCCAGAAGAGTAAACCCAGCTAGGCATCCTAAAGTCGCTAGCTGGGTATTGACCTTCTTTCGCTAGGAACTCACTTAAGAAAGTTCTTGCGCGGATTGGAACCTCTCCTACTGAGAGCTTCTTGCCAAAACGGCCTGGAAGCAGACCAGTAATGCATCTGGGGGGACCATCTTGATAAACCCCTTGTGCACCAAATTTTCCCGTTGGGACGCCATCCTTTTCTTGAGATAGTCCCCACTTTAACTCACGGGGCATTGCCAACCTCTGAAGGTAGATCAGAGAGTAACCACGATCCATTTCAGGAAGAAACATTAAAGCTTCACCAGAGTTGTAGAGCCACATGCAATTCTATTCAGAGAGGATCTCATCGGATTGCCCCATCTGATCCCCGAAGAGAAATGCGGATTTTTCTAATGCTTCTCTGTTTACATCTTCAAAGGCCTCATCAGTCATAATCTCACGTGCAGTAGTGGGATGATACTTGGTCAACTTTTCCCTACGCCCTCTTGAGTCGGGTTTGTATGAGGTAAGGATGGTGGTGAAGCGAAATTGAGCTGATGGATTAGAACCACCAGCAAAGCCAAAATAGTGTTTATGGGGAAGGGCCTCCACCGAATACCCTACTGCAAAAAGGAAAAATCAAAGTTAGAGAAGTTTTTACAAAACAGAAAACTTTTCTAAGTATGGACACGCGAAGCTAAAAATTAGACCGCGCGAAGCTAAAAGTAACTCCGCGCGAAGCTAAATATTAGACCGCGCGAAGCTAAAAGTAACTCCGCGCGAAGCTAAAAATTAGACCGCGCAGAAGTCAAAAAGATAGCCTCGCGTTTCAACATGACTGCTACTCAAAATAGCCTCGCGTTTCAACGCGACTGCTACATCAAATAGCCCCGCGCGTCATAACGCGAGGATGACGCGATAACTTCGCGTAAGAAGAAAGTCAGATACTTTTCTTCTTCTCCAAGCCTTACAGCAGGAGTACGGCGATCTCGCCGTTAAAAGAGTTGATCGATCAGTTAAAATCAAGCCGAATCACTCTAGAAATGTTTTAAAGAGTCTCGATGGAGAGATTCTTACCCCTAATAGGCGAAATGTGGGCTGGAGCGTCGCTGCCATGGCCGCCGCCACCACTGCTTGCGCCAGTCGCCGATGATGGAGCTGCGCAAGAAGTAGCACGGGTTTTGGGTGCCATTGCTTAAAAAACTGAGGGAAATCGATAGGAAATCGGGAGAAACTCGATCGGAAAAAGCTCGGGTCGCCTGAACTGTGATCGCCCAAATCTCTAAGTTTCTGGAAAATTCTCAAATGAAGTGAGAAGAATAAGGGATAGAGATTTCATTTAAATGAAAGAAACCACCTCTTGGAGTTCGGCACAAATTTCGGAGAAAAAGACTGGTCAGTTACTCTCCAAAATGCGAGGTTAGTTAGCTTCGCGTGATGTCCGAAAATGCGAAGTTATTAACTCTGCGCAACTATGCAAAACGCGAGGATAACCCGGTGCCTTAGCTTCGTGTTCTTATAAAGAACTTGGATTTTTTAGCGAGTGCAATTAGGCGCTTCCATCTAAGTTAAGATGATCCTTATTCGATCATTTGGGTATTGGCGATCTAAGTTACGCAAATGAGCCCTAGATTATTTTACCAAAATTATAAACCATCTATTTGTTGAGCAAGCAAGATTCTTGAAGCCGACAGATAGAGAGGAAAATAATTTGCTCTTTATTCATAAAAAAAGAGATTACAAAGAGGGAGTTATAGCTCTCCCAAAAGCTTCTACAAATTCATCGACTCATCAATAACCTAATGGCAAGTCTCCTCCATGGAGTGTTGAAGTTCAATTCCAGGGTTCACATGCAAGAGATCTCCTCTGTAAATGTCAACTATGATCTGTTTAAAGTTCTTAGTGGATTATCTGAAGATACTGCTATAAGAATCCTAATAAAGATGAACAAGTTGGATTCGACATGCTACAAGCCCTTAAATGATCATCTCTATCGCTTTGGAAAGTAATAGAGATTGTCTAACAGAAATGGTCCTCAAAAAAACTTAATGAGCTGCCGCAGAGTTCTTGTAACTCCTTCAAAAGTTTGTCTTTTGGAGCCGGGCTTGAAACCTGCAACTATGTTGTAAAGCATATGCTTCTGGCTTCCTTAGAGTTACTGTTGCTGACGAAGACTGGTAAAGCCTCATGCACTCTTCTTCAAGAAGGATCTGGTCCAAATACTTCACTGCAAAAGAAGAACCAAGAGTTAGAGAAAACTCAAAAAATCTTCTAAGTATAAAAACGCGGAGCTAAGGACTAACTCCACGACCAGTTGAGGAAATAGCCTCGCGATTTAAACGCGACTGCTAAATCAAAATAGCCTCACGATTTAAACGCGACTGCTAGTCAACATAGCCTCGCGATTTAAACGCGACTACTAAATCAACATAGCCTCGCGATTTAAACGCGACTGCTAAATCAAAATAGCCTCACGATTTAAACGCGACTGCTAGAGCAAGATAGCCTCGCGATTGAAAAAGCGACTGCTAGTTAAAATAGCCCCGTGCTTCAAAACGCGAGGATGACTCGATAACTCCGAGTAGAGAAAGATCAGAGTTCCTCTGTGACTTCTCCCTCTCCTTCAAAGCCTTACGGCCGGAGAACGGCGATCTCGCCGGTTCAAAATTGGCTAGTCGGTTAAAACCGAGCCAAAACACTCCAAAATTGATTTGAGGAGTTTCAAAGTTGAGAATTTCTACTTCCAATTGGTGTAGCAAGGATTAGCTCGCCATTATGGCCACTGCCTCGGCCGCTGCCGCCATTGCTAACGCTGGCCGCCGATGGTGAGGAGGCGCGCGACGCCGTACTCTTCTTAGATGACATCCTAGTGATGAAGATCTACGGAAAGATGAAGGAAGTTCGGTTGAAGATCATTCTTTCAAACTAATTTGCTTGAGTCGCCCAAACTCTGAAGCTCTTGGATTCTTCGGATGAAATGAAGAAGAAGATGAGTCAAGGACTCTATTTAAACAAAATTTCCGTCGCTTGATATTCGGCGTAGAAATTCAGAGTAATTAATGAAACAATTACTCATGTCACTGAAAAAGAAGCTGAGTAGCTCCGCGTAAGTGAGCATAACGCGAGATAGACTTGGTATTCTAACTCCGCGTTTCAGTTTAGATATCCAAAGTATTTCAAAATCTGCTAAGTTCTAAGCCATTTTGAAAACTTTGGAGGGGGTTCTGTTGGCAGTGAAAATGTCTAAGTTGAAAGGATTTTCCACAATAGAACGCGGAGCTAATTCAGTAGCCCCGCGTTTGGTTATATTAACCTTGCATTTGAACAAAACGCGGAGATGTTTAATAGCTCCGCGTTGATTCCGCAGTCTGGCTAGTATTAGCCTCGCATTTGAGTGAAACGCGGAGATGATCAATAGCTCCGCGTTAGCTCCGCGTTCTGGTTATTTAGCACCGCGTTTTGATGCGATTAAAGCTCCGCGTGAGCAGATAGCCAGAATCTCAAATTGATTGAGATTATGATTTGGGCTTATCCAGATACCTAAATCAAGTCCAATCAGAACTCTAAATCAAGAGATTTAAATCAATATTAAAGATTTGATTGGAATCCTTGATGAGAAAGAATTCTATTTAGATAGAAACTCTCAAATTAACCTAGGGATATAAATACCTTCCTGGTGAAACCCTAGGGGTCTTCTTTTGGATCCTTTGACAATTCAAGTACACAAGAGAGCTTTGAAGTCAGGGGTATTCTTCTTCTTCCTTTCAGTTCTTAGAGAATTCAAGTTACGCACAGAGCCTTGAGTTCGGAAAAGACCGGAGAAGATCGTCTATAATCGGCCGATATCTTCAAGAGAGAAGAGTTCGACGCCCGATCGTCCAAAGGAACTACTATAGATCCCATCGCTACTGATCCCACATTTATATTGTACAAGAGAGAAATTGAAAATATAAAATCCTCTCGTTTGTTCTTCTTTTTATCTTGTTCACTTCTATTGTAATTCAAGTTAATTCAATGGGAGGAAGGCAAAGAAATTCTGCTGCGAACACCCTTAGACTTTGATCTTCCTCTTTGCTTTGACTCCTTATTTAAACTTCTACCGCTTTCCTTCCTTCTGTCATTATCAATCGACAGAGAAGTACTTGTAGAAACTATGCTCTCACCCATACTCTTTTTCATCAATTCATCATTCATGATTGTACTCACAACATCATCAAATTTAAGAGCAGTATTGAAAGAATTGTTGATGGCCATAACAACATTACTCCAACTATCTGGTAACGAACACATAAACATCAAAGCTTTAATGTCATCAGCAAAGACAAAATCTAAGGATTCAAGTTGTGCCCATAATGTGTTAAATTGGTTCAAATGATTAACAACTGAACTATCAGAAGACATTCTCAAGTTGAACAACTTTTTCATTAGAAACAGTCTATTTGAAGTAGACGATTTCTCATAAAATTTAGCCAATGCTGACATCAAATCTGAAGTGGTCTTCTCCTTGGAGACGTTGAACACAACCTGTTTTGTCCGGCACAATCGAATCTACGCCAAAGCCTTCCTGTCCAACAATTCCCACTCCTCATCTGTCATCTTTTCTGGCTTTTCTCCAAACAGTGGTTGATGTAAATTCTTTTGATATAAATAATCTTCCATCTGCAACTTTCACCATTGGAAATTTGTCCCATCAAATTTTTTAATCTTTCCCTTCCTATCTTCCGCCATAACTCCCACTCAAAATCAACACCGATCTGAGTGAAATCTGACCCGAACCAGGGCTCTGATACCAATTGTTAGTAAAAGATAGCGGAATAATACTAATGCAACAACCAGCGGAATCAAATAGTTAACCAAAGAGAAAAATAGCAGAGATAGAGAACACGCAAATTTAACGTGGTTCGGCAATATGCCTACGTCCACGGGGACCGATCGAAAAACTTCCACTATATCAAAAGAGAATTACAACTTACTAGTTCTCAACCACAAGAGAAATCACAAAGAAATTTTGAGATCAAATCCTAACCTCTTGTTGCAGTGATTTTCCTCTTTGCTTCGACCGCCGAAAATCCAAAAAGGAAGCCGCCTTTTGTTTTCCTGTTCTACCGAGCCGAACACACACAATAACAGCCCGCCTTTTGTTTTCCTGTTCTGCCGAGCCGAACAAACACAATAGCAGCCCTCCAATTATTTTACCTCCTTGATTATTGTTGCTCCGGCCAAAATATTTATTAACAGCAACCCACTATTAATTTTTCCTTTTAGCCACAAATAATCAATAGTAGCAGCCGCACATGAAGAAGAAAACCCCTTCGCTTTTTTTTTTTTTCGGCTCATCCAAAACCCTAGCACCATACACCATATATATATCATATCATAATGGGTTTGGACTGGTTTTGGATCCGTTTCGGTTGACCGAAACCCGCTGCGGTAATGGGCTCCATTAGCAACACTTTTCAATACCACGCTTTCCCTGAAATACAGATGATATACTGATAAAGTCTATACAATCAACAAAAATTTACAATGCACATAATAAGAATATGAAATTTAGGCGGTGTAACAGCTGACAACATCCGCAAGGCAAAAAGAAGACTATTAAGTTTGAGCATGATAAAAGAATTCCTCGGGAAACAGCTCTTTTCTTTTAAAACGAAGTTACGTTAGGAGAAAGGCAAACTTAGTATGCTTTTGTTTCCAGGTGATAAAATCTAGTCTAGACCTCATATTATTTTGCAGAAGTAGGCATCACGTGATCTAACTACACCCGACCACCCTAGCAGTATATTAAAATGGGAACCACTCAAGGCTTCTTTTAGGAAACACCACCAAAGTCCTGGATCCATGATGTTACAACCAGTCCCCTGCAAGAACCGCATATATGTATAAGAGGGAAGAAACCTTATCTGACTCATCTTTCCCTCACCCCTTAGGTCACCCCTAAGCATAAAATTCCCTTGTACAAAAATTTATGTAATCTTCCTCATAGAGGTAATGTACGATGGTGTGACTTACCTGTAAAAATTTATGCTTTTGACACCGATGCCTAGGAACAGGTACGGTATTTTGATATGACTTCAGAAAGACCAGCAACCTTTGATCTGCTGCTGTTGCATCCCATACCTTCAATGAAATAGATAATTAAGCCAGTCAACTCAAGTTAAAAACATTATTATGATAAAAGAATAGTAAGACGTAGAACAGTTGATCAAAATGAGTTGGAGCTAGATTTAATGTGGACTAGTCGTGGACCCAACCTATATATAGAGATTTGTTGGGACAGAATGGACCTAAAGTTAATATCAATGGGCTAGGTGGGGTTTAGGTCCGGATCATATTGTATTTAAGACTTAACTCTAAATTCTGGTTTTTTTATGGGGGGTTTGGGGGCTCTTTGGGGGGGGGGGGGGGGGGGGGGGGGGGGGGGGGGGGGGGTCGGAGGGGGAGCCTTTCCTCTCACCTCCAACCTCTCAACACCTAATCTCCTTCCATCTTTCGTCGTCGCTCCCTCTCATCTACCAGTAATGAATATCCTCCATAACGACCTCGTCAACTAACAACCAAACTCCAATGAGCCCCAATAACTAATCCTAACGTCGACAACCATCCCTGACCATCAATAATCCCAAATAAGGTTCCAACCGATAATATGATCATATTGATAGAGGATTGGTTATCGTAATTATAGGTTTGTCCTGAAAAACTTAACTGAGAAATTTCCTCTTTTGCCTCTTCTTTCTTGGCACAAGTTGGGGCTTTTTCTTGGATATTTTCTCTCTTCATCATCCTTTTCTTGTAAATCATTCACTGTTGTGCTTCTTTATTTTATTTTCCTTAAGATTAGAACATATCTGATATGTTGGTCAATGCCGGCCACTGTGTATAATATAAAAAATATATCAGGTGATCCTAACAGTTGACGACTAATACCAATATTTATTGGTGATACTATTGGGGAGTACAAGACGAACCTTTCTCTCTCACCTCTGAACTCTCAACACCTAATCTCCTTCGATCTTTCGTCACTCTCTCTCACAGCAACTCTACTGGTGATCTCGTCAATAAACAACCAAACTCCAATGATCCCCAACAGCTAATCCTAACCTCGACAACCACCCCCAACCACCAACGATCTCAAATAAGGTTTCAACCGATAATGATAACATTGATAGAGAATTGGTCATCATAATTGAAGGTTTGTCCTAAAAAACTTAATTGAGAAATTTCCTCTCTTCTCTCTTCTTTCTTAGCACAAGTTGGGGTATTTTTCTTGGATATTTTCTCTCTTGATCATCCTCTTCTTGTAAATCATTCATTGTTGTGCTTCTTTATTTTTTTTTCCTTTCAATTAGAACATATCAGCGATATGTTGGTCAACGTTGGCCAATATGTATAATACTAAAAATATATCAGGTTATCCTAAGAGTTGACGACCAATACCAATATTTATCGGTGATACTATTGGATAGTGTACTTGATATATATCATGTCAACCAATATTTAAAACCATGGCTTGCCCAAATCATTCATTATGAGTCTCCATGTCTGCTTATTTAAACATGATTTTAAATTAAAAAAAACTGTCTACTGTACCTAATACCATGTAACACCTTATTAAGAGTAAATATATAAAGGGCTTTCTACAAAATAATGAAAGTCATAAAAAGTGGGGGTGACAATTCATATGATCTTCCATAATTATTCTCAAATATATTTATTCTTTATTTTTTGAATACATGGCTGGTTAAGTTATGATCTTATCACCCTCCTCATCAATACCAACCACCACACTGCCACAACTATCTTGTTACTCTCCATCTTCACCTTCGGAAACCATCTCGCGGCACCATTACCCATCATCATAGCCATCACCTCCAACTACCATAATTTGCTTTGCCTCCTCTCTCAAATCATCATTGCCATCTTTGAGTTTCACTTTTTCTTTTCTATCTTTAATTTGATAGATATCACATCTTGCGATGAAGACCAAACCTCACCGCATCTGCCTCATCTAAGAAAAAAGTTACTACAGCGAGAATAGTAACCACACTACAAAATATTCTCTTTTGATGTATTGAGAAGTTTGTGGATGTTGGGATTTTTTTTGGAAAATCATCTTGGATGAGTTGAGAAGCTCATTCTACATGGTGAGAACTTTTTTAATATGTCTGGTTATGTTAGATCCAAGTGAAGTTTGTGTGATGAGTTGTTTGGAATTTTGGCTTATATTAGATCCCAATTGAGAACTATTTCGAGTTTGTGCCTATTGGAATTGGTTTAGGTTATATCCCAATTGAAGATCACTTACAGTTAGTGAGTTGAAGAAAATGCTGATCTTTTCTGAGTTTGTTAACTTGTTTGGAGTTATTTGTGGGGTTGTTAAAGGAGGATCACTTGTGTTTAGTTTGATAATATATAATGGAAAAATTAAAGTCCATATGCTCTTAGAAAATTATAATACATTAGATGAAGAATTTAAGAAATATAGACTGTTTTGATGTTTCAGACATCATCCTTTCTTTCAATTTTATTTTAGCACATATATGCAGTCATTCTACTTGCCATGTATCATCCCCTACAACATGGATCGGGCTTCTCATCATATGACATATTTTAGCTTACAACAATATATCTTATGTTGAAGGAGTGGTAACATTAATCTTACTCCATCCTTGTTATTATCCTCAGTTTTCTATTTGCCTAAATTTACAGTCAGTAAAATAAGTAGTGCATTGAATTGCTCTGTAATTCTTTTTTTTTTTTTTTTATGATTGTCTTTCAAAAGCTTGGAACACAGAAACTATAGGACATAAATATAGAGGCTTATATTATCTTAATATTTATAGTAGTTTGGTAGTACATATGATTGTCATTATCATTTGGGTCATTCATCTCTTGAAAATCGTAAGGAATCAGTTCTTTGATTTATGTTTTTTTTTCTTAGAGTGTGAGTCAAGTTAGGTAGACAAACATCATCATGCATCTTATCCACATGGAGTCAATAATAGAGCGCACAGTCCCTTTGAACTAGTATAGCTTGATATTTAAGGTCCTACCAAATTAAATCAAAATTTCATTTCAAATATTTCATTACCTTAGTAGATGAATATTCATGTGTTAATTGGCTCCTTTTAGTAAAACTTGCTTAGAAGTCTTCTTGAATTCAAACAATTTTGAATTGTAGTGAAAAAACAATTTGATATTCATGTTCCTATTATAACAGGTCACAATGTTAAAGAATATTTTAGTCCATTTACAGATTTCATGTCAAAATCAGCCATTACTCATCTGTCTTCATATTCACATACACCACAACATAATGGACTTGCTGAGAGCCAAAATAGACGTGTTAGAAGTGCTCATTCGCATAAAAGTGCCTAAATATTTTTGGGATACAGTTTCTACTACTTGTTATCTTATAAATCACATTCCGTATATTAGTACTAGGTGGTCACGTACCATATTCATTATTGTATCCATACATAGATCCTATTTCTTTACCCCCTAGGTTATTTGGTTGTGTGTTTGGCAGATAATAAATCATCCAAATAATACCAAATTCGACCAAGAGCTTACGTATATTTTCTTAGGACACTCTCGAACTAAAAAAGGTTAAGTCTTGAAGATTAATTTATATTTCTTCTAATTCCTTGAACTGAAAATTATGCTGAGTCATCATTCAGGTGTGTAGATCCAAAATTATTACCATGCAGACATTGTGAATTAATAGAGGTATATACAATGCAAACTCTATGTCATGATCAATATTTAATATCTGTGACAGTTATCTTTGTTGTTGCGGCTCCATCTTTATTGGATTCTAGTGATATTGATCCTAGTCAACACTACTTCTAACATTAATCTACACTACTTCTAACTTAATCTACATTGCTCTTCCAAAAATGAACATGAACATGCACTTATCCATTATATAAATTTGTTTCTTATACTCATTTGTCCAAATCATAAAAATGTTTCATCTCATAATTGGATTCTCACTCAACTCAAAGTACATCCAGTCTGGACAAAAAAAAAATATGACAGAAAAGGTGATGACGTTGGAGCAAATAAGACAAAGGATTTGGTTCAGCTTCCAAGTGGGAAGAAAGCTATTGGATGTTATTGGGCATACATAGTAAATCTAACGGCTCCTTAACAATCACAAGGCACAATTGGTGGCTATGGGTTATTCACAAACATATGGAGTTGATTATCGAGATGCTCTCTCCGCCAGCTAAGATGACACATACAGATTCTTATTTCTCTTGCAGCATTGTAGCAATAGCCTTTGCATCAGCTAGAAATAAAAAAAGCTTTCCTTCATGGTGGTTTTATATGGAGCAACCATCTGAATTTATTACTCAAGAGGAGACAAAAAAGGTGCATAAACTAAAGTTCTTATGCAGACTAAAACAGTCACCTAGGGCTTGCTTTGGAAGATTTACTATGACGGTACAAGGGTTTCGACTATGCTAAGAATGAAAGGATCAGTCAATCTTTCTCTGTCCATATCAAGGTAAAGTTAATATAAAGGAAAATAGTGATCTTAAGTTGTATTTGCAATAGAAATTTAGGTGAAAAATCTTGGGCTTCTATGATACTTTTTGGGCATTGAAATGACCAAGTCCAAGAAAGGTATATCCCCTTTCTCAAAAAAATAAAAAAATGTGCTTGATATGCTTTAAGAGGCCGGCATGTTACAATGTCGAGCAATGGATACACCAATATATTCAAATTTCAAGTTGCTACCAAATAAAGTGGAGCTTTTAAAAATCCAGGACCATCCAAGCGACTTGTTGAAAAGCTAAATTGGAGTCGACTAGATTCAACATATTCATTCAATATATTCAATGAGTATTGAGTCAATTGTATATGCCTGAAGGATGAGCCATTGGAATATTACGGTTCAACTACTAAGATACTTGAAGAGTCTCATCTTTTGTTTTTAGATTACGATTATCATATAGTTTGATTCTCAAATACAAAATAGGCAGGATCACATATTGATAGAAGATCAATACCAGGAATTTGTGTTTATGTTGTAGGAACTCTAATCTCTTAGAAAAGTAAAAAAGCAAAGTGCAAAATCCAGGTCAAATGCAGAGTCGAAATATCAAGCCATGTGGCTTCCATTCGCATTTTCAAATCTGCTGAATTTCATGAGCGAACGAAGCACATTGAAGTGGATCATTTGAAATAAAGAAGTAGAAGATCCTCAATACCATGCATGTATCATCTATTATGCATGTATCCCTCCAAAACACCTCAAAACATTTAAAAACTAATCTCTTAAGCACAAAGGAAAACCAGATTTGATAAGGAAAATTATAATATAAATTAATTGCAACAATTATCAACGCACTATACCTCACTAATATCCTATTAATAATTTTTTCACAGAGTATAAGTAAAAAAGAAAAACAACAAATTTTGTTGTAAGTGTGGTTATATAAGAGAGTCTCTCAGAAAAAAAAAAATGAAAAAAAGAAAAAGAGAAAAGAAAAAAAAAAGGGAAATTGTAAAGGGTATTACTGATATGCCCCAACACTTCAGAGCTAATTGTTACAATCAATGTTGTTTTTAACTACCCTCTTCCCGATTACATTCCATATAAAATATAAAATTATAGATTTTTACTAAGTATACCATCATTTATTCCTAATTTGACCTTCTCCTTTTGTTCGCAATTTCTAAATGCCCCTTTTTCTCATCCATTTACTCCCTCGTTTAAATCAAATCCACTAAACACCTAAAAAAATTTAATCTATTTTTAGGAAAAATAAACATTGAGATGTAAAAAAAATAAAATTTTTAATAAATCATTTTACTTATTGTTCAATTTTCTTGCAAAAATTTAATTGTTTTTCTTAAAAAAATAATCTATTTTTCTTATACTCTTGATTTTGAGATCCATCCTTCCAATATTTTGAATTCCGTTTAAGATGAAAGAGAAAAAGAGCAAGTAGGAGAATTAGACCAAGAGATTAATCCCAAAAAGACTAATATCTAGTAGTACATGATGATTTCTCTTGCAAAATTGAAAGCAGTGCTGATGTCATTCTCAACAATCTAAAAGGCAAGATATCATAACACATGCTCTCTGTTTAGGCCTTGTTTGGCTATTGAAAGTGAGTAAAGTAAGGAAGAAAAATAGAAATAACTTCCAAAATAAAATTTTAGTAAGAGAGTTCTTCAATAAGGTATAAGGGTTTGTGTGCTAACTCTCAGAAGTAAGAAGTGGAATAGAAAAAAATAATATTTTATAGTCAAATAAAATAAATAATAATATTAATTTATGTTACTTAAATAGAATTGAAAAGTAATTACGAAAAACTAATAAAAAATAATATTTTATATTGTTCCATGAGTTTCAAGAACACAATGGAAGTGGTTGAAGTAAGGTTACTTTCACTTCTTCAAGTGTTTATTTGGTTAAGAAGGAAGTTTTTTTTTGAAATAAACCGGCGGGTGTAAGCCCTCCGTTAGGTAACAGAACCATATAAAGAGTAACAGAGTACGATCACTCATATGAGCGATTCTCATAATACATTAGTTGCCCAAAGTCCAAAAAAGAAAGAAACGAAAAGAAATAAATGATACATAGAAGCGGCAATAGGTTCAGTCAGCGGTGCTTCTTATAAAGATTCTTTCTCCATGTCTTGCTGGATCAAGTGTGGTTAGGAGAATTCAGGTCATCTTCGGAAGAGTCCCCTGAAATATATATGCGCTTTTCATCGGATGGTATATCTGTCCAAAGAAAAAAGTCATGCATGATCAAACGAGTGCAAGTATGTATCGAGCGAGCAGTAGAATTAAAAATTCTATTATTACTCTCCAACCAAATGTTCCAACATAAAGCTGCTGTCAGGGTTCTTGTTTGAATTGACGGTGGGATAACTAGGCATAATCTCTCTCCTATGTGATTTTCTTCCTCCATATTTAAATTTATTCCAAGACATCTTGCACATCGAATCCAGAGGTGATTAGTGAAGCTACACTTTAGCATTAAGTGATTGGTGGATTCTCCATCTTCACTCCAGAGGACACAAAAATTGGGTCCTGACCATCCATGCCTTTGTAATGCTGGCCATGTCAGCAGCGCATTTTTTGTGGATTAGCCAAAGAAATATCTTGACTTTCAATGGGCATTTTGTATTCCATATCCAATATGTGTCTTTAGTGTTGACTCCGCTGTTCATAAACTGCTGATATGTTGATTTTACCGAGAACGCTCCATTCTTGTTCCATCTCCATAAGGGTTGATCCTTATTTATCCCAGGTGGTGTTATTTTATTCAGAAGAATCCTTATCTCACGGATTTGTGATTCCTCTAGTATTGACATTGGATATGTTAGATTCAGTCGCCATCTCGCTCTTCCCCAGTGGGAGGCAACTACTGCATCCTTATCTAAGGATAATTCAAATGTTGCGGGAAACAGGGTTTTTAGGGGGAGTTGTGTACACCAACAATCATGCCAGAATGCAATTTTTTGACCGTTTTCTAGTTTAAATTGCAAGCTAGGCCATACGATGTGCTTGGTCTTGATCATCCCTTTCCAGAAGTAGGAGGAGTTTATAGAGGTTCTGTTCGTAGTGGACCATGTATCCCTACGGGAGCAATATTTGGCATGCATGAGTTTCTGAAGGCCTCCCTCAGGGTGAGAGATTAGGGATACATGGTCCTTTATATAGAATGGGACAGCCAATTCCAACAAATACCATCTTGTTTCTTGGAAGCATGTATGCAGGCCAAAGACTGCGGGAGGCATTGGTGTTCTAGATTTAAGAATTTTCAATTTATCCCTAATGGCTAAATGGTTGTGGACCATGTATCCCTTGGTATTCTATAGAAATCTTCTTCTAATGTCATTAATTTTGTTTCTTACCCAGCATGGTAGTAAAAAGAAGGATATATAGTATAGGGGGAGAGATGAAAGCACTGCGTTGAGCATGATAACCCTATCTCCTAAAGATAATAGTCCCCCTCTCCAGCAATCCAGTTTCTTTTCGAAGCAATCCAACAGAGGTTACAAATCTTGTTTGGAAAGCTTTCCTAGTTTGATAGGAATACCCAGGTATTTCATTGGGAAACCTCCTTCCTTACATCCGAAGATCTCTAAGATAAAGTTCATAGTAAGGTTCTTGTTTCCTAGACAGATTAGGGAACTCTTGGAAAAGTTAATCCTCAGTCCCGACCATGCCTCAAAACAGCGCAGTCCCCATTTGATGTGTACTGCCTCACACAGATTATCTTCTCCAAATATGAGTGTATCATCTGCATATTGGAGGTTAAGAAGGAAGTTGGAAGTTATTTCTTAATTGATAAGGTGACATCTATATGGCACTTTACTTCTAAAATATTCTTCCCACACTTTGGGATTGGAAGTGAGCTAGGAAGTAAAAAAAGAAGGAAAAAAGTAAATTTTTATATCATTGTTATTCAAAAGTTATACCTTTATCACTAATAAATAAATAAATTAATATAAACTATATTTTATTTATTTAATTAAATAATATTCCTTCACTTCCTACCACACTTTGTTCTTCCAATATATTAGCAAACACACAAGAAATCTACTCTTTTTTTATTTCAAATTTGGAAGTTATTTCTCAATTTTTTTCCTTACTTCCATTACTTCCAATATGCTAAACACACCCTAAAAATAAGAAGAAGAAAAAAGAGAAAGTAAGGATGATACATATGATCCACATCATGCTATTGGAAGTAACTTTCAATTCTCTTTTTGGTCAAACAAATAAATGAAGTAGTGGAAGTAAGTTTACCACCACCACTTCCATTCTATTTCCATGCAAATGAACACACGCTTAGATAAAGATTCTCTAACAATCAAGCCGAATATGAAGATGCAATCGCTAGACTCAAACTGGCACAACATGTTAAAGGCTCAAGTATCGTCATACTAAACGACTCAAGGCTTGTTATAAACCAAGTTAATAGAGAGTATGAGACGAGGGAAGAACAACTGATCGAATCCCTCTCGTGTGTAAGAAGGCTCATCAATAAGTTTGAGAAGGTTTAAATCATAATCCCTTGAGGAGACAACACTTGAGCAGATGTCCTATCAAAACTCGTTTTGTCTGCAACTCCTTTTGTTAGACATTACTGAAACCTCATTAGAGAGGAATGACAACGTTAGAGACAAGACATATTAGCTTAGTATTAAGTATTTGCATATACATACAGTATTTAATATTTTATGTTATTACGTGCATAAAATGTCAGATTTTGGAACCTTAGTCTAGATCTTGGACCTACATTTAAATACTCAAAAGGCCAAAAATGTAGCAAACATTTGCTCTACCTATACATTTGCTCTACCTATCCACTTAACTATTCATCTATCTATTATCTATCTTTATAAGAAGAATGTTCGTTAATTAAGCATCAAAATATGGATTTACCTTTACCAATTAAATATCAAAATAGGGATTTACCTAGCTCTGAGAAATGAATAATTAGCAACTAGAAATTTATTTTTATTTTATTTTACTACCAATAATATCAAAGGTAATGATTAAGTAGTGGCGAGTAAAAGATAATAAAAAAGTTTTTGTAGATAGAGTAGTAGAGGAAGCAGATAGGATGGAGCATAATAATCTCAATATAATATGGAACAAAATAGCTAGTTGTATTAAGAAGATAGTTAAAAAAATACTTGGTGAGTTCAGAGATAGTGCTCCACCATGTAAGGACACCTCATAGGGGAATGAAGAGGTAAATTTTTTTTATTAAGCTTAAACAGGACCTTTATAGAGATTTGAAGAAGAATAATGAGATTTGAGAGGTATAAATTAGTCAAGAAGGAGGTTAAAAAAACTATTCGGAATACAACAACTAAATTATCAAATAAGTGTACTAGAAAGTGGACAATAAAGAGACAGAAAAGGATGCATATAGAATTGCACGAATAAGAGAGAAAAAATTTAGAGACTTATGTAATGTAAGTGTATTAAAAATAAGTATCAGAAAGTTCTAATTCGAGACAAAAAGATTAAAGAAAAATTGATAGATTATTTTGATAGATTGTATAATGGTAGTTTTACTAAAGATTTGAAAGACTTTACTAATTGGTGTGAGGATTATTATAGCTTTATGTGTAGAATTAAAGAATTTAAAGTTAAAGAGAATTTGAAAAGAATGAAATCAAAAACGTTATTGGTCCAAATAAGATTCTTATTGAGGTATAGAGATATTTAATAGAGATGGGTGTGAGGTAGCTGACAGACATTTTTAACAAAATTTGGTAAACTACAAAGTTGCCAAATAATTGGAGGAAGAAAACATGAATAGAGGTGATACAAAAAAATATGAATTCTACATGTTTAAATGAGGATATATACCTCGATATGAATGAATGGAGAAGGATTATCAGTGTGATCGATTTGGCATAATTCTCTTTTGGTTCATATAGCATACCCAAGTACTTGGGATAAAAAGGCTTAATTGTTGTTGTTATTGGAATATAAAAGATAATATTCATGTAGTAGCAAGAGAAAAGTGTTGTGGTTGATGATATTCGATCTACTCTTCTTTGAAATGTTGCGTTTATCATAGTGGAAATTTTGGTAACAAGAAAATAATGTTTTTTTCTTCTATATTTGTTTTACAGCAAGACAACAATCTGACATCTTTTTTTTTTTTTAATTTCTTTCTCCGTTATACCTATAGTAATTGAGATAACAAATTATTCAAAGCTTTCGCGTCTCTACTGGATGTCATTTTAGACATTTGCACAGCTATGACGAGGAATGGGAATTGATAGGTCCATAGGTTAATTTTTGGTCTGTTCTATTTAAAATTTAGAACTAAAAAAATAAAATTTTTATTTTTAATTCAAAATTTTGAACAAAGCAACTAAAAATTGACGTGTGGATGCGCCCATTATCATCCCTAGTTTCGACCAACTAGTTCACGGTATCAGAGCTGAAAGTAGTTGTCGTTTCTATCGAATGATCAATGTCGTTGCGGATAGAGATTGCAATAAGATATGGGATATAGTGGTGACCTTGGAGTTTCTTACTTCTTCCTTAGCCAAGTATTATGTCGAGTAGAACAGAAAGCAGGGACCTTACAGTCCTAGGACTAACTGGCTATGCAATCTACGAAATTTAGGCTTTCTCTAATGCATGTAGGCACAACAAAAATAGAACAATCAGCTGAAAAAAGAGTGCAAGACGCCTGCAACCGAGAGAGTGCACCTAGGAGAATACCTAGGGGCTGCGCGCCTAGTCACCGAGGAGCACACGCCTTGGCGTCAAGGAGCGTGCATTCCAGACAAGCTCATGCCCAACAAAATGCAAGCCCAGAAGCATGCCACATTCCCGGTACGCGCGTGCCTCCTAAGAGATTTTCTATAGACAATGAAAATAGTCTAGTATAAAAAGAAGCAGTGTGGAAGCTAAACAAACTATATATGCACGTGCGTCCAAACAAGCATGCACCATGGATTAGTGCGTCCATCATCGAACAGGCACTCAAATGGGCGGGCGGCACAGACCTTCGACCCTCGTTGAGCACCCCACGCATGCCAACAAGAGCACATGCTAGCATCGTGGATCCTCTGTGCGCCAAAGGTTGCACACACTCAGAGACGTGAACGTGCCAAGAATCGCACATGCACTCAGGATTGCGCGCACCCATGGTTGCGTGGCCAAGCTGCATGTGCTCGGACTGTGCACTTCCTAGTGCACGCAGGCCTGGGGCAACGCGCCCTAGTCGCTCATGCCCGGGGCAAAGCGCAGTACGCTTTAAACACAGCACGCCCAGGGTAGCGCACACCCAAGTGCACACGGGAGCCCCTGGATCATAGCCAGGGGCGCGTGCCTAGGGCTGCGCATGCCCTGGGCCATGCATGCCTAGGCTGCACACACCCAGGAACGCGCACGCACCTTGTCCGCTCCAAATCTGTGCTTCACGTGCAGAGTCAGTTGTAATGCTCCGAAAAATCTATCGTAACTTATCACTCCTCGTATCGTGGGATTAATACTCAAATTATGAGGGTATTGAGAGAACAATTATGTTTCAAGATGCTATATATAGCCATCTCCAGAAATAGAGAAAAAAAAGACCGAAGACGCACAGAGAACAGAATAGATAAGTAAACAAATCATAGCGCTTCAGACATTCCTTCTTTCTTCTCCGGTCTGAGTTTGGTTCTACAGAGATCTTTCGAAATTCAGATCGTCAACGGAAGACTACAATAAACTTCCATCGTTGCTAAGAGCCCACAAAATAAAATGGAAAAAGAGTTCTCTGTTTTTTTTTTTTTTTTCTCAGTATTCCGAATCCAAAGATTGTAATTTTCTCTTTTTATTTGCTTTGATTCATCTGATGGAAATGGAAAAGAAAGTTTCGAATTTGTACGTACAATGCAATCAGGCAAACCGAACAAAGGAATCTAAATCGGTTCAATATTCTCAAACGAGCGAAGTTCTTGAGGAGATCGAAACAAAGCACTGCAGGTAGAAATACAAATGAAATATTAGAATTGACTGTTCAGCAAGTGCTGGCTGCTGTAGCACAATATTTATAGGAATGCTACTGACGCAGTAAAATCCATGGTGACCAACCCTACGAGCGAACAGAATACATATTTGGCGGGATAGCAACTGCAACCGATCCTTCCAACATTTGCACGACCTTCTTCATCGACGGCCTGAGCCAAGGCTCATCCTGTATGCAAGAAATGCCCACCATCACAAACCTCTCCAGCCTCATCCCATCCCTCTTCGCCTCCTCGTCGTCCTCCACCAGCATGTCCAGCCTCCCGTTCTGATAGCATTCCCTCGCCCACTCAGCCACCGTCGCCTTCTCTTGGCTCTCCAACCCCCAATCGAAGTTCCTCCTGCAGCATATAATCTCCAGCAACATCACCCCGAAGCTGTACACGTCCACCTTGGCCGTTACGGCCACATTTTTAAACCATTCTGGTGCGAAATACCCTATCGTCCCTCTAATGCCCGTGCTCGTTCGTGTCTGGTCCAGCCGTAACAGCTTGGCCAGCCCAAAATCAGAGATCTTCGCCTCCAGATTGCCGTCCAAAAGTATGTTCTGAGGCTTTATGTCGCAGTGTATGATCTGCGTCCTGCATTCTTCGTGCAGGTACGCAAGGCCTGACGAAATCCCTATCGCAATCTTCACTCTTCTGTCCCATTCAGGACGCTCGCCATTGCCGAATATGTACCTGTTCAGAGACCCTTTGCTCATGTACTCAAAGACCATGAGACGATGCGTTCCTTCTTTGCAGAATCCGAGCAGCCGGACTAGATTATTGTGGTGAGTCTGTGCGATGGCCGCGACCTCGTTTGCAAAATCCTTCTCAGCTTCTTCTTGCAAGTTTTCTAGTTTCTTTACGGCAATGAGTGTTACGGGCTTCGATGGCAAGATTCCCTTGTAAACTGTACCAGAAGCTCCCTTGCCGAGCTCTTCACTGAACCCCTTGGTTGCTTCTTTGAGCTCTTTGTACGTGAACGAACACAATACTGAGCCTGTAATGCTTGCAGAGTTCGGAAACGGCAGCCCACGCTTTCGTCTGAGCATGAAGCAGCAACCGCCCATGAGAGCAAGATTCAGAGCTATTGAACCGCCAAGAATTCCTGACACCACAAAAACCTGAGTTTTCCAGTCTGTTTTGCTGGAATTGTTCACCGTCGAATACTTCATGAGAGCAATTCCGAAAGCATTCTCCATCCTCCCGTTCGAGAGAGGAAACTTCTTCTTCCAGCAGTTACCATTGTTGTATATGGCAACTGCACAGAAGCAGTCGTGCAAGCAGTTATCGCGGCACTGTGTCAGGTTCATGGGGTTGAATTGCTCGGCATCAAACAGCGGCCAGTTGAGGTTCGTGACATTCACGAAGTCAAATGATGCCTCGCCACCCACTTCGCAGGTCTGCGGGGCGAAATCGGGCTTGCAGCCTTTGTATTGCCTGGCGGGATCGATGAAGGAGTAGTGATCAGGGCAGCTGCAAAGTGATCTCCCCTCTGAATTCGCTGTGCAGTAGCTGTTGAAGCCGCAGGCGCCACTGCCAGTTTTGAATACATAGTTGCAGATATCTGAAGCTGCAGTGTTTGTCGTCGTCCAGGTTCCGTCGGTTAACTTGCTGCTCTTCGGATACGAGTACTGCCTGCAAATTTTGGACTTAAAACTTTCATCATTTTTGAATATCCTCAGAAGAAAGTTCGGCATAAATTGGAAATAATTCTTCAATGATCAACCTGAATAGAGTCTAAATGTCAGTTTCAAGATGGATCACGATATGTATTTTGCTGAAATATGTCGTATACTTTAATTTCATTACATATTATCTGTATTATCGATTGCATCTATGAAAGATGAATAATAACGAATTTCAGAGAACAAACCTGAAAACACCATCGGGGTCGAGAGTGGCCCTCAGATAATTATCTCCAAATACATCGGGGAAAACAGAAACCATACTACCGTTCGGATACAAGAGGTAAACGCTCCCCGTTTTAGCATTGCATACAAGAGAATTGTTTCCTGAACCTTCGGTATTACTAGCCCAATATGGATCATAGTGGAAGTCGGTAGGATATGCCACCAGATACATCACGAGGTTCCCATCGCTCTGCAGCGCGAGCATGAACCGTCCCCGGGAGTAGTCATCGTCTGTCAGCCTGGAGAACACCGTTGTATTCTGATTCAGCACTTGCCCGGGCAAAATTGTGTCAGTCGGATGGTCAAAGGTCTGCCATATCACGTTCCCGTCGTTGCCTGAGTCCAACAGGATGAAGTTGCCCGTGTCGAGCATCGATGCATGGGAAGCAGAGCTGACGGGGGCACTCCACACCTCGTTGCCTGCGGTCATATACGACTCTTACAAGTTTTCGATAAACCATAAATATTTGCCCGCATAAAAGATCAAAGAACTTTTCGTTCACCTACACTTTTATCTTCATTTATATCTATAATGCCCCGCATCTCGAGATACATGCCCCGCTTTTCGAGATACAGGTAATGTTTGGCGCGAAGTATCTCAAATTAATATGCCAAACCTAAATTATTTTTAATAAATTGAATGTTACTGTCACAAAATCATACATATATGCACATAAAGAATAATAGGAAGAAAATAAACAATCTTTTTTATTCCAATAAAATATTAATTCGACCATGAAAAGATTCAAAAAAAGATAATACTTATTACAACTTTAAATTTCAAGTCTTGAAAATAACAAATTAAAGTGGATGAGATAGTTTGAAAGAATAAAATAAATAAAAATCCCCTAATTAATGTCTTATAACGGAAACACTACTATTATTTGCTAATCCCTCAAAATATTATTCTCACTATGGTGGGTCTTCCTCCTCGGTATTCTGCAAATTATCTGAGCGTGCTAAACCAGGGTCGTTAAAATGACCTAACAAGTACTATAAGAGAAGTTATAAAACACAGGCACACTAAGTGTATATATAAATGGTAGTTTACTAAGGATGTAGGAACATCTTAGCGGTCGGAGTGTTTCAGTAGTGACGTGAGCATGGTGGAAATTATTTTACGGAGTCACTCTTCTAGTTGAGAGATAGAGCCAAGGTGATTGATTTGAGATGAAAGAGTGACTCGCTTGGTTGACAAGTGGAGCCAGGATGATCGGGTTAAGATCATATAACCGTAGACAGATGTATGACTGATATGTCTATGAGGGTGATTCACCTAGATAATAGACAGAATTGGTGATCATGTTAGGATCACGGAGTTATAGATAGAGGTATGACTGACATACCTATGAAGGGATGATTAGGTTAGGATTAGGGAACCATAGACAGAGATATGACTGACATGCCTACGGGATGATGACATGCCTACGGGATGATTCACCTAGATGATAGATAGAATCGGTGATCATGCTAGGATCATAAAGTTATAGACAGAGGTATGACTGATATGCATATGAAGGGATGATCGGGTTAGAATCATGGAACTGTAGACAGATATATGACTGACATGTCTACGTGGTGATTCGTCTAGATGACAGACATAATCGGTGATTGTGCTAGGATTACGGAGTCATAGACAGAGGTATGACTGACGTGCTTTTGAAAGAATGATGGGGTTAGGATCATAGAACCGTAGATAGAGGTATGACTGATATGCCTATGAAGTGATTCGCCTGAATGACAGACAGAATCGGTGATCGTACTAAGATCATGGAGTCATAAACATAGATATGACTGACATGCTTATGAAGAGATGATCGGGTTAGGATCATGAAACCGTGGGTAGAGGTGTACTATTAAACATGCCCATAAGATCTTAGCAGAGGTATACTGTTAAACTTACCTAGATGACTGGATTAGAGTCGAAGAACATTATTTGTTGAAGTGTGATGATTCAAATTTCACTGTTAGAGGTAACAGTTTAACATAACATGTTTGGTTGTATTGAGCTGAGATAGTTTGAATCTCGCTGTAAGAGATAAGGGCTTAATATGACAAATTTGGTAGTTTTGAGGCGAGATGGTTTGAATCTCGCAGTCAAAGGTAAAACCTTAACATGACAGGTTTACGGAATTTTTAGCAAACCCCAATTATCAACGGTTTGACATGCCTTTACCAATCGTCATTTGCATTGGGCTAGCCATGCTATTTTCCTTAGCATAATAAGTTGTTAAATGTTTTGTTTGGGTTTAGATGCTAAATATTCTCTCTTCCCTTTGCCTTTTCGGTATCGAGTTATTTTTACCCCCAGTATGATAAGACTGGTCGAGAATTTTAGCTTCCTCTTGCCCTTTGGCTCGAGAGCGCTGGGCCGTCGCACATTATTCCTTATCATAATAGGTTGGCGAGGATTTTAATTTCCTCTCATCTTTGCTTTTGAAACATTGAGTTATTCATGCTTTTTAACTCCGCATGATGGGTTGACGAGAAATATATTCTCTTCCCTTTGCTTTTGAAGCATTGGGTGGTTCGTGATTTTACCTTAGTATGAGAGTTGTCATGGATTTGAATTCATCTCCCCTTTGCTTTTGAAGCATTGGGTAAT
Organism: Dracaena cambodiana; assembly: GCA_036321105.1. Taxonomy (NCBI): domain Eukaryota; kingdom Viridiplantae; phylum Streptophyta; class Magnoliopsida; order Asparagales; family Asparagaceae; genus Dracaena; species Dracaena cambodiana. The sequence goes on along the minus strand of JAYEPQ010000015.1, from coordinate 31,704,409 downwards.
TTCTAGCCCCAGTATGATAGGACCGATCGAGGATTTTAGTCTTCTCTTGCCCATTGTCTCGAGGGCGTCGGGCTATTTGCACATTATTTCCCATCATTATAGGTGTACACCTAATAAGTGTCATATATTGCATATATATAACCTTCATATTACCTATTTTTGTATATAAATAATGTTACTCGGGTATTGTTAGTGTATTTTTCAGGAGATGGTATGAAATCAGAGTTGGAGTCGGAAATTAGAGTCCGAAAAGTTTCTAAAGTGAGCAAAACTACGAGACTACGATGCTGTAGAGACTCAAAGTCAAATACAGTCAAGAAATTTAAACGAACAAGACAAGAAGTTCTCGAGGAAAAATTTTCATAATGTTTTAGCTTACTTGAGCCGCAATTTAGAGATTTAAGCGGCCAATTGGCGGCCCAATGTGGGCCCCATGCACCGAGTTTTCTCCCGTGGCTTCACTATAATTTTTTAGTTTTGCAGTTCTGTTAGAATTAGGGTTTGATTTCCAAAGCCTATATATTGGCCGTATCCTTGTATTCAAAAAAATGAATCCTGAACTTTTGTACTCGTTTTAAAATTAATAAAATTAGGGTTTTGCTGAAGGGGTGGCGGCCACAATACCGTGCTCCAGAGGTAAGCCATTGCTTTTAATTCTTTATTTGCTTTCTAGATAGATTTAATTGTTTTCTAGTATAGATTTATTCGCTTTCTAGATTAGATTTTATTATCTTTCATGAATAAAAATTTGATTTTATTTATTAAAAATATGAGTAGCTAATTAGTTTAGTTCTAGGATGTAGATGAAGGTAGGATCCACAATGTAATTGCTTTCTAATATTTTTCTTCTTAAATAAAATAAATAAAGACATAATTTTTCTATAAAAGGATTAAAATACAAGAACTCGAATATTAAGACTTTGATAGGTTATACTTGAATTAGGTTTCCTGATAGTCTATGCTTAGTTAGGGTTTGAGGTTGTTGATTTTATCTTTTTTATTGAATTATCTAAAGATTTAGTTTGTTTTTATGAAAAGTAGTATATTTGATGAGTTATACTTACACACCACTTGATAGGTCATACTTAGAGCACTTTAAATAAAGATTAAACTAAAAAGATCAAATTTTTATGATAGAAGAAGATAATAGAAGTAAGAATATGGTTGGAAATTAGTAGATTCTAGATCCTAAGCTATTTAGATTAACTCAACTTCAAACTAGAATCTTTAGTTAGTCCGTTAGACTAAGGAAAGAGTAAGAAATCGCAAAACACCTTAGATCACTGTGGGACGACCTATACAGCGCTACACCGATACTGTGCACTTGCAGTAAATATCACATCAAGTTTTTGGCACCGTTGCCGGGGATCGACGATGTTTTTCTTGCTTTTTCTGACGTTTTACGAGATTAATAGTGTGCGTTGAGTGTGCATAAATAATAAATTGCAGATATAGAAAATTAAACAGGACTAAATAAGCATTGGAGTGCACTTAAGCAAGCAAAGTCCAAGACTCCCTGCTTTGACCGCCAATCAGCGGCAAAAACCGCCATTTGGCGGTCCTTCAGGTACAAAATCCCACAAAACTTTCTTAATATCTGTATTTTGTACCCTTCGTTCTGTAAAAAATACAAAAAAAAAAATTTAGAAACATTAGGAATCACATTTTTTTTTTGATCATATCTATTCCACCGTTTTATCTCTCCACTACACCCCACTTCTTGCATTAGTTTAGGAAATTTACGCATACACTCACGGTCGCTGGTTCATGCAACATTAGACCCGTGATCAATTTGGTTGACTTGTGAGATCAGATTTGTTCATGGGAGCCAAGATGGATCAACCGATCCCGATCCTTCAGCATCGTTGTTACCCGTTGCACACATCACTACCATCATGCATAAAACTTCCACACGCAGTGGGTAATCACTATGAGTTGAAGCCGTAGTACATTAGTATGCTTCCTAAATTCACTAGTTCTGATTTAGAAGATGCATCTCTTTATCAGTGAATTTCAGAAAAGTCGTGATGATAAAACTGCAACACTTATCGGAGGATGCAATTAAGCTCCGCTTCATCCCCTTTGCACTTAAGGATAATGCCAAGAAGTGGTTGTACAGTATGCCTACTGATTCAATCACTACTTGGGATGAATTCGTTACGGTGTTTCTTAAAAAGTATTATCCCACGAATAAGATGGCATGGATACGAAATCAAATTAATCAATTACGTCAAGTGCCAGGAGAACCCTTCTGGAAATACTTAGAACGGTTTAAAGACCTTTTAGCTCAGTGCCCCCACCATGCAATAGAAAAGTGGCGGTTATGTCAAATCATATACGAAGGACTCGATTACACATCCAAAACTTTTCTTGAATCCATGTGTCAGGGGGAGTTTATGAGGAAAAACAAGGATGAAGCATGGGACTTTCTTGAGGACCTATCATGGAAGACTATGCAGTGGGAGAGTCCCGCTGAGAAGTCCAGTGCATCAACTTCTGCACATAAGGGTGGGATTCATAGCGTCGACAGCTCTATAGTTGCCGAAACTAAGATGGCAGCCCTTGTGAGGAGAATTGAGGCATTAGAGGCTCCTAGTGCTCCACCAGTGGGTCAAGTAAATCAAATTCAAGTTCCCACATGCTTTAATTGCGGAACTCCGAATCATGTTATGGAGGAGTGTCCATTATTAATCAATCCCATGGGTCACACACTTGAGCAGCCTAACGCCTTATATCAACAACCCATGAACAATCCTTGCGCTCCTACATACAATCTTGGCTAGAGAAATCATCCAAATCTATCATGGGTCAAGGGAAATATCAGGGGGCCCCTAACCCTAACATGCAGCCTCCAGCCATTGGTCAGTTTCCAAGAGCAAATGTGGGTGCTTATCAACACCCAAACACATCAAATTATCGGAACAACCAGAATAGACCACCTGCACAAAACTACTCACATCCACAACAGGGGTCTAATATTGATCAAGAAAAGCGAGTTCAGTCACTTGAGAAGCACGTTGAAAATCTTCTCAAGTCTCATTCCAAATTTGACACGCATATGTCCAACCTTGATACACACATGCAAAATCTTATGAAAGTGTCAACTGACTTTATTCAAAGTACAGGTCAGCAACTGCTCGTGAACTCTCAATCTATAAAAAATATAGAGCAGCAGGTTGGACAATTAGCAAGTTAGATGAGTGAACGTGGCCAGGGTACCTTTCCAAATCAACTCATAACTAATGCCAGTTCCTCAAACTCCAATCAGTTGCATGTCCACCAATGAAATGCCATTCACACGCTTAGATCTGGTAAGCAAGTGGACAATAATGTAGCCATGCCCCCTGATCCAACTCCTACTATCTCGCAGGCTACACCATCTCTTCCACCCCTTTCTCCACAACCATCTCCATGACCTCCATCACTGTCACATACTCATTTGGAAGAACCTGTTCCTAAACCGAAAGTACCATATCCCAATCGGCTTAGGAAGCCTTCACCGCAAGTAGAAAAGATTATTGAAATATTTTAGCAGGTAAAGGTTAATATTTCATTCCTTGATATTATACAACAGGTTCCTACTTATGCTAAATTCCTCAAGGATTTGTGTACTAAGAAATGAACAAAAAACGTTCCTGAGAAATTGTTCTTACCGCAAATATATCACAGATTCACATATCCTCTCTAACTCCTTGCCTATCAAGTACAAAGATCCAGGTTCCCCTACAATCTCATGCATCATTGGAAACACTACATTTAATAGGGCATTGCTTGATTAGGGGCAAGTGTCAACTTACTTCCTTGCACTGTTTATCAGCAAATGGGGGTAGGAAAACTTCAACCTACCAAGGTCACATTACAGCTAGCTGATCGTTCGATTAAGAGACCATTTGGTATGGTTGAAGATGTGCTCATTAAGGTCGGCGACTTTCCTGTAGACTTCATTGTCTTTGAAACTAAGCCGATCTTCAATCTACGGAATCAAATTCCCGTTATCTTGGGTAGACCATTCCTTGTAACATCAAATGCATTAATTGATTGTAGGAGTGGCCTCATGAAGTTATCATTTGGGAATATGACTGTGGCATTGAATATATTTAATATGGATGAGCATGCAACGAGCTCCCTCATTGAGGTCAACATGATTCACGGTTTGCACTCTCATTCGACCTCTTGCACTGATAATGAACCCTCATTTGAGCAAATATTCAAAGATGAGCTCATACTATTAGAAAAATTGACACATACTGATTTTATATATGATGATACTTGTGCAAGTGTGCCATTGAATTATGAGCAAACTTTTGAGGATTTGTTTGCAGAGGAGCTTGCATTACTTCATGAGTTAGAAGAGCCACCACTATGTTCACTTCATCATATTACACTCTTCTCATCTCATGATATTTCTACATGTATGCTTGTTACTAACGATGATTGGAAGGTTTATAATAAAGAATACTTTAACCCAATTGTTAATGCTTACAAGTCGACAAAGAAAAAGCGAGGACGACATAAGAAGCAGACAGGTAATTTCATGACTTGTAAGAGGTTGATGAGATATAATAATGCACCCACTTCACGTTTACAACGCACACACTTTGAAAGTGGGAAGTGATCGAGAGGTCGTAACCGCTTTCCATGCGTTAATAGGGTGATGATATTGAGATCGTAACTTTTACGACTCATTATTTGTATAGTATTTGTATAATAGTTTTCATATTTATTTTACCATACTTGGTTTGTGTATGAGGGCATACACAAGTTTAGGTGTGGGGAAGCAGTTTTTAGGAGATTTTTAGAATTATTTTTAGATTTTTGGGTTTCTTTATTTTACACTTTGGGTAGTTTTTAGGGTAACTAACTGAAATTTTTTTTAAAAAAAACTAAAAAAAACTGAAAAAAAATAAATTTAATAACAAATTTATGTATTTTTATCAATAAATCAATCTAACTACAGATAAAGGAACAAATTTAGATTTGAAACTGATAGGAGAGTAGATTGGACGATACACTTTGAATTTTATGAAAAAAATTAAAATCTAAAAATTAAATATTGCTTACAGTAGTTTTGAGGCAAGTATACATCTATTTTTTTACTTCACAATAGTTTATTAGGTTAAAAACAAAGATGACAATGATTGAGTAAGTCTTCCTCTCTAAACAAAAAAAAAAAGAAAAAAAGTGAGAATAAAATAATGGGATGAGCCTAGTATTAAGGCAATAGTCTCGAGAGTGATAAAATAATGGGGTGCGCCTGGTATTAAGGCAATAGTCTCAAGAGTGAAAAAAGAGTATGATCCAAGTAATCGGGTATTTTGTGCCTAAGTAAGCGTGAATATTTGCATGAAAGGTAAAATATTCTAAAAAAAAGAAAAAAAAGAGCATGAACCGAGTAATCGGGTATGTTGCGCCTAAGTAAGCGTGATTATTCGCATGAAAGGTGAAATATTCTTAAAAAAGAAAGAAAAAGAAAAAAATGTTATGCGAGAGGAGATGAATCATGAGTTAGAGTTCGAGTCCAAAACTGAAGTAGACTATCACACGTGCACGTAGATGTATAGGAGCCAATAGATTATCTGTTAGTAGGTATTGAAAGATAGGATTTAAATTTTTAATTAAAATGATAAGTGTATCTGATATGACGCTCGATTTGAAAATTGATAATCTAAATGTGTTCTTGAGTTTGTATATTAATGAGATTAATTGATGAAATATCATAAAAAAAAAAGATTTTTCTTTCCTTTGTATAAAATTTCTATTTTTCTTAATTTTCGGTTATCCTTATTTTTCTTTTCTTTATTTCTTAATCTATTTTCTTCATGAATTTTGTGGGTATATTCACTGCAAACCCTCACGAGACATAACTCGTCCACTAGGGCAACCTAGGGGTTTAAAGGCTTGTTGCACATGCTAAGTGCAATCGCGATTCCTGCGAAAGTGAGTTAGGATTTTTATTTTTTTTTTAGGTTTAGGTTTTGCGAAAGTGAGATAGGTGTGGGGGTGTGATAAGTGCCATATATTGCATATTTATAGCCTTCATATTACCTATTTTTGTATATAAATAATTCTACTCGGGTATTGTTAGTGTGTTTTTTAGGAATTTTATTCGTACAAGGAGATGGCATGAAATCAGAGTTGGAGTTAGAAATCAGAGTCCGAAAAGTTTCTAAAGTGAGCAAAACTACGAGACTACGATGCTGCAGAGACTCAAAGTCAAATACAGTTAAGAAAATTAAACGTACAAGACAAGACGTTCAAGAGGAAAAATTTTCATAATGTTTGAGCCGCTATTTAGCGGTTTAAGCTGCCAATTGGCGGCCCAATGTGGGCCCCATGCGCCGAGTTTTCTCCCGTGGCTTCGTTATAATTTTATAGTTTTTCAGTTCTGTTAGAATTAGAGTTTCATTTCCGAAGTCTTTATATTGGCCGTGTCCTTGTATTAAAAAAAAGAATCCTGAACTTTTGTACTCGTTTTAAAATTAATAAAATTAGGGTTGTGCTGAAGGGGTGACGGCCACAATACCGTGCTCCAGATGTTAGCCATTACTTTTAATTCTTTATTTGCTTTCTAGATAGATTTAATTGCTTTCTAGTATAGATTTATTCGCTTTCTAGATTAGATTTTATTTGCTTTCATGAATAAAAATTTGATTTTGTTTATTAAAAATATGAGTAGCTAATTAGTTTAGCTCTAGGATGTAGATGAAGTTAGGATCCACCATGTAATTGTTTTCTAATATTTTTCTTCTTAAATAAAATAAATAAAGATATAATTTTTCTACAAAAAGATTAAAATACAAGAACTCGAAAATTAAGACTTTGATAGGTTATACTTGAATTAGGTTTCTTGATAGCTTATACTTAGTTAGGATTTGGGGTTATTGATTTTATCTTGTTAATTGAATTATCTAAAGATTTAGTTTGTTTTTATGAAAAGTAGTATTTTTGATGAGTTTTGCTTGCACACCACTTGATAGCTCATACTTAGAGCACGTTTTTTTTTGATAAAAAAATGGTGGGTTATCACCCCCCGCGTTCCATTAAAAGGGTTTTAATAGAACTTACAAATAAGCAAACTACAATAAAAGAAAAAACAAGACTCACCCCAAATAAAGAGTAAGTAAAAACATAAAGAAGTACCTACTACAAAGCCAAAATAGACTAATACAACCCATAATGAAAAGTGATAAACACAAGCAGCGGACGATCACTGTTCCTACTCCATCTCAACCTGATCCACTAGAATCACACTGGCTATCTCCTCCTCACCATCTCCTGCGCTTGTACTCCCTTGGGGTAGCCTCAAGTTCATCTCAGTATTGCTGTCAGGTGGAATAGTTTGTAAAGACATCCCTGGTCCTCTAAAAGCTGTTGACCACAATAACACATCATTAGTAATACAATAAATACAGTGGTCCAAACTATGAGCCTTATTAATAAAGATTCTTTTATTTCTCTCCAACCATAGATTCCAAACTATAGCAGCTATGACAGTCCTATGAACATTATGAATACTGTCCCTAGATGAGAAGTACGTCCAGACAAAGGTACCTTCTCTTAATTGGATGTTATACCGACGCGCAACTTCCACCCAGATCCCACTAGAGTACGGACATGCTAACATTATGTGTTGCATTGTTTCAATGGCTGTTCCGCAAAGCACACATTTACTAGGACTCTGCCAGCCTTTACGCTGCAGGTCGTCCTATGTGAGAATTGCCTTCTTATCCAAGAGCCAAAGAAATATTTTTATTTTCAGAGGACATTTAACATTCCAAATGAAGGCTGCTTGAGTGGGTCTAATCTCTCCATCGTTGAGAAGGCCATACAATGATCTGACCGAGAAGACTCTGGACTTATCCCATCTCCATACCAGACAATCCTCGTTAGTATTGATCTGAAAGTGACGCAACCTTTCACGTATAGCCTGCCATCCCTTCCTTACATCATTCCCAAGTCGTCATCTCTCTCTACACTAGAAGTCTGCAACTGTACCATATTTTCTGGGATTATCTTCGCAAGCCAGAGGGAGTAACCGTTTGAGGGGTAAAGGTTCACACTAGATATCATCCCAAAATGCTATGTGATCTCCCTTACCTACCTTAAAGGTCACTCCTTAACAAAATAATTCTTTCACACTTATGGCGCCCTTCCAGAAACATGATGCGTTGCACAGGTTTCTCCCTTGACCTCTCCAGGTGCCCTCGCGTGGCCCATATTTTGCTTTTAGCAATTTCTGAATTAGCCCTTCTGGTTGAGCTAAAACCCGCCACCACCACTTGGCAATCAGTGCCATGTTAAAGTTCTTCAGATTCAAAACACTGAGCCCGCCCTCCTGTTTTGCCTTACATACCTGGCCCCAGGCTACTAGGTGGAATCGCCTAACATGTTCGACGGAATTCCCCGACAGAAAACGACTCCGCAATGTATCAATTCTTCGCCTAACCCAGCATGGGATGATGAAGTAGGACATAAAGTAAATCGGGATGGAGGAGAGTACTGCATTTAGAAGAATCAACTTTCCTCCTAAGGACAGGGTTTTACTTTGCCACCCATCTAGCCTTTTATTTACTCTCTCAACAATCAGAACCCAATCTATCTTCCTACTCTTCCCCGGCCTGATTGGGATACCCAAATAGGAGATCGGGAATGTACTAACCTTGCAACCAAAAATCTCCACAATCAGGTTATTTACAAGACTTTCCTTACTCGTAAAAGTGAGTGAGCTCTTGTGATACTTAATTCTCAAGCCAGACCATACCTCAAAGCAGTTTAGTATCCACTTAGTCACACATGCTTGTAAGACATTACAATGTCCGAGGATTAGGGTGTCATCTGCATATTGAAAATTAGTGAATGAAGCCGATCTAGCAGCTGGTAGCCCCTCAATCCTATCTGCCTCCTTCATACATGCAAACATTAGGTTAAGCCCCTCCGCAACCAAGACAAATATTAACGGTGATAAAGGGTCACCTTGTCTGAGACCCCTCTTGCAAACAATATCTCTCCCAATGGTTCCATTTGTTAAGACTGAGACTTTCGCAGACAGGAGCCAGAGGTGGATCTAGTTGGACCATTTCAGTCCAAAACCTCTGTTCCTCATAACTTCAATTATGCATTCCCACTCCACATTATCATATGCCTTCTCAAAATCCAACTTTAGGAAATATCCCTGACTATTTGTACTTTTACATCGGTGGAGTACTTCGTGTGCAATGACTACACCGTCGAGGATATTCCTTCCTTTAATGAAATCCGTTTGGGTTTCCCCTATCAATTCAGGGAGAAGTGGCATAAGCCTCGATGCTAGCACCTTAGAGATGATCTTGAACACGCTATTCAGTAGCGCGATTGGGCGATACTCATTGATAGAGCCTGGGGAACTATTCTTCGGGACAAGGACTACACTTAGAGCACTTTAAATAAAAATTAAACTAAAAAGATTAAATTTTTATGATAGAAGAAGATAAAAGAAGTAAGAATATGGTTGGAAATTAGTGGATTCTAGATCATAGGCTATTTAGATTAACTCAACTTCAAACTAGAATCTTTGGCTAGTCCGTTAGACTAAGGAAAGAGTAAAAAATCGCAAAATACCTTAGATCCCTATGGGATGACCTGTACAGCGCTACACCGACACTGTGCGCTTGCAGTAAGTATCACATCAACACCCGAAAAATTGTAATTTTCTTTTATTGGAAATTTACTTTAGAATTACACCAACAAAAGAGAAACGATAGAAATTTTTTTTAAAGACTACAAGAATGGGGAACGATTGATTTCGATTCCCCTTTATTTGTGGATTTTGGCAGCGGTGGAGTTTTGTGTCTGTACTCTGTTGACGATCCGACCTGGATTAGAAAACTCCTCTCTGGATTTTTGGACTCCCGTCTCTAGAAAAATCCACCAAACTCTCCAAATGTCCCGTCCCCTCTTCTGAACTCCGCTCCTGTTTTTTATAGATTGAGGAGACTTTGAATCTGGCTCAAATCCCAGTCAAATCTGTGCAATTATTTTTCAAAAATTCGGATCACGTAATCAAAGCATGGGAACGATCAAAACTGCAGGAGCAACTCATGGATGGGACCAACGGGAGCGCCCGCAGGATCTCTAGCAGGTTGGCACCCGCGGGGGTGCCCGCGGGTGTCCACCACCCGCGGGTGCTCCCGTGGGTGGACACCCGCGTGGGTGCCGCGGGTGTCCACCTGCGGGATCTCCCGCGGGTGGACACCCGCGGGATCTCCCACCCACGGGAGCGCTCGTGGGTCTCCACCCGCCGGATCTCCTGCGGGTTGGCACCCGCGGGGGTGCCCGCGGGTGTCCATCGGCGAGAGCGCCTGCGGGTGTCCACCTGCGGGATCTCCCACAGGTTGGCACCTGCAGGGATGCCCGCGGTTGCTCACCCGCTTAGTTCCTTTTTTTTCTTAGTATCTACATAAACCCCTCCAAAATTTTTGAAATTCTGTATTGAGTTATAACGAATTTAGAAACACTTTGGACTTTTTAATTTTGGCTCTGTAGTCTTCATTGTGCACCGTGATTTTTTATGGTTTGTTGTGAACCATATTTTAAAATCACTATCTTCCAAATGTTTTGTTGTTAGAGGTATACTGTTGAACCTCTCCGATGTATCAAAGATTTCTTCTAGCGAATTTTCTTGATGCGGGCTATTGTACTTGTGCGGCCCAGCTAGACTTTTACTTGTAGCTTTGCTTCAGAAAATTTATTGTCTGCATGCAAAAATATTTTTGATATCTTTTTCAGAGGCTGAGTGCATGACAGATGTGTGATGGATTTGATAGACAGAGGTAATTGTTAACATGTCTCATGGAAGATGAACAAATGTATAATATTAACGTGCTTTTTAGAAGATAAGTAGAGGTATGATGTTAACGTGTTCATTGAATGACAAGCAGAGGTATGATGTTAACGTTCTAACTTGATGACAAACCGAGGTATGATATTAACGTGCTCATTAGAATCCTAACCGTTCAGTGACATCTAGTTTGACGGATTAGGAAAAGACAGAGGTGTCATTAAACATATTTCAAAACTCAATCTATTCAAAAGATATGGTCTTGATAGGAATGAGTTATCTAAAGAGAGGTGACAGTTAACATATTTAGCCTTGGAATTTGACTATCAGAGCTAACTGTTAACTCGATAGGAAGATAATTTTTGTCAGAGGTATTTTTTAACTTAACGATATCAAAAACAAATTCATCAGAGGTTGTAATGTTGGACTTGATAAAGTGTGAGTTTTCTTTTCTATCAGAAGTGAAATCCTAACTTGACAGGGATTTGATCGAATTTGACCTCATATAATTTTGAATTCTGATGTCAGAAGTATGATTTTAACTTGACAAATATTTTGGAGTGTCACTTGCTCTACTGGAGAAAAATAACGAGCAAAATCTTGCTGTCAGAGGTGAAATCTTAACTTGACAGGGATTTGATTGGTCTTGATCTCATGGAGAAAAATGATTCAATTTTGTACTCGGGTGTCAGAGGTATGATTTTAATGTGATAAATATTTTAGAGACTTACTGGCTCTACCAGAGAAAATTAATGAGGAAAGTTTTACTGTCAGAGGTGAAATCTTAACTTGACAGGGGATCGATCTGATTAGGTTTTTAGCAAACCTCCAGCTATCAACGGATTTGATTAGCCTTTAATAACTACCGTTTGAGTTGGGCTAGCCGTGCTATTCCCCTCAGTATGGTGAGTTGTTAAAGATTTTGTTTGGGCTTAGATGCCAAACGTTCCTTCTTCTCTTCGCATTAGCAGATTTGGGCAATTCATACTTTTACCCCAGCATGATAGGTTTTTGAGAATTTTATTCTCTTCCCCTTACCTTGATGGTGTTGGGCAAATCATGCTTTTACCTCAGTATGATGGGTTGGCAAGAAACTGATTCTCTTCCCGTTGTCTTGATGGCGTTGGGCATTTCATGCTTTTACCCCAGCATGATAGGGTTGGCGAGAAACTTGTTCTCTTCCCATTGTCTTAAAGGTGTCAGGCAGTTCATGCTTTTACCCCGAGCATGATGGGGTTGGTGAGAAATTTATTCTTTTCCCATTGCCTTCGTGGCATTGGGCAATTCATACTTTTTACCCCCAGTATGATGGGGTTGGCGAGAAACTTATTCTCTTCCCGTTGCCTTCATGGCGTTGGTCAATTCATACTTTTTACCCCCAGTATGATGGATTGGCGAGAAACTTATTCTCTTCCCGTTGCCTTCATGGTGTTGGGCAATTCATGCTTTTACCCCTAACATGATGGGGTTGGCGAGAAATTAGTTCTCTTCCCGTTACCTTGATAGTGTTGGGCAGTTCATGCTTTTACCTCTAGCATGATGGGGCTGACGAGAAATTTATTCTCTTCCCGTTGTCTTCGTGGCGTTGGGCAATTCATACTTTTTACCCCAGTATGATGGGGTTGGTGAGAAACTTGTTCTCTTCCCGTTGCCTTCATGGCGTTGGGCAATTCATGCTTTTACCCCAGCATGATGGGGTTGGCGATGTTGGCAGTGAAAATTTCCTTGTAAAATAGGATTTCCACAACAGAACGCGGAGCTAATAAGTAGCTCCGCACCTGGCTATTTTAGCCCCGCGTATGAGTAAAATGCGAAGATAATCAATAACTCCATGTTCTGGTTTCTTAGCTCCGCATTTTGATGCGATTAGCTCCGCATGAACAGATAAATCAGAATCATAAATTGATTGAGATTAAGATTTGGGCTTATCCAAATATCCAAATTAAGTCCAATCATAATTATAAATCAAGAGATTTAAATCAAAACTAAGATATTTGATTGGAATTCTTGATGAATACAAATTCTATCTAGATAGAAACTCTCATATGGACCTAAGGCTGTAAATACCCTCTTGAGGATGCCTTAGGGGATCTTTTGGAAGTTTTTGTGAAGTTCGAGTTACGCGTGAGAGCCTTGAATGAATCAAGACCAGAGAAGATCATCCAAAATCGGCCGGCATCTTCTTCATCAAGAGCAAGAAGACCATCGACGTCAGATCGTCCAAAATAGCTACTAGATAGATCCCATCACCACATAGATCCCACAATTCATTGTAAAAGAGAGCGATAGATTATAAATACTCTCGTTTGTTCTTTTCTCTTGTTCACTTTCATTGTAATCTAAAAGTTGTATTGAATGGAAGGAAAGCACATTGCTGCGAATAAACTGGCGACCACAGTGGGAGACATCTCTTTCCCCAAAGAAGAGATCATGGCGCAATCTAACGTCGAGAGGATCGGATTCGACGTAAACATGCTAGTCGTTGAAATCGACCAGCAGAAGTATGAGGAGTATCTCTCCTCTGAGTCAAGTAACCTGACCGAAATGCTATCGTCGCGTGCGCTCCAATACCTATAAATCGGGTAATCGGGAATCCACCGTTAATCGGGGACCCATGGAGACCGCGGCCATAGAGCCATCATTTGGGCAGGAAACTCTAGCAGAGGATGATCTCTCTATGGTCGAGGAAGGCTCGGGAGCTGGATTAACAAGAACCCAACTCCGGAACAGAAATCAAGGGGCTAGGCGAAAAGCGCTTAAAGCCCACGTTAAACGCGAGGCTATTCAGGAAGCAGAACGCGAGGCTATAGCACCTCGCGAACTGGCTTGCGTTAATCGCAAGACCAGTCAGTATCGCGTTAAATGCAAAGCTGCAACTTGCGTTAATCGCAAGGACAAGCCAGCGTGTGATCCTCCACGCGAGGCTATTTTATCTGGACTTAAAATCAGAGAAGCTCGCGTTAATCGCGAGGATAAAATTTCCTTAAAACATGTGTGTGATTCTCAACGCAAGGCTTTATTGAGCTTAGCGATAAACGCGAAGCTAGTAAGACTTGCGTTAATCGCAAAATTTCTGACACTCGCATTAATCGCAAGGATAAAAGTTCCTTAAAAGCAGCATGTGATTGTCCACGCAAGGCTATTACTGGGCTTAGCGATAAACGCGAAGCCAGTAAGACTTGCGTTAATCGCAAAATTTCTTATACCCGCGTTAATCGCAAGGATAAAATTCCCTTAAAGGCAGCGTGTGATTCTTCACGCTAGGCTATTATTGGGCTTAGTGATAAACACAAAGCCAGTAAGACTTGTGTTAATCGCAAGACTCCTTACCTTCGCGTAAATCGCGAAGATGATTGGCAAATTTGCATTAATCGCAAAAATCGCGCTAGACGCGAAGTTATGACTTGCATTAATCGCCAAAATAAGCCAGCATGTAAGAATTTTCTTCTACGCGGGGCTAAGATTTCAGAAGATAAACTTCTGCAAGCACGTCAAGCCAGCGTAAAACGCGCGGCTAGCGTACTCAAATGCGAGGCTATTTCTCAACCCCGCGTATCACAACGCGAAGCTACTGCTCAGCTCCGCGTAAATCAACTTGAATACAAAATCAGGGTTGATTATTGCATTGTTGAACTAGAACTTGACTCCAATAATTCCAGGAAGCTTCAGTGGGCCACTGGACCCTCTCAATGGATGAGTGGGCCTCATGACTCCATATCGAAGACCACCGATCTTAGAGAATATCTAACCAAGAAAAAAAGTATAAATAAAGTTCAGTCTGAACCTATTTGTCACTGCCAGCAGCTTATGATAGCAGTATCTGCTATAGTGGACAGTTGCTGCTGTAGCAAGAACAAAGTATCGGTGTTCGATCGATTAACTGAGTCAGAGAAAAACCCTGCTAAAAAGACAAAAACTGTTCCCCGAAAAAAAGAATGGAGAGTTGTAACTTCTAATATGGTCAGAAAGGGAAAGAAAATTATAGAAAACAATGGTGATTCAGAATCAAGCAATGAAGAACCTCATCATTTTACTCGACTTAAGTCAGGTGCTATCCCGGCTCGAAATTATAAGAAACTTGTAAAAGGATCTTATTACGACGACAGCGACAACTCGGCCATAGCCTCTCCTCGTTCTTCGTCATCATCTAAATTGCAGAAATCATCACACATATGATGGATAGATCTGACGATATCGACCAAAGATTTGAGGCTTAAGAACAAATGATTTGGGAGCAACAAAAAACAATCGAAGATCTTAAAATGATGCTCTCAAAAGTGGTCGAAAATACTCAAAAAATTGTCGAGGATAATGCCAAGAAGGGAAAAGAAACTCCATTCAACAAAATGAATGAGGAAGATAAAGAGGAAAAAGCCCACTCGACACATGAGGACGAGGATAAATATTCTTTTCATGACCCTCATGAGGAGAAAATCGAGAAGTTACAAAGCCAACTCGAAGCACTAATGCACAAGAAGGAGTTGAAAGAATCAGGGGTCTCAAGACCATACCTGCCTGAGTGGGATTTGGCACCGTACCCTGAGAAATACAAACCGCTCAAATTGGAGGCATATGACGGGAAAGCAGTCAACATATTTATTACTTTTTGTCTTAAGCTGGACATTTAATGGGCAATGACCCAGAATGACCAAGGTATTCGCAAGTACCTTGCGAGGGCCTGCCTTCACTTGGTTTATACAGTGCCCCCAGGTACTATTATTACCTGGTTTGATGTTGAGAAGCAATTTCTCGCACGCTTCTTCGAGGATGATACCGAAATTTCGGTTCATTCCCTCCTTGCAACTAAACATGGAGAACAAGAAACGGTAAAAGATTTTATAGAAAGGTTTCGGGAGAAGTCCGTGCACTGCAAATACGGAATGCTCCAGGAAACTCTGGTGGAGACGTGTCGGCATAATCTCAAGACCAACGTGCTCTTAAAAATGGGGGTCGTAGAGTCTAGGACTTGGAAGGATTTGCTCAAACAAGGAGAGTAAGCTAAAGACTTGATCCGCAGAGTCGAAGAGTCTCGTGGATCAAGAAATACTAGAAATAATAGGCAGTACATGCAAAATAATAATAAAAATAAAGGAAAAGTGGCAATGGTGTTAGAGGTCGCTCCATAGAAGACAAATCCTCCGAGCCTAAAGCCTCAAAATCAAAAGGGCACGAGACAAAATAGGCCCCAGTAAGAGAGGACCTATACCTTTAAGGCAAAACAAACGCCTACACTCTTTCATCTGCTCCTTAGGAAGGGAATGCTAAAACTTTTAGAAAATAGAAAACCGGAGGACGCTGGTAAAACCAACGACCCCAACTATTGTCTCTACCACATGAATGTCGGGCACCCTACTAAGGATTGTTATCCTCTGAAGAACAAGATCCAAGCATTAATAGAAACTGGAGTCTTGACACTAAAAGTGGAGCAAAAGAAGGGCACTACCAATATGGCAACCCTAGTGGTTGAAACCCTTGAGTTCCCCGCAGGGGTGACCCCAATACCGGAGGGAAAGCTGGTCATGAAAAATCATGACCCACATAAAAAAGCCCAGAAAGGACTTGTCCTCGTAACAACTCAAAGGGGGGAAGTCATGTGGGTCCACCCTGATTTACTACAGGCTGAATAGTGGACTACCGCAGGGGGTCAAAAGAAAAAGCGGACTAGCAATACTATTTCCTCGAAAATAAAAGATGAATACATAATTGCAGGGGCATTTACAGACTCTGAAGAAGAGCCCGAAGCTATGGCCACTCATCAGGATGGGGCGGGCCCTTCCGGCACTCGATCTGGTAAAATATATCTCAAGGACTACACCAGAGTAGACCCGAAAAACATATACAGGGAACTTGCGAAAACTGCGAAACAAAAGGGACTTCATTTTTAGAAAAATCCTGCAAGAGACGAAGAAACCAAGGAGGCTACATTTAAGTTTGATATAATAGCTCAGCTGGCAAATATTCCAGCTCGAGTCACGCTTTATGAGTTGTTGCGATTATCGAAATCAACTCGCGAGGCGTTAAGAGAGGCCTTGGCAGACTCCGAGTCATTTCTAACTCAGATTGTCGAGCCAGCTAATCAAGAACAGGACTCTTGCCCCCGCTATTATCAAGTGAGGAGACAGGTCCCCCAGATTACTTTCTCTCCAGAGGATATGCAAGAAAGAAATATAAAGCATAACAGGCCTTTATATTTCACCGGATATATCGGGTCCACAAAAGTGGACCGTATTCAAATCGATCCGGGATCTGCATTAAGTGTTATTCCCAGAAGACTGATGCAACTATTGGGAATATCTCCCCATCGTTTGACGCCGACAAATACTACTATAACGGATTTAACGCTAATGACAGTTGTCCTCTTGGTAAAATCTGACTTCGGTGTCAAATTGGAGATTTAAAGACAGAAGTTACATGCTATGTTATAGACACAGATACGTCTTATAACATCTTACTGGGGCGACCATGGATACATGCCTATATGATAGTCCCATCGACTCTCCACCAGTGCATGAAATACTGCGATGATCAAGGAGAAGTCCGGACTTTAGTTGCAGATAGGCAGCCATTCAAAGGATTAGAGAACTACTTCATGGATGCCATGCGCTACAAGCCAACACACGAAGTCTCCGACAATAACTGCAAAAAGCCTCAAGAGCCCGAAGATAGCGGCAACAAGGCCGATACTGAGTACGAATCCCTGGGGTGATTACGAAATTAACCCCCGCATAAATCTTAAGATGAATTTTGATAATAATGTAGCTAATGTAGCAGAGGATGAGTGGATTATTAATGAACATATAAAATTAGTCTACGAGCCAGCTGTAGCTACAGAGTCTGAGCCCTCTTGTACATCCACCGAGGCAGATGACCTATCCGAACTTGAAGTTTTGGCGGCATATCACTTGCCAATAAGGTCGTCTCTCATCTCACGGTCTAAAATAACAAAAGGACGAGATCACTTCTTTGAAGTACCACCGCGACATGTATCGCATAAACCGATTGTCTTTAGCAAGGTGATCACATCGCCTAACCAAAGACAAAGTAGTGAAAGCGATGAACAAACATCACCTCAATTTCACTTATATAAATAGAAATCCCGACAAATGATGGAAAAGATGGGTTATAATTTTACCCAAAAACCGGGATTAAACTTTATGAAAGGGCGACGAAATCTCATACCCTCGTTTAGACCAAAAGGGAAGAGCCCAGACTATTATCTAAAAACTAGAAGGGGGTTGTGGCTATGTATCTACTCCTCCCTCATCACCACACAAATACGAAGAAAGCTCTCCGGCCAATGAGAACTAACATCCACTCGACCATGATTCGGATCTAAGTACCAGCACCTGGTTTCAATCTCTAACAGTAAATATGGTTTCAGCCGCACCGAAAAACGACGAAGAACCGACTGATGTTCAAGATGATTCCTGGACTTAACACATGGACACTCTTTGGGATGTCCGCTTTGAACAGTGTGACCCGCCTACAGAGGATAAACTAGTACAAGTTAATATGGGAACGGAAGAGAACCTGAAACCCATTTTTATAAGCGACACACTGACTCCCCTAGAAAAGGAGGAACTTATATCCCTTATCAAGGAGTATATAAATGTGTTCGCATGGAGCTATGAAGACATGCCCGGTCTTGATCCTCAGATTGCCACACACCGGCTAAATATAAAAAAAGATGCCAAGCCAGTTAAATAACAACAGTGGCATTTTCGGCCGGAGTTTATGGAGGCGATAGTCCCTAAAGTTAATAAGCTCATAAAATCGGGATTTATCTGAGAAGAGCAACATCTCAATTGGGTGGCTAATATAGTGCCGGTTCGTAAGAAGAATGGCAAGATCTGGATATGTATTGATTTTCGAGATCTAAATGCTGCATGCCCTAAGAATGAGTTTCCACTCCCGATTACCGACGTAATGATTGATAACACCTGTGGTTACGAGAGGATGTCCTTTATGGATGGCTCTCAGGCTATAACCAGATTAAAATGCACCAAGATGATGAAAAATACATGGCTTTCAGAACGCCGCTGGGGTGTACTGTTATACAGTAATGCCTTTCGGACTAAAGAACGTAGGCGCCACCTACCAACATGCAATGAGAATTATATTTAAGGGGTATTTACTGGTTTGTCCCTCAAATCTATATATATTATGATTTTATCCCCCAAATTTTCATATTTAGGATTTTGTCCCCCAAATCTCATAAGTTACAACAATTTAGTCTCCCTCTCTAACTTTCCCTAACACAGTTAAATATTTGACTATTTTACCCCTCTTTTCCTCTTCTATTTTCCTCCTCTCTTCTTCTTTTCTCTTCCTCCTCTCTTCTCCTTTTCTTCATTATTTCTCCTCTCTTCCTCCTCTCTTCTCCTTTTCTTTTCCTCCTCTCTTCTCCTTTTGTTAAAAGAGAAGGAGAAGAGAGGAGGAAGAGAGGAGAAATAATGAAGAAAAGAAGAAGAGAGGAGGAAGAGAGAAGAAGAAGAGAGGAGGAAAATAGGAGAGGAAAAGAGGGATAAAATGGTCAAATATTTAACTGTGTTAGGGAAAGTTAGAGACGGGGACTAAATTGTTGTAACTTATGAGATTTAGAGGACAAAATCCTAAATATAAAGATTTGGGGGACAAAATCATAATATATAAAGATTTGAGGGACAAACCAGTAAATAACCCTATATTTAAAGAACATTTGTGCAAAACGGTAGAGTGTTACGTAGATAACTTAGCGGTCAAAAGCATGAATAAAAAGGATCATTTTCATGACTTAAGAATAGTCTTCGATCTTATGCGAAAACATCATTTGAAGATGAATCCTGCCAAGTCTTTCATGGGGGTGCGCAGCGGGAAATTCCTTGGGTTCATAGTTACCTCAGAAGGAATTTTCCTTGATCCTGTAAAAATAAAAGCGATCAACGAGATGTCGCCTCCCACAATCTTAAAGAGCTAAGGGGTATAAGAAAAACTAGCCTATATCAGGTGCTTTATCTCCAACCTATCAGGGCGATGCCAACCATTCTCCAGACATATGAAAAAGGGGGTTTCCTTCGTATGGGATGAAGTATGTCAACAGGCGTTTGACGATCTCAAGGAATACCTTACCAAACCTTCTGTCCTTATGGCATCGGTCCCTGGGCAACCATTCCTCATATATGTAAGGGCCATGGATAATGCGTTAGGAGCATTACTTGCTCAGTATAATGAGCACGGCCATGAACACGCCCTTTATTACTTAAGTCAGATAATGATCGGGGCTGAGCATTGGTATACCCCGATTGAAAAAGAATGTTTAGCCCTAGTGTTCGCTGTTCAGAAAATGCAACACTATCTTTCAGGGCAAACAATACATGTCATCTCACGGGTTAATCCCTTGAAAATTCTGATGACAAAATCAGGATCCTTAAACGGCCGATTGGCAAAATGGGCATTACTGCTATCGCCATATGATATACATTTCGTTCCTCAAAAAGCCATGAAGGGACAAGTGATCGCCGATTTCCTAGCGGATCACCCAAGTTGGTCCAACTCTAAGTAGACGTTAGGGGTTAACACAACTAGTAAAGAACAACCATGGCAGATGTTCTTTGATGGTGCTGCCAGACTATCTGCTGCTGGAGTGGGGGTTGTGCTGATATCCCCACATAAACACATACTGCCTAATGGTTATTCACTAACAGAGCCACGTACGAACAATGTTGCGGAATACAACACTCTCATTATTGGTTTAAAAATGGCTCTGCAACTTGGGGTGAACTATCTAGAGGCATATGGAGACTCTAAACTCATCGTCAACCAAATGACGGGCGAGTATGAAGTAAACATGAAGCCCTCATCCCCTATCATCAACTAGCCATCGAACTGGCAGGATATTTTGAACAGTTTTATATCTATCACATATCTTGGAACAAGAACATCTATGCAGATGCTCTTGCCGCACTAGCTGCAACAGTGGCGATCCCGTCGGGTGAAGTTAAAAGCGTCACTATTGGTAGCAGAGAGCTCCTCCATCCGGATACGGTATTCCAAACCAAAGAGGTGTGCCAGACAGGCTTAATTCTGGAACCCCGTGATTGGCAATTTCCATTTGTAGATTATGCCTTATATGGGATGCTGCCAGAAGATCCAAAGGAAGCCGCCTTGATAAAGAGGAAGACTCTGAGATTTTACTGAGATCATACACTTCAAATTTTATACAGAAGGTCAAGTGATGGTCTCCTGCTACGCTGCATGTCGAAGGCAGAAGCAATTGAAGTGCTAAGAGAAACACATGATGGAGTGTGTGGAGCTCATCAGCCCGGTCCAAAACTCAGAGATCGCATAAGAAGGCTAGGATACTAGTGGCCAAAAATGATTACCGATGCAATGACATACGCTAAACGATGTCATGCATATCAGGTACATGCTAACTTTATCCATCAACCCCCTGAATATTTGCACAATACTGTTGCTAGCTGGCCATTTGAGGCATGGGGAATGGATATTGTGGGGCCGATAACTCCCCCGTCATTCAGAGGATATCGGTTTATCCTCGCGATAACTGATTACTTTTCAAGGTGGGCCGAAGCTGTGCCCATGAGAGAGGTAAAAATGACGGATGTGATTAAGTTCATTAAGCATCATGTTATTTACCGTTTTGGCATCCCCCAAAGAATCATTCACGATAATAGACCGCAGTTCATCAGTTAGGAGTTCTCAAGATTCTGTGATAAGTTCAGGATCAGAGATGTTGCTTCAACACCATATAACCCTGCGGTAAATGGATTGGCCGAAGCCTTTAATAAAACTATTATTAAACTCCTTCGGAAGTTCGTCTGCTCCAACAAACGAGACTGGGATGAAAAGCTGGGAGAGTGTTTGTGGACTTATTGCACCACCGTTCGCACCCCAACAAAAGCTACCCCGTTCTCCTTGGTCTACGGAAGTGAGGCCGTCCTGCCTCTTGAAGTCCAGATACCATCATTAAGAGTGGCCCTAGCCACAAAGATGACGACAGAAGAGCGCCATCAACAAAGATTGCGAGAATTAGAAGCGCTGAATGAAAAACGTCTTCGGGCTCAATAATAGATTGGGTTGTATCAAGCCCGAATCTCGCAAGCGTTCAATAAGAACGTTAGACCAAGGACCTTTAAACAAGGAGACTTGGTTCTGGCTATTAAAAGGCCAATGATTCTAACCCACAAGACTAAGGGTAAACTTGAACCCAAGTGGGAAGGACCGTTCATTGTGGAGACGATGTACTCTAGTGGAGCCTATCGCTTAATGAATCAGAATGGTGATAGAATGATGATGCCGATCAACGGCAAATTTTTGAAGAAACCAGAATGGTGATAGAGTGACTATCACATCTGGATCATATCCCTAGAAGTATAACCATCCACCTGTTCAAGTTACGCATATGAGCATTTGAACCTCTTTACCAAACTAAGACATGTGCAATTAGGCACCTCTGTCTAAGTTAAATGATCCTGACCCGATCATTCTGGTATAAGTAATTAAACGCTTTCACCATACTATCATTTAGCTCTGTTCAAAGGGCTTTACCGAGGTTAACAATTGTAACCCGGTCGGTATTAACAGTCCAAGTTACGCAGATGAGTCTTGGATTGTTTTACCAAAATAATGAACTATTTTGATGATAAATTATTTATTGTGCAAGGAAAATTTGTAGCCAACAGATAAAGGAAATCAAAAGAATTATCTTTATTCATAAATCAAAGAATAAAGTTACAAAAAGAATGAAAAAATTCAAAAAATTGTTGAGTTCTTTTACAAAGAATAATGAATAAATAAAAAGGGAGTTATGGTTCTCCCAAAAGCTTCAACTTATTTGTCGTCTCATCAATAACTCAACGACGAGTCTCCTCCACGGAGTGTTGAGCCTGCCAGCGCAGATCATCGTCATTTATTGCGAGTTGCTGATCACTGACATATAATAGCTCTTCCAAGTGGAGCGCTCATACTTCTCGATGAAGAACGGTTTGTCGATTGGGTTGTAATCCGCAACACTCATCAAAGACGGGCAGTGCATGACTAGCCACGCCATTAAATATGTGTAGGGCATCTCCATCCTGGGGTGCGGTGTCTTCAACGGAGCAGCTTCTTTTACTGGTTTACCCTTTCCAGCTTTGCCTTTGTTCTTTTCTGCTGGCATGAAACTGCTGCAAAGGACCCAGAGTCTGCTCTGGAAGTTACTAACCATCGCTGGCAGGAGTCCGAATGGTCGTCCATAGGCCAATAGAACGGCTGGGTAGACGACGTTCTTGGCAATAGCCTCCTTAGGCAAAGATGGGATGACACACCTCTTCAACCAGAGTATCAAAAAGCCTGCAAGCAGACCCCTATCCAAAATCGTGAACTGTGCTTGATAGTGAAAGCTCTGGAAGACGGTGTCTGGACTGAATCCCCCATCATTGGATTCAGTAATGTAAGTTGTGGCTCCCAGCTTGGAGATGCGCTACTTGATTTCTTCTATGCTCACGGGAGGACACCCATGAACCATAGGGAGACTATCCTTCAGGTTGATGAAGAGGTAGTCTGCCCACTTCTTATGGCCGATCCCTTGATTCCTCACTCCAGCAAGATCGGCACAAATATGGTAGTGACATATCCTCTCCCAATAAGTTTGGAAGATGTGCTCGTCCCCGGCTTTCAATATCTTCAGTTCTTCAGCGGTAGGGATATATTCCTCATAAGTGACTTCGCCCATTGATAACCCTGACACTTCAAACATCTCGTGGAGAGCAAATCCTAACTCACTCACGGGAGTAAAGAAAGTGTCAGTTTCGGGGTTATACATCTCCAGCAGGCTGAAAAGGTGGTATGAGCTTTGAAGCAAGCCAAACTGGACATTTCTAATGGCTTTGTACAAGCCAATTTCCTTCATGGTCTGCTCATGGGTGTCCAGCACATACTTGACGAGCCTAAACCACCACATGTTGCCCAATGAATGAATCAATCCGGGCATTCTGAAGTCTTTGGCAGGATACTGACCATTCTTGGCCAAGAACTCGCTAAGAAAAGTCTTAGCACGAGTTGGGACCTCGCCAACAGGGTGCTCCTTGGTGACTCTGCCGGGAAGAAGCCCAGTAATACATCTAGGGGGACCATCTTGGAAAGCCCCATTTGCACCAAACTTGCCTATTGCAACCCCGTCATATTCACGAGTTAGCTCCCATTGTAACTCGCGATGATATGATAACCTCTGGAGATATACCAGAGGATAGTTACGCTCCATATCAGGAAGAAACATTAGCAAGTCACCGTTCTGATAGAGTCATTTCCTCTCTTCTTCAAAAAAAAAGGATCTCATCAGAATGTTCTATAGCATCTCCAAAGAGGAATACCGGCTTCTCCAACTCCTCTCGGTTCATGGCTTCGAAAGGAGCATCAGTAATGATCTCCCGTGCAGTTGCAGGGCTGTATCTGATTAGTTTCTCCCTACGTTCCCTCAAGCATGGCTTGTAGGCTGCAAAAATGGTGGTGAAACAAAACTGGGTGATTGAGTCTGCACCCCCGCCATAACCAAAGTGATTCCCTTGAGAGATTGGATCTACTGAGTAGCCAACTACAAAAGAAGAATCAAGAGTTAGAAAAGTTATTACAAGATCAGAAAAATTTTCTAAGTATGAAGACGCGGAGTTAAATATAACTCCGCGCGAAGTTAAGGAAATAACCTCGCGTTTTGACAAAATGCAAGGATGACAACCTAACTTCGCATTTGGATAATAAACGCGAAGCTAAGGGGATAACTTCGCGTTACGAAACGCGAAGCTAAATTTGTAACCTCGCGTAAAAATGCAACAGTTAGCAAAAATAACTTGGCATTTAGAAATGCGAAGATAACGCGATAGCTTCGTTTGGAGGAAGACCAGAGGTCTTCTCTTTCTTCTCCAAGCTATTCGGCCGGAGTACGACAATTTCGCCGGTTAGAAAGGTGATTGGCCGGTCAAAACCGAACGAATCACTCCAAAATTGTCATAAAATATCCAAATTTAGAGGTGCTTACCGCTTATTGGCGCAACATGGGTTGGTTCACCGCTGCGGCCACTCCCTCGGCTGCTGCGGCCACTGCTAGTGCCGGCCACCGACGGTGAGGAGGCGTGCGAGGTCACGATCTTCTTGGGCACCATTGATCTTCAAGGAATCTTGGTGAAATCATAGGAAAATCGGTCGATCGGGTCGTTGGGATCATCTGGATCGCCTGAGCTCTTAGAGTTCTTGAAATCTCTTCGAATGAAGTGAGGAAGAAGAAGAAGAGACTCTATTTAAATGAGAAAATCTGCCCCTTGGTATTCAACGCGAGGTTCGGAGCAATTACTGAGCAGTTACTCACTAAAACGCGAAGCTATTTACGTTTTAGTTGGAAAATCCAAAGTATTTCAAAATTTGCTAAATTCTAAGCCATTTTGAAAACTTTGGAGGGAGTTCTGTTGGCAATGAAAATTTCCAAGTAAAATGGGGTTTTCCACAACAGAAAAATGGGGTTTTCCAAGTAAAATGGGGTTTTCCAAGTAAAATGGGGTTTTCTAATAAGTAGCTCCGCGCCTGGCTTATTTAGCCCCGTGTATGAGTAAAACGTGGAGCTAATCAATATGTGAGAAATTTATTCTCTTCCCGTTGCCTTTGTGGCGTCGGGCAATTCGTACTTTTTACCCCCAGTATGATGGGGTTGGCGAGAAACTTGTTCCCTTTCCGTTGCCTTCATGGCGTTGGGCAATTCATACTTTTTACCCCAGTATGATGGGGTTAGCGAGAAACATGTTCTCTTCCCGTTGCCTTCATAGCATTGGACAATTCATGCTTTTACCCCCAACATGATGGGGTTAGCGAGAAATTAGTTCTCTTCCAGCATGATGGGGTTGACGAGAAATTTATTCTCTTCCCGTTGCCTTCGTGGCGTTGGGCAATTCATACTTTTGGACAGTTCATGCTTTTACCTCCAGCATGATGGGGTTGACGAGAAATTTATTCTCTTCCCGTTGCCTTCGTGGCGTTGGGCAGTTCATACTTTTTACCCCCAGTATGATAGGGTTGGGTTCTCTTCCAGTTGTCATCATGACATTGGGCAATTCATACTTTTTATCCCTAGTATGATGGGGTTGGCGAGAAATTTATTCTCTTCCCGTTGCCTTCGTGGCGTTGGACAATTCATACTTTTTACCCCCAGTATGATGGGGTTGCGAGAAACTTGTTCTTTTCCCGTTGCCTTCATGGCATTGGGCAATTCATAATTTTTATCCCAGCATGATGGGATTGGCGAGAAAGTTGTTCTCTTCCCGTTACCTTGATGGCGTTGGGCATTTTATGCTTTTATCCTAGCATGATAGTGAGGATTTCGTTTGGACTTATATGCCAAACATTTTTTTTATCCATAGTTGTAGAGACGTAGAATCCATTTTCATTTTATGCCCCAAATTGGAGTGCGAAGCTACACCTCAGCAATGGCCAGCATTTCTTTAGTTACTGTATTGAAGAGGAGGTCAGATGACTTTATTCCCTTGAAAGTAATATTTCTTCAGGAATTTTTTGTTGATCGACATCATCATCCGATCACCGTATTGATTAATCAATCGGTAAGCTCTATTTGAGTAGACCGCATCTACTACAAATAGGCCCTTCCACTTTGGCTGAAATTTGCCTTTAGTTTTATGTGTTAGGATCATTGGTCACCTGATTGCTTAGACCAAGTCAGCCACTTTGAAAGTTCTTTCTTGCACTTTCTTGTTGAAGATTCTCTCGAGATGCGCACTTAATATTACTTGATTTGTTATTATGCATTCAAGATGCATGCTTAGACCTGTGTCTGCGGCCATAGCCTCGTATTTTAAACTGGCAAAGCCTCACGACTGGGATAGTATAACTTCGCGTTATACACAGGGTTGGACTTGTGTGCAGGTTTAGCCTCACACGCTGAGTTAATTTTGCATTTTAGTTGCTGGCATAACTTTGCACTCCGTGCGGACATAGCCTCGCGTTTAGATGACTTTACGTTGTCTTAGCATTGCATTGTATGCATATTTTAGTTTTGTATGCAATGTTTACTAGACGTGGGTCTCACCTCCTGCGTGGGCCACATTTGACTGGTTATGAGCCCATCCTAATGTTCGTTGCAAAAATCTTACTTCCTTTCATTGAATAACTTAATTACAATGAAAGAGAACAAATAAAAACAAAAGAGAAGATTTATATGATATCACTCTCTTTTACAATATTTGTTGGCTTTATGTGGTGATGGGATCTATCAAGTAGCTCATTTTGACGATCTGACGTGGAAATATTCATTCTCGATGAAAAAGATGGTCGACGCTGGATCTTCTCTGCTGGTCTTCACGAATTCAAGGCTCTCACGCGTAACTCGAATTCTTTAAAGATGCAAAAAAGCTCCGAAAAATCCCCAAAAGCTTCCTCAGGAGGGTATTTATAGACTTGAGTCAATATAAGAGTTTCCAATAGAATAAAATTGGAACGTGGCTGTATTCATCCAGGATTCTAATCAAATATCTTAGTTTTGATTTAAATCTCTTGATTTGGAATTCTGATTAGACTCAATTTGGGTATTGGATAAACCCAAATCTCAATCATAATCAATTTAGAATTCTAATGAAATCTGCTCACGCGGAGCTAGAATATCAGAATGCGGAGATATGAATTAGCTCCGCGTTTTACTCAAACGCAAGGCTAAATAACCAAAACGCGGAGCTAGCTCCGCGTTCTGTTTGGAGATTTCATTTTCTCATTAATTTTGGAAATTTTACCGCCAACAGAACCCCCTCCAAAGTTTTCAAAATGGCTTTTATCTTAGTAAATTTTGAAATACTTTGGATCTTCAAATTTGAATGCGGAGTTGATAAACACCAAGTTATTTTCGAATTTTTAGTTGAACAAGTGTAATACGCGAAGCTAGATAGCCTCGCGTTTTGCTCAAGAACTAATCCGATCCCCGCACCGCAATACCAAGGGGCGGGTTTTTTCATGGTTTTTTCATTTAAATAGAGTCTCTTCTTCTTCTTCTTTACTCATTCAAAGAATTTTCAAGAACTCTCAAGAACTCAGGCGATCGGAGCTCCTACCCGACCGGATTTCTCATCGATTTTTGTCGCTTTTCCTCGAGATTTTCAAGATCAATGGCACCCAAGAAAAGTACCTCATCACGCACCTCCTCGCCATCGGCGGCCAACGCAAGCAGCGGTGGCAGCGATCGCGGCGGTGGCCGCAGCGGCGGCCCAGTCTACGCTGCGCCAATTGGAGGTAAGATTCTCCCTTTTTGGACTTTTTAGAATAATTTTGGAGTGATTTGGCTCAGTTTTGACTGGCCAATCACCTCCTTCACCGGCGAAATTATGGCTATACTCCAGTCGGATGGCTTGGAGAAGAAGAGACCTCTGGTCTTCTTCTGCGCGAAACTATCGCGTTATCTTCACGTTTTGTACGCGAAGTTATTTTTTGACTGTTGCATTTCTTATGCAAGGTTATCGACTTAGCTTCACATTTTATCTGATGGGAAGTTAATGATTTAGCTTCGCATTTTATCTGATGCGAAGTTGATGATTTAGCTTCGCGTTTTATCTGACGCGAAGTTATTGATTTCATTACGCGAAGTTATTCTTTAACTCCGTGTTTCTGTACTTAGGAAAATTTTCAATTTTCTTTCAAAATTTCTTCTAACTTTGTTTTTTCTTTTTGCAGTTGGCTACTTAGTGGATCCCCTCTCTCACAGGCACCACTTCGAGTTTGCTGGGGGTGCAGACCTAGCAACCCATATCAGCTTCACTATTAATCTCCCTGCCTACAAGACGGGTTTGAGAGAACGCAGGAAGAAACTGATAAGATACAGCCCTGCGACCACAAGGGAAATCATTACTGACGCTCCTTTTGAAGCAATAAACCGAGAAGTTTTGGCGAAGCCAGCATTCCTCTTCGGAGATGCAATGGAACACTCAGACAAGCTTCTTTTTGAAGAAGAGAGCAAGTGGCTCTATCAGACTGGCGACTTGATAATGTTCCTGCCCGACATGGGATGCAACTACCCTCTGGTGTACCTTCAGAGACTATCTTCCCGTCGTGAGTTAGACTGGGAGCTAGCTCGGGACTATGACAGTGTTGCGACCGGTAAATTTGGTGCAAATGGGGCTTATCAAGATGGTCCCTCATGGTGTGTTACTAGGCTCCTTCCTGGTCGAATTACCAAGGAGCACCCAGTCGGGGAGGTCCCAATTCGAGCAAAGACCTTTCTTAGTGAATTTGTGAT
The DNA here is from genome assembly GCA_036321105.1 of Dracaena cambodiana. Lineage (NCBI taxonomy): Eukaryota > Viridiplantae > Streptophyta > Magnoliopsida > Asparagales > Asparagaceae > Dracaena > Dracaena cambodiana. Next base: position 31,675,340 of record JAYEPQ010000015.1, on the reverse strand, counting down.
CAAGGGTGGCCAATATCCTGCCAAAGATTTCAGGATGTCTGGATGGATTCATTCTTCGGGTAACATGTGGTGGTTCCGGCTTGTCAAGTATGTGCAGAACTCCAGGAGCAGACCCAAAAGGAGATTGTCTTTACAAGGCCATTCGAAATGTCCAATTTGGATTGCCGCAGAGCTCGTACCATCTCTTCAGCCTTTTAGAGATGTACAATCCTAAAATCGGCACCTTCTTTACACCAGTGGGTGAGCTAGGACTTGCTCTCCACGAGATGTACGAAGTGTCAGGGTTATCCATGGGCGAAATCCCTTATGAAGAATACATCCCTACCGCTGAGGAGTTAAACATGCTAAAGGCGAGAGACGAGCGCATCTATCAAACATACTAGGAGATGATGTATCACTATCACATCTGTGTCAACCTTGCTGGAGAAAGAAACCAAAGAATCGACCACAAGAAGTGGGCAGACTACCTCTTTGTGAATCTAAAGGAGAGTCTGCCTATGGTCCGCGGACGCAAACACGTCAGCGTTGAAGAGATCAAACAGCGCATCTCAGATCTGGAAGCCACCACTTACACCACCGAGTCTAATGAAGGAGGGTTCAACCCGGACATGGTCTTCCAAAGCTTCCACTATCAAGTCCAGTTCCCCATATCTGATAGAGGTTTACTTGCTGGCTTCTTGATGCTATGGCTGAAGAGATGCGTCGTCCCTTCACTACCCAAGGAGGCCATTGTGAAGAACGTCATTTATTCTGCCATTTTGTTGGTTTACGGATGACCGTTTGGGCTTTTACCAGCAATGGTTAGCAACCTCCAGAGCGGACTCCGTTCACTTTGTAACAATTTAGTTCCCGCAGATAAGGTGAAGGCGACAAATGGTAAGGCTACCAAAGGGAAGGGAGCTCAAGAAGTAGCGGTGGTGAAGACACCAAATCCTAGGGTGGAGATGCCCTATACATATTTGATGGCGTGGCTTGTCATGCACTGCCCCTCTTTGATGAGCGCCACAGATTACTGCCCGATAGACAAGCTATTTTTCGTGGAGATGTATGAACGTTCTACTTGGAAGAGTTATTACATGTCCATAATTCGGAAGATGCTCCGCCATCATCAGAATTATGAGATTTTCTGATGTTTTCCAGATTTTCCCGGTGGAGAATATGGATCAAAATTCAAGGATATTTTGGGAGCAGATAATTTTACCAATTTATCCTCGGGGGCATTCTGGTGGCTCCTCAATATTCGTCCCGGGCACCTGGTGTATCGTCAAACAGCATGTGCTACATAGAGCCATATATACCATGCCGTTTTACTCATCAATTCAGATATTCACAGCTGTATATAAGGAATCCAAATATGGGGCTAGCATACGAGGGCAACCTATATGCAAGGGCGCGAGGCTGGTTCCATTTTGTTGCTGGAGGCACTGGAGCTGAATTCACGCTGCCCCAGAAATCGCTAGACTTGAGTATGACATTAAGCTTTTCTATATGATACAACATTGCCAATGCTGATGTGCCAAATTTTTCTATCAATCACAGTTGTTGTAAGGAGATAGAGGCCTTCTACTCTTGCTGAAAAGGGGCGAAGAGAGTTAGAGTGAAACGAATAGATGAATTCCTTAACACAGCGGCCGAATCATCTGACGCGGGCGATTCAGATGATGATAATAATGCAGGCGGCAATGCTAGCACTGGAGATGCTCCTCAACCTACTAGGGATGATAGCTCTCGTCCCCAAAGCCCAACCGTAAAGCGTCGTGGGACAAGTAGAGGCGAGCCAGCTCGTAAGAAGAAGAAACTGGCTAGGCAGACCCTGGTGATTTCAGAGGAAGCAGCGGTCCAATTTTCCACGGACCTTCTTGCTTCGACTCTGCCGTCAGCACCAGCAGAGGAAGACAGGCCAATTGAAGCTTCAAGTGCTGCTGAGGCTCCGAACCTACTAGTTGTAGAATCTACTGAACACACTACGACGCAACCTCAAGGTAGCGAAATGGGTGTACTTCTAAAGACAGATGCAGCTCCTCCCTCAAGTCCAACCACAGGACTTGTATCTACTGGTATGATTCTGGTTTTTAACTTTATATTTTAACTTTTTTATACTTTATATATGTGACACTTTTTGTCTGTCTTTTGAAATCCAGGTAGTCAGCTTCATTCGCCAACTACCAGAGTGGAGTCCGAGGAGTTAGTTGACTCATGCACTACAGGCTCGGTGGGCGGACTGGGCAGTTCTATGGAGGAGTTCGGTGTAGACTATTTTACGCCAGCCCCTCGCTCTGTTCCTACTTCGACTCTTGTAGTTGATGAGCTCGGGAGTGATGATAGGACGGAGGTCGTTGCTACTATGGCAAAAGAAGCTCCACCATCTCCAAGCCTACCATCACCGACACCGGCCGTTTGTTCTGAAGATACGTTTCAGGTCGTCATTGGCGTGCCTTCAGCTCCTCAAGCAACGGTATTCACGCCATCAATAATCATGGCTGTCGAGGCTCCAGTTGCTCCTCCTGCTCCAGCTGGTCCAACTTGTTTACCAACTAGTGATGACGACGATTTGAAGTTCTCCTTTGAAGCTACTTTCCTTACCGGAGGGGTTTCACGCGGAGGCGCTCCATCAGAGTCTACTCCTCTTGGTCAAGCTACTGGAATGACTCACACCAGTGAATCTTTTCCTCGGGTTTCCAGTTCAGCCAAGTCTTTATTGGCTTTGCTGGCCCCCTATGTTATGGACTTGGTGCAAGGACGAGCCTCCTCTTCCTCTACTACCATGGAGACTACACCTCTTCCAGTCACATCTTCCTTAGCATTGCCTGTGCTTAACTTAGACACTGTTGAGATCTTTTCTTGTAACCGGTACAGTCATATCTTTTCTTCCCTTCCCTATCTATCCAAGGGAGGGAAGGGCAGAGCTTTTGGTTTTTTCATGTTGTCAAACAGTTGAACAATGAAAATAGATGGCGAGTGCCTGATCGAATTGATCAGGTCGTGTAGGAACAAGGTTCAAATCTCTCGGTCTGTTAGGATGCCTCAGCTGCATACATCACTGCACTTCCACTTGACACCTATCGTAATGATAAACGGCTCGTCCCTCTTGAGGAATTCTTCAATCATAGTGTTAATGATTTTATACGGCTACTAAGGAGGTGTATTGGGATGATTTTAGATGGGAGGGACTTTCTCGAGCTTGGACGCCCAATGTTGACCAGTTATCTGGACAATATTGAAAGGATTGGAGGACGTGACCGAGCAGCTTCTTATCGAGCCCACCTAGAAGCTTTAGAAGATCAGATACAAATGCTGAACATAGTCTGGCAAGCGAATGTGGAAGCGATTACTGAGATTGAAGTGGCGAGGCTTCAAGTAGAGTTAACAGCTTGTCAGGATGAATTAAGGCGCCAAGAGGAAGACTGGTCTCGGGAGTTAGCGGAACTTCGAGCCAATCAAGAGTCAGTCCTCCAAGGGCTAGAAATGGTGGACTTTGAAATCGAGGGGAGTCAGGCAGCCATTCTCAGAGCCCGGGAGACTATTGCCGAGGCTTAGAAGCTAGTGAGTCCAGGCTGGGGAAGTCTGTAAAGCAGCGAGATGAGTTGATCCTACAATAGGTCAACTCAAACAAGAGGGCATGGTGAGGAGCTGCTCAATTGAAGAAACCCGCCAGTGGTTGACTCAGCAACTTGCTATTAATGACGATGACTAGCATCGGCAAGCTCAACATTCTGTAGAAGAAACCCGCCGTTGTGTTATTGACGAGGCGGAGAATAAACTGAAACTTTTGGGAGAACCTTAACTCCCTTACTTCTTCATCTTTTTTTTTCTCTTTAATTGTAATAAAGGAACCCAAAATTTTTGAATTCTTTTATTCCTTTTTAACTTTGTAGATATTCTTTCAATTTATGAATAAAGACCATTCTTTGATTCCTTTATTTGTTGGCTTTAAATTTTTCCTCGCGTAGGTAATCTTGAAATTTTGGTGGCAAAATAGTCTAAGGCTCACTCGCGTAACTTAGATTGTTGATGCCAGAATGATCGGCTTAGGATCATCAATTTTGGTAGAGTCACTTAGTTGAGAATGCCTATAGTCCGGCGGAGGCACTTAATTGCACACACTGAGATGATCGGGTCAGGATCATCGATTTTGGCAGAGACACTTAATTATAGGTGCCTATTAACTTAGTGTTAGCCTTGATGAAGAGTTCAAGTGCTCCCATGCGTAACTTGAACGTGGATGGTCATACTCTAAGGGGTGAGAACCAGATGTGACATCATCGATTTTTTTTATGTATAATATTTCTTCAAAAATTTGCCATTGATAGGCATCATCATTATGTCACCATTCTGGTTCATTAATCGATAAGCTCCATTTGAGTATATCGTCTCCACTACGAATGGTCCTTCCCACTTGGGCTCAAATTTACCCTTAGTTTTATGGGTCATAATCATTGGCCTTTTAACAGCTAGAACCAAATCCCCTTGCCTGAAGGTTCTCTGTTTAACGTTCTTGTTGAATGCCTGCGAGACTCGGGCTTGATACAACTCAATTTGTTGTTTAGCCCGGAGACACTTTTCATCTAGCGTTTCTAGTTCCTACAGTCTCTGTCTGTGCCGTTCTTCCGTCGTCATTTTTGCGGCTAACGCTACTCTTAATGACGGTATTTGAATCTCCAGAGGTAAGACGACCTCGCTCCCATACACTAAGGAGAAAGGGGTGGTAGCTTTAGTAGGGGTGCGAATGGTGGCGCGATATGCCCACAAACATTCTCCTAACTTCTCATCCCAATCCCGCTTGTTGCAAGAAACGAACTTCCGAAGACGCTTAATAATTGTTTTATTGAAGGCTTCGACCAAAACATTAGCTGCGGGATATCTTTGATTCTGAACTTATCACAACATCGTGAAAACCCCTGGCTGATGAATTGTGGCCCATTGTCACGAATGATCCTTCGAGGAATGCCAAAGCGATAGATAACATGATGCTTGATGAACTTAATTACATCTACTATCTTAATTTCTCTGATGGGTATAGTTTCGGCCCATTTCGAAAAATAGTCGGTTATCGCAAGTATGAACCGATGTCCTCTGGATGATGGGGAGTTATTGGCCCCCCAATATCCACCCCCCATAGTTATTTGTCCCACAATATCCACCCCCCATGACTCAAAAGGCCAACTGGCAACAGTAGTATATAAGTATTTTGGAGGTTGATGAATAAAATCGGCGTGCACCTGGCATGCATGGCATCGTTTAGCATATGCCATTGCATCGGTAATCATTTTTGGCGAGTAATATCCTAACCTTCTTATGCGATTCCCAAGTTTCGGGCCTGATTGATGGGCTCCACATATTCCATCATGTGTTTTTTTAAACACTTCATCGACCTCTGCTTTTCAAATGCAGTGTAGTAAGAGACCGTCACTTGACTTTCTGTACAAAGTCTGAAATACGGGGTCATAATAGAATCTCTGGGCCTTCCTCTTTATTGAGGCGGCTTCTTTAGGATCTTCTAGCAGCATCCCATATAAGGCGTAATCCACGAACGGAAATTGCCAATCACGGAGTTTCAGAGTTAGGCCTACTTGGCACATTTCCTTGGCCTGGAGGATCGTATCAGAATGGAAATGTTCTCTACTTTCAATAGTGATACTTTTAGCTGATCCTGGCGGGATTGCCAATATTGCGGCTAATGCTGCAATAGATATTCTCAAATCGAGGTATATGATTAATATAAAACAGCTCGAAATAATTTGCTAACTCAATGGCTAGTTGATGATAAGGGACGAGGGCTTCATGTTTGACTTCATACTTGCCCATCAACTGATTGATGATGAGTTTAGAGTATCGATATGCCTCTAAATAATTCACCCCCAGTTGCAAAGCTATTTTTAGGCCAATAATGAGCGCATTATATTCTGCTATATTATTTGTGCAAGGTTCGGTCAATGAGTAACCATTAGGAAGTATGTGTTTATGCGGTGATATAGTACCACCCCCACTCCTGCTGCAGATCGTCTTATAGCATCATCAAAGAATATCTGCCATGATTGTTTCTTGTTAATGGTATTAACTTCTGACGGCTGTTTTGGGATATCCCCTGATGGTTTAGAATTGATCCAGATGGGATGGTTCGCAAGAAAGTCAGCGATTACTTGTCCTTTCATGGCTTTCTGGGGGAACAAAATAGATATCATATAGTGATAGTAGCAATGCTCATTTTGCTAATCTACCATTTAAAGACCCCGGCTTTGTCATAAGGATTTTTAGAGGGTTGACCTGGGATATGACAAGGATTGTTTGCCATGAAAGATAGTGTCACATTTTCTGGACAGTGAACACTAGGGCTAAACATTCTTTTTCAATTGGGGTATATCGATGCTCGGCTCCCATCATTGTACGACTTAGATAATAAAGAGCATGTTCATGACCATGCTGATTATTTTGAGTGAGTAATGCTCCTAGTGCGTTATCCATGACCCTTACATATATAAGGAATGGTCTTTCGGGGACAGGTGCCATAAGGACAGGAGGTTTTGTAAGATATTCCTTAAGATCATCAAATGCTTATTGACATGCTTCGTCCCATATGAAGGAAACCCCCTTTTTCATGAGTCTAGAGAACAGTTGGTATCGTCCTGATAAATTAGAGACAAAACGACGAATACAGGCCAACTTTTCTTGTAACCCCCTCAACTCTTTAAGATTCCGGGGAGGCGGCATTTCTTTGATCACTTTTATTTTATCGGGATCAAGAAAAATTCCTTCTGAAGTAACTACGATTCTGAGAAATTTTTCACTGGATACCCCATGATAGATTTAGCAGGATTCATCTTCAGGCAATGTCTTCGCATAAGATTGAAGACTGTTCTCAAATCCTGAAGATAGTCTTCTTTGTTTTTACTCTTGACTGCCAAGTCATCTACATAACATTCCATGATTTTACGCAGATGTTTTTTGAATAAAATGCTCATTGCGCGCTGATAAGTGGCACCGGCATTTTTTAACCCAAAGGGCATCACTGTATAACAGTATACCCCAATGGTGTTCTGAAGGCTGTATGTTTCTCATTGTCTGGGTGCATCTCAATTTGGTTATAGCTCGAGAAGCCATCCATAAAGGACATCCTCTCGTAACCACATGTATTATCAATCATCACATCAGTAATTGGGAGGGGAAATTCATCCTTAGGACATACGGCATTTAGATCCTGAAAATCGATGCAAATTCAGATCTTGGCGTTTTTCTTGCGAACTAGCACTATATTGGCCACCCAGTCAGGATGTTGTTCTTCACAAATAAATCCTGATTTTATGAGCTTGTTAACTTCGGCGACTATAGCCTCCATTAGTTCCGGTCGGAAGCGCCTTTGCTGTTGTTTGACTGGCTTTGCGTCTTCTCTAATATTTAATCGGTGCATAGCAATCTGAGGATCAAGCCCGGGCATATCTTCGTAACTCCATGCGAACACGTTCATGTATTCCTTAATAAGGGATACGAGTTCCTCCTTTTCTATGGGAGTTGTGTATCGCTTATAAAAATAGGTTTTGGATTCTCTTTCATTCCCATATTAACTTGTACTAATTTATCTTCTATAGGTGGGTTACGCTGTTCAAAATAGACATCCCAAAGAGTATCTATATGTTTAGCCCAGGACTCATCTTGAATATCAATTGGCTCCTCGTCGCTTTCTGGTGCGGCTGAAATCATATTTGCAGCTAGAGATTGAAACAAAGCACCGATACTTAGATCTAAATCGTGACTTGATGGATAAACATCCTTGTCAGTCAAAGAATTTTCTTCTGGTGTTAAAGAAGTGGATACGTACCCTAACCTCCTTCAGGTCTTATGGTAGTAGTCCGGGCTTTTCCCTCTTGATCTAAATGAGGGTAAAAGATTTCATCGTCCTTTCCCAAAATTTAATCCCGGCTTCTGGGTAAAATTATAACCCATCTTCTCCATTATCTGTTGGGATTTTTGCTCATATAGATGAAATTGAGGTGATGTTTGTCCATCACTCTCACTACTTTGCCTTTGGTTAGGTGATGCAACCACCTTACTGAAGACAATAGGTTTCTGAGATACCTGTCGAAGAGGTACTTCAAAAAAGTGATCTCGTCCTTTTGTTATTTTGGACCGAGAGAGGAGGGATGACCTGATTGGCAAGTGATATCCGCCAGAACTTCAAGTTCGGACAGGCCATCTACCTCGGTAGAAGTACAGAGGGTTTAGACTCGGTAGCGACAGCAGACTCGTAAATTAACTTTATGTTCTCATTAATAACCCACTCATCATGAGCTACATTAGTTACATTAATACTATCAAAGTCCATATTAAAATTCATAGAAGGGTTTATCTCATAATCACCCCATCCTCCTCTCCTGGGGATTCATATTCAGAATCAGCCTCATTGCCACTGTCGCCGGGTTCTTCAGACTCTTTGAGGATTTCATAGGGGACCTCATAGGCTGGCTTATATAGTATGGCATCAGTGAAATAATTTTTCAACCCTTTAAATGGTTGCCTATATGCAATTAATGTCCGAACTTCTCCTTGTTCATCGCAGTATTTCATGCATTGATGGAGAGTCGATGGGACTATCATACAGGCATGAATCCACGGTCACCCCAATAGGATATTATAGGACGTGTCTACATCAATGACGTAGCACGTAACTTCTCTCCTCAAATCTTCGATCTGACATCGGAGTTGGATCTTTCCGAGGGGACAACTATCATTAGCATTGAACCCATATATCGTGGTGTTTGTTGGTGTAAGGCGATGGGGTGAAATTCCCAATAACTGCATTAGTCTTCTTGGAATGACACGTAGCGCAGACCCCGGATTGATTTGAATTCGGTCTATTTTCGTAGATCCGACATATCCGGTGAAATATAAAGGTCTATTATACTTTATATTCCTCACCTGTATGTCTTCTGAGGAGAAAGTTATTTGCGGGACTTGCCTTCCCACTTGTTGACAGTGGCGGTAGGAATCCCATTCCTTATTGGCTGGCTCAATAATCTATGCCAGGAAAGATTCAGAATCTGCCAAGACCTCTCTTAATGCTTCTCGAGTTGACTTTGATAATCGCAGCAACTCGTTGAGTATAACTCGAGCTGGGATATTAGCCAACTGAGTTATGATGTCAAATTTGAATGAGGCATCTTTAATTTCTTCATCTTTCTTTGAACTTTTCTGGAAACGAAATCCTTTTTACTTTGAAGGCTCCCCATATACATCTTTAGGGCCTACTCTCGTATAGTCTTTGAGATAAGCTCTGCCAGATCGTGTGCCAGAGAGACCTGCCTTATCTTGGTGAGTGGCCATAATTTCGGCCTCCTCTTTAGAGTCTGTCAGTGCACACAATTATGTACTCTTCTTTAATTTTTGCGGAAATAGTATTATTAGTCCGCTTCCTTCTTGGGCTATTTGATGCGGTCCATTGTTCATCCTGTAGGAGATCATGATGAACCCACATGACTTTCCCTCTTTGTGTTGTCACAGGGGTAATAGTATGGACGTATGTTCGATTTTCTGGTAGCTTTAACATTTCCTTTCTGAGAAGGAGGTGGAATAGTATGGACATTTGTTCTGCTTTGAAAGTATAGGCCCTTTCTTGTTGGGGCCTATTTTGACCTGTACCTTTTTGATTTTGAGGCCTTGGATTTGGAGGATTTGGTTTTTTTGGAGCGGCATCAGATGCTATTGCCGCTTTTCCCTTACTCTTATTATTGTTTTATGGGTGCGGTCTATTATTTTCAAGATTTCTCGTTCCACGGGATTCTTCAACCCGGCGAATCAAGTCCTCTGCTTGTTCTTCTTATTTGAGCAAATCCTTCCAAGTCTTAGATTCTACAGCTCCCATTTTTAAGAGCACACTAGTTTTAAGGTTGTGCATGCAAGTCTCTACTAGAGTTTCCTGGGTCATTTCGTGTTTGCAATGCACGGATTTTTTCCGGAACCTTTCTATAAAATCTTTCACTGTTTCTTGTTTCCCTTGCTTTGTCGCAAGAAGGGAAGGAACTGATATTTCGGTGTCATTCTCAAACAAATGTGCAAGAAAGTGCTTTTCAACATCATACTAGGTATTGATAGTACCTGTGGGCAATTGCATAAACCACGTAAAAACAGACCCTCGCAAGGTACTTGCAAATACCTTGGTCATTACTGGATCATTACCCATTAAATGTCCTACTTGAGACAAGAAGTAATATATATGTTGACTGGGGGATCCTTTCCCATCATACGACTCTAACTTGAGCGGTTTATATTTTTCGGGGTATGGTGCAAAATCTCACTCAAGCGGGTATGGTCTTGAAACCCCCGATTCTTTCAATTCCTTCTTGTGAATTAGGGCATCAAGTTGGCTCTGAAATTTTTTGATTTTTTCTTCATGAGGATCATGGAAAGAATACTTATCATTATCCTCACGTGCCAAATAAGTTTTTTTTTTGGTTTCTTCATTCGTCTTGAATGGTATCTCCTCATCTTTCTTTGGCGGTTTTCCCGAGGAAGAAGTTTTAGCTTTATCTTCGATTATTTTTTGGATGTTCTCGACTACTTTTAAGAGCATCATTTTGAGATCCTCGATCGTTTTTTGTTGATCTCAGATCATTTGTTCTTAGGCCTCCAATCTCTGATCAATATCGTCAGATTTATCCACCATATGTGATGTTGATTTTTGTGATTGGGAAGGCGCAGAAGAGCGAGGTGAGGTTATGGTCAAGTTGTCGCTATCGTCATCACATGAACCTTTTATGTGCTTCTTGTATTTTTGAGGGGCGACAGCACCTGATTTAAGCCGGGTAAAATGATGAGCCTCTTCATCACTTGATTCTGAATCATTCTCTTTATCTATGACTTTTTTACCCTTTCTGACCATGTTGGAGGTCATTGTTTTCCATTCTTTTTCTTTAATCTCTTGGAGAACACTTTTTGTCCTCTTTGCAGGGTTTTTGTCTGTCTCGGTTAATCGGTCAAATACCGACACCATTTTCTTATTGCAACAGCAATTGTTCAGTACAGCAGATAATGCTGTCGTAAGTTGCTCACAGTGACAAATAGGGTCCGGTTGGACTTGATTTATATTCCTCTTCTTTGTTAAGTACTCTCTGAGGTCAGTGACCTTAGATACAGAATCATGGGGCCCACCTGGTTGTTGAGAGGGTCTAGGGCCCACTAAAGTTTCTCAGAGTCATTGATATCGAGTTTTTGTCCACCAATGCGATTATTAGCTCTGATTTTATATTCAGGCTGTTTTACGCGGAGCTGAATGTTAGCTTCGCGTTTTGAAGAATTCACGCGAAGCAGGGATATAGCTTCATGTTTTGAAGAATTCATGAAGCTGGGATATAACTTCTGGTATTTTAGCCTCGCGTGGAGAGTTATCATCACACGTTGCCTTATTTTTGCGATTTACGCAAATTATATCTTCGTGTTTAACACGATATTTGCGATTAACACAAGTCTCATTAGCTTCACAATTTACACTAAGTTTAGTATTCTGTTTAATTCCGAGGTTGATAACCCCGCATGGGGAACCACCCGCAGAGTTTTTTTTTTTGTGATTAACGAGATTCTAGTGACTAACCTCGCGATTTACGCGATGGTGAGAGGCTTTGCGATTAATGCAAATTTTACTGGCTTCACGATTTATATTAAGCTCAGTTTTAGCCTCGTGTGGAGAGTCTTCGTCACACACTGGCTTTATCCTGGAGTTATCCTCGATCTTTACACGAGTTATGTTGATTTTTCTGGTTTTAAGTCCAGAATCAATAGCCTCGCACGGAAATTCATATCCTGGCTTAGTCATAAGTTCACATTTAACACGATATTGACTGGTCTTGCGATTGACGCAAGCCAGTTTGTGAAGTGCAGTAGCCTCTCGTTCTGCCACTTCATTAGCCTCTCGTTTAGCACGGGCTTTGAGGGCTCTCCTCCTTACTCTCCAATTTCGATTGCGGAGTTGGGTTCTAGTCAAACAAGTTTTTAGGCCTTCTTTGGCAGTAGAGGGGTCATCCTCTGTTAGGGTTTCCTACCCAAACGATGGCTTCATAGCCGCGAGCTCCAAGGGTTCCCGTTTAACGGTGGATTCTCGATTACCTGATTTACGGATATTAGAGCTCACGCGGCGATAGTGCCGCGTTTCGGTCAGATTACCTGATTTAGAGGAGAGGTACTCCTCGTATTTCTACTGGTCGATCTCTACAATGAGCATATTAATGTCAGATCCGATCTTTTCCACATCAGATTGCACCACGATCTCTTTTTCAGTAAAAGAGACGTCTCCCACTGTGGTCGCCAGTTTGTTCATCGCAAAAATCTTACTTCCTTCCATTGAATAACTTAATTACAATGAAAGAGAACAAAAGAACAATAAACGAGAGGATTTATATGATATCACTCTCTTTTACAATATTTGTGGGCTCTATGTGGCGATGGGATCTATCAAGTAGCTCTTTTTGACGATCTGACGTAGAAATCTTCTTTCTCGATGAAAAAGATGGTTGGCCCTGGATCTTCTCTGCTGGTTTTCACGAATTCAAGCCTTTCACGCGTAACTCAAATTCTTTTAAGATGCAAAAAGCTCCGAAAAAGATCACCTAAGGCTTCCTCAAAAGGGTATTTATAGACTTGAGTTAATATAAGAGTTTCCAATAGAATAAAATTGGAAGGTCGTTGTATTCATCCAGAATTCTAATCAAATATCTTAGTTTTGATTTAAATCTCTTGATTTGAAATTCTGATTGGACTCAATTTGGCTATTGGATAAGCCTAAATCTCAATCACAATCAATTTAGAATTCTAATGAAATCTGCTCACGCGGAGCTAGAACATCAGAACGCGGAGCTACGAATTAGCTCTGTTTTTTACTCAAATGCGAGGCTAAATAGCCAAAATGTAGAGCTATGGAGCTAGCTCCACATTCTATTTGGAAATTTCCTTTTCTCATTAATTTTGGAAGTTTTACCGCCAACATCTAAGTCGACGAGCCACCTTCTTCTTCATAGGATATTATGCAAGGCTGCTGACTGACTTGGCGCCTTAAGTCTCTAACATAGATTTTGACTTTCCGTTTCTTGAAGTCTATGTGGGGCTAAGAGTTAGTTTCACATTTTGGCCGTGAGTATAATCTCGCGTTTAGATGACTTTACGCTGGTTTGGTATTGTATTGTGTGCAAGGTTTGCTTTGCATTGCATACAAGGTTTATTGGTATGGGGTCCACCACCTGTGTGGGCCACATTTGAATGGTCATTGTAATTCAATCGACCGCCTTCTTATTCTATGAAGTTTATGCGAGACTGAGAGTTAGCTTCGCATTTTAGCCGTGAGTATAGCCTCGCGTTTAAATAACTTTATGCTGGCTTGGCCTGTTCTTGCTTCGGGCTTAGCCCCACATTATACGCAAGGTTATCTGGCTGTAGATCCCACCCCCTTTGTCAATCTCATTTGGCTCTTCATAGAGTTCATCATATGGAACAAATCACTTCTATCTTTGGGGTAGATTATGAGGGATTAGGTCTTAGCTTTTTATTCTGATAATTCTTTGCAAGGTTGAGACTTGTCTTTGCATTATAGCACTTCTATGCTAGGCTAAAACATAGCTTTGCATTTTTTTTTAGTTTTTTTGGTGCAAGGCTAGAACTTAGCCTCGCATTCTGATTCATCTTCAAATTCAGGATTAGCCTCGCGCGCTGTATTAATCATGCGCACTGGCTTGGTTTTGTGTATCATAGATTTCATACCAGACTGCAAGTTAGCCTTGTATTAGCATCTTCTTCCAATAATGGAAATCACGCGGGTTGCCAGATAGCCTCGCATCCTTATGTTTCAACTGTTTTACGCGGAATTGTAAATTAGCCTCATGTTTTGGAGCTTTTGCACTTTTGCTGGTTTTGCTTTGCATAGTCTTGCGTTGTTCACAGGTATTAGCCTTGCGTTCTTTACGCTGGCTTTGCCTCGTATTCTATGCAAGCATAACTTTACGTTCTGGCTTCATACGTATCCCTGTTTGGCTTGATGTGGATCCCACCCCCTGCATAGGACTTGTTTGACTGTCCATTGAGTTCGTCATGCAATAATAGATTACTCTCTTTTTTTTGGTAGTGGGCTAAGCAGGGTTGAATCTTAGCCTCGTGTTTTGGAGATTTTGTACTCTGGATGAGTTATGTGTGCTAGCTTAGCCTCGCGCACCAGATAACCATGCATGCTAGTTTAGTTTTGAGTTAGCCTCATGTCTGATGACTTTACGCTGGCTTAGTCTCGAATTAGCTTCATGCACTAGATGATTTTATGTTGGTTTAGCCTCACGTTGTACGCGGGCATAACCTCGTGTTCCTGCTTTGGGCTTAGCTGGCATTATACGCGAGGTTCACTGGTTGTGGGTCCTACCCTCTGTGTAGACCCCGTTTGGCTGATCAGGGAGTCCATCATAGGGCAAGGCAAAGTTGAGTGTTAGTCTTGTGTTTTGATACTTCTAGATGGGGATGAGTCTAACCTTCGCATTTTGACACTTCTGCATTATGCAAGACTGGAACTAGGCCTTGAATTCTGGTTGACTTTAGTGAGCTTAGGTTCAACTTTGGATTATGATTTAACCTTGCTTATACGCCAGCTTAGAATTGTGCGTTGGTTTAGCCTCGCACACTGAGTTAGACGCGTGTGCTGGTTTAGCCTCGAGTACTGAGTAAGTCTTGCGCTTCACTTGCAGACATAGCCTTGTGTCTGGCTGGCTTTAAGCTGGCAACGCCCCCGCATTTTATGTGGGATTTAGTTTTGCACTCTAGATCTGGGTCCTACCCTTGTGTGGATCCCATTTGGCTCACACACGGCTGAAACTTAGCTTCGGTCTTCAGGTATGGGCATAATCTTGCTTTCTGAATTAATTTACACTGATTTGGTTTCGACTTAGTCTTGCATCTAAATGACTTTATGCTGGCTAGGTCTTGAATCAGTCTCTAAAATATCTTGTATGCAGGGTTCAGCCTCGCATTGTATGCGAGCATAATCTCCGTCTGAATTACTTTTAGGCATATTTAACCTCACGTTATATGTGTAGATAGACTTGTGCACTACTTTAGCCTAGTGCACTGCATTTGATTTGTGCGCTGGTTTAGCCTCGCACATTGAATTAGACTAGAGTTTTAGTTGCGAGCATAGCCTCGCATTCTACACTGGCATAGCTCTCCATCTAAATGACTTCTGGGCGTAACTTTGCATCCAGGAAAATTTAGCCCAATCTTGCATTCAACGTGGATTTTAGAGTATTCTTCTCCTCTTGCGGTGATTCTGAGTTCACTCTTGAGCTCTTTTAACTTTCTTCATCTCCTTTGCTTCATGTTCCCTTCATCTTCGAATGTGAGAATTTCCACCTTAAGGCAAAGATTGTAATTTTAGAGAAATTACGGTGAATTATTTGTGCAATAATCTTATGCAGTGGAGCCTTAGCACTCATATTGGCTTGCCAGCTATGGTACACTGATTACTGTATCCATAATCAGTCGTAAAACTAGCTCGTCCTTGCAAAAGTCTTTCAGCTTCTTGACTCGATGGGCATGAGATTGAACCATCAGATGTATCATATATTTGTTTATTATTTCAGTTCTCAGTAAAAAGCTCGCATGAAATCTTGCAGGAAGCAAGATATGTTGCTCGCAATCGGGCACCTTTAATTTAGTGGTCTGTCATTCTTGACAAGGGTCTTTATCGCCAGAAACGCTTTGTTAGAGGTATTATACACCACATCAAGGATACGGATCACAACCTCACTGCCCCACCTTGGTATGTTAGTATATCTAGCCAACATCGAGTTTCTTAGGTCAAATTTCTTTCATGCATTTGATCAAACACCTTGCGGATTTCTTCCAAATTGCCCAAGAGTGCATAACCATTGATCGACGTGTTTCACTGAGACAGTATCTCGACACCCCATTATGTCAAACACTGCCAATGTGAGCATGATCTCTTCGCACTTCACAAGATCATCGATCATCGAATTCCAACACAGAGTCTTTTGGACAGAACCATCACAGAACACCTTGTGAGTAGACTCGACATCCTTTGCTGCCACAGCATACATGTGGATGAGGCTGCTCGGGATGTAGGGATCGGTCTTGAAGGTGACGGAGCACTCGAAAGTTGCCTGAACAAAGGAATTTCAGCAACGGTAGCAGTATCAGAATTTGCCAGATGTGATCTTTTATTACCACCAAGAGCTTCGCCTGAGCTGAATACTCGGAAGCAGACAAGGAATTCATGATGGACGCGCTCGAGAAATTCCGTAATGGCAGAAACCTATTTTTCATTGGAGAGATTCCTATACAATTCGGCCTGTTTGGGAATTTCGCCACTTTGGTGCCACGTCTATCAAGGTCTCGAGCCTGATCCCACCGAAGTTCAGCAACCTGCTAGTTTTGTATGATACTGACATATCGGTTTAGATTCGGGCAGAGCCAGGTTTGTGCTCCAGGTTGTGGAACCTCTACTTGCAAGCAGAGCTACTCTTAACTTTGTTTTATCTAGTGTTTTCTTATCTTCTGAACCGGAGATGCTGGACGCAGCAAAATCTTCGAATAGAGAATTGCTCTCCACATCGTCAAAATCTTCTTCCTTGATTGTTTTCTTGTTAGCAATCCTCAAATTGAGACAATGAAGATTGGATTTGAAGTGGAAGCGTTGTTTTTGCGGGGAGTCGAATTCTGACTCCATCTTGACATCGACTCCTTCAACCTTCATATTTGAATTGATATCTGCATCGACTTCTTCTTCTTCTTCCACTTTATTCTCTGCAGTGGCAGCGGCGACACTCAACGAATCGAGATTTTAGATTTGATGGGTGGAGGAAGATCGAAAAAGGATTGAACGATTTTTTTTTTTTTTTTTTTGCCACCGGATCACCGCACTGCAAGTGCCTCCCCGCGCATGCAGGCGCACAGGTGGGACCATCGCATAGGTGGGCATCGTGCCAATTTTTTTATAATAAAAAACTATTTATTTATTTATATATTTTATATTTTTATTTTTAATTATTTATATATATATATATATATATATATATATTTATCTTTCTTTTATATATATATATATATATATATATATATATATATATATATATATATTATTTTTTTTAAAAATGTTCTATTTCTTTAATTTTTCTTTTTATTTTTTTACTCTTTTTCTTTTTTTTTAAATTTATTTATTTTTTTAATATTTATTCATTATCTTTTTTTATTTTTTTCATTATTTTTTTCCATTTCTCTTTTTTTTAATTTTTAATTTTTTATTTTATTTATTTATTTTATTTTTGTTCGACATCCCGACCCGCGGGATGCAGCCCGCGGGTTGCACCCTGCAGGTGCATCCTACGGGTGTATCCCGTGGTTGCAACCTACGGGTGGCACTCCGCACACTGCACTGTTATCTTTTTTCTCTTTTTTTAATTATTATTATTAAATTTTTTAATCTTTTTTATTTAAAAATTTTTGACAAATGGGCGATCACGCTTCACCCCTTTTTTTTGATAGTCTTGTCCTTTTTTTTATGGTCGATGATGCCTCATATTATTATTATTATTTTTTTTAGTGAGCGATGATATCTCACTTTTTTTTTTATATATAGGTGATGAGGGTTTGCCAATTTATTTTTATTTATCTATTATTATTATAATAATAATAATAATAATTATTATTATTATTATTATTATTATTTTATTTATTATTATTATTATTATTTTGTTCTGCATCCTGCGGGTTGCATCCCACGGTTGCATCTCGCGGGTGCAACCCACGGGTGGCACTCCCGCATCGCACGGTTCTATTTTTTTTTATAGTTTTGTCAATTTTATGTGGGCGGTAAGGCCTCAATTTTTTTGTCTTTTTTATAGGCGATAACGCCTTATCAATTTTCTTTTTCTTTGTGGGCGATGACGCCTCACTTTTTTTTTGACAGACGATGACGTCTTATCTTTTATTATGGGCGATGATGCCTCATAATAATTTTTTTTAACAGGCGATGATGCCTTGTTAATTTTAGTGGGCGATGACGCCTCACTTATTTGGACAGGCGATGATACTTTGTTAATTTTGGTGGGCAATGACGCATCACCTTTCTTGACCGTTACCCGGCAATGACGCCTAGGCTCTGAATCAAAAAAAAATTTAAAGATCAGATTGCCCGCCGAAACTCCCACTGTGGTCGCCAATTCTTATACGCCCGAAAAATTATAATTTTTTTTATTGGAAATTTACTTTAGAATTACACCAACAAAAGAGAAACTACAAAAAAAAAATTTAAGATTTAAAGAATGGGGAACGATTGATTTCGATTCCCCTTTATTTGTGGGTTCTAGAAGCGGTGGAGTTTTGCGTCTGTACTCCGTTGACGATCCGACCTGGATTGGGAAACTCCTCTCTGGATTTTTGGACTCTCGTCTCTTGAAAAATCCTCCAAACTCTCCAAAAGTTCTGTCCCCTTTTCTGAACTTCGCTCCCGTTTTTTATAGATTGAGGAGACTTCGAATCTGGCTCAAATCCCGATCAAATATGTGCAATTAATTTTCCAAAATCCGGATCACGTAATCAAAGCACGGGAGCGAGTAAAACTGTGGGAGCAACCTGCGGATGGGACCAATGGGAGCACCCGCGGGTGTCCACCCATGGGAGCGCCCGCGGGTGGATCTCCTGTGGGTTGGCATCCGCAAGGATGCCCGCGGGTGCTCACCCGCTTGGTTCCTTTTTTTTGTTTTTGGTATCCACAATAGGTTGGTGAGGATTATGATTTTCTCTTCTCTTTGCCATGTCGGTACTGAGCGGTTCATGCTTTTACCTTAGCATGATGAGTTGTCTAGGATTTGAATTCCTCTCCTCTTTGCTTTTGAAGTATTGGGTTATGGGTATCTTTACAGGATAGTATTGTGATAGATTTATTATGGAATTTTTACCAAACCCTTAGCTATCGATGAATTTGATGTGCCTTTACCAATCGCCATTTGCGTTGGACTAACCATGCTATTTACCTCAGCATGATGAGTTGTTAAGTATTTTATTTGGACTTAAATGCCAAACGTTCTCTCTTCCCTTTACCATTTTGGTATTGAGCGATTGGTTTCAAAATCTTACCCCCAGTATAATAGGATTGGCGAGGACTTGAATTCCTCTCCCTTTGGCCATTGTAGCCTTCGGGTGAAGTCGCATTCATTGTTTAGATGATAAATTTCATTCGAGTAGACTGTCTCTACTATGGAGGGTCCTTCCCATTTGGTTTGGAATTTATTTTTTAAGACCATGATCCCTTTCTTTGAAAGCCTTTCCTTTTGAGATACGTACTTGATATAAATGGATTTGCTGTTGGGATCGGCGAGTGTTACAATGCTTTGCGTATGCCACAGCATCTGCGCAGAAGTAGATGATTCTTCTTATGCGAGCCTAGAGTTTTGGCCCTATCTGGTGGGCCCTGCATGTCCTGCCATAGGTTTCTTCAAGCACTTCTTGACTTTCCTTTTTGAGAGGCAGTGAAGTAGGATACCTTGATGTGATTTGTGGTATAGGGTTTGTAGCATTGCATCATGGTAGAGTTTAGCTGCCCCCCTTTTTTTGATATTGAGACTGCTTTCTTTGGATCTTTCGGAAGTATATCATATGACATGTAATTTATGAATGAAAGGTATGAATGAAAAAGTGCCAGTCCCAGGGCTTAAGACTCAATCCAACTTGGTGCACTTTCTCTGCCTCCAATATTGTTTTAGGGCAATGAAGATTGTGACTCTCGATAGTGACATGCTTACTTGACTCAGGTGGTAGTGCCAAAGTTGCGACAAGAGGTGCGATGGCATCTTCATATATATTCTTGTGTCGCGACACATGGTCAGTGTGAAATTTTTCTAATTTGTTGGCCATTTTTGTTGCCTCTTGATGATAGAGCAGAAGGACTTCATGTTAATCTTGCACTCTCCAGTCATCTGGTCGACGACAAGCTTCGAATCGCTAATTGGCTTGACCCTAGCTATTGAGCTATTTGGAGGTTGATTATACTTCATTGTTTTTGCCGCATTGTTTATGCATGGTTCAGTAAATGAGAGCCTCAGGAGGATTTCATATTTCTTGGGAAAGATCAGTGTTGCCCCCACTCTAACCGCAGCTCTCCTTCTTGCACAATCGGAGAATAGTTGCCAAACTTGTTCCTTAAACTTCAGCAAACCATATCTGAGGAAGTATGGATTTTAATGTATCATACCCCTACGATAAGTAGGAGTTGTGATATATCACCACCCCCTATAGAAGTAGAAGTTACAATATGTCCCAACCCCTACGGGTTCTTTGGTTTTGCAGAATTGATCCCATTGCAAAGCAGCAGAAAATCGCTAAATTTACGCATTTGATGATGTTATGTGCTTTGCGCTCAGAATGCAAACTTAGGCTTATAGCTCTGGGCTTAGCCTCGCGTTTTAAGCTGGCATAGTCTCTCGACTGGGCTTCGCGTTATATGCGGGGTTAGACTTGTGTGCTAGGTTAGTCTCATGCACTGAGTTAGATTCATGCGCTGACTTAACCTCGCACACTAAATTATCTCTGCATTTTAGTTGCAAGCATAGCCTCACGTTTAGATGATTTTATGTTGACTTAGTGCCGCGTTGTATGCGGGGTTTTAGCCTCTCAATTTATGCTGGTATAGCCTTGCACTTGGATGACTTTAGTGAGCTTAGCCTTACATTTGTATTATGATTTAACCACTCGTTATATGTGGTGTTAGACTTGTGTGTTGGTTTAGCCTCGCGCACTGAGTTTGACTCGTGCACTAGTTTAGTCTCGCGCACTGAATAAGTCTCGTACTTCACTTGCAGACATAGCCTCACCTTTGGCTGGCTTTAAGTTGGCATGCCCTTTGTTTAGCTCAACCCTACATTTATTGTTGGCTTTGAGTGTTCTTTTCCTCCTGTAGTGATTCTGAGTTTGCTTTTAAACTCAATGTTCTTCACGCTTTTACTTCATGTATCTTGGAATATGCCATGAGAGATGGCCAGCATGGCAAGTGAAAGGTTGCTAAGATTTTTGACTCAGATAAGCTATTACCTCTATGCTAATGCAATAAGATACGGAGTCTGAACAAACAACAGGCACATAAGTGAAATCTGAGGTTTCACTAATAACCCAATCACATACCTTATCAATGGTGTCAGTTACGCCCAAACTATTGAGGCTAATTACAAGAAGTTTTATTTCATACTTGAAGTCATCTCCTGTTGAGTTTGTTTATATCGCGGTCTCAGCTTAATCTTCTTTTGTGACAGCGGAGATAGTATCGCAAGTCTGCGACCTACTTTTAGTTCTTTTTTTGACCTTTTGTGGATGCTCACCATTCATCTTTGCACAAATCTGGATGCACCGACATAATCTCTCCTCTCTTGTTGGAAACTAGGGAGAGTCCTTTTTGCTTTAGATTGTATGAGTCGTGAGTGATTAACACCATCTTCCCCATAGATATGGGGATGCCTCCGCTGGAAATTTGATTGATCCCATCATGATAGTTGTCATATTAGCCAAGACCTTTTTCTGTTCAAGCCTCAACTGGATCACATTGGCTTCTATCAACGTCTAGATTTTGTCGTTAAGTATAAACATTCTTTAGTAGGATGCTCAATATTTCGATGATAGAGGCAGTATCTAGGATCATCAGTCTTCTCTGCCTCCTCCAGCTTTCGGTTCTCTAGAAGCTTGAACATTCCTTTCTTACTAAGCCTGTGAAACATTGCAGCTACCTGCTCATCCTTAACGGAGTATGCCCGCTCGTCACATTGCTTGGGAAAACTTCTATCTTTCTGATTCTGGGGCTTGCGATTTGATGTTGTGTCTACTGCCATGGTGTTCTTTCCCTTATGTTGGGAAAACTACGGATACTATGTACTGGTGGAAGTACTCTTCATGGAGCGTTGTTCTTCTAAACAGCAGATAATATTTTCTGCCAGTTTGCTTGTTTGACTAGCTTTTTCCAATTTTTCGACTCCATAGCTCACATCTTGACCAGTATTTTGATTGCAAATTGTGCTTGCATGTCTCCACCAATATCTCCTGATACATGCCATGTGGGTATCAGACTGACATTTTAGGGAAGTGCTCAATGAAGCACTTAACAATTTCCTCTTCCTTTTGCTTAGTCGCTAGAAGATAATGAATCGACACCTCGGTATCATTTATAAAGAAGTGGCTGAAGAACTCCATTTCCATATCAGACCAGGTGTTGATAGTTCCCAGGGGTAGTTGCATAAACGAAGTAAAGGCATGCTCTCGCAGGGTATTTGCAAAAATCTTTGTCATCACTGGGTCATTGCTTATTAGATGGCCGGTCCAGGAAGGGAAATAGTACATATGTTGGTTTGGAGATCTTTTCCCATCATATGACTCTAACTTTAAAGGTTTATATTTTGCCAGAAACGGTGCAAACTCCCACTCTATCAGGTAGGGTCTCATAATCCCCATCTCCTGCAATTCTTTCCAGTGCATTAATACTTCTCATTGACTTTGAAGCTTCTCCATTTTTTTGACATGAGGATCAATGACATATTCCTCCTCCCTGTCTTTTCCCTCGGCATCTGGGTTGGATTCAGTCTCATCCTTTTTGGCTTTATCAGAAGAGGAAGAACCCCCTGCTCCATGTTCTGTGCTCTTCTGAGTATTTTCTATGACCTTTGTGAGCATTGCTTTGAGCTCCTTGATGCTCCATTGCCGATGTTGGATGAGCTGTTCTTGTGCTTCAATCCTTTAATTCATCTCGGCCGACCGTTCGGCCATATGAACTGTCCTTCTCCCAGACTGAGAGGAAGCATGCAATCGCAGTGTTGCTGTGGCCGAATTATCGCTAAACTCTCTATATTCCTCTTCTGAACCCCCTGCCAATCTTTTATAATCGCAGGAAGTTGTTACGCCTGACCTGAGGCAAGTGTTATGATAGGTTTCCTCTGCTTTCGGGTCAGAGGCATATCCTTCGACGACTGGTTTCTTACCTTTATTCACCATGTTTGACGTGAAAGCGGATAAGTTTTGATCTGAGTCAGAGTCTTGTCTTTGCTGCCGTCTTCCTTTTGGAATATCTCAGTGCTGACAGCCGATTAAATACAGATGGTCTTGGGGCTTGACAGTGATAGTGAGTCAAAACTATTACGATTAACTCCTCACAACAGAAGAACTGATGTGGTCATGCTGCCCTTCTTTTATTTGTGAGATATCTTATTTGTGAGATATCTTCGTAAATCCGGAGTTTCTTCTTGCGGTGCTGAAATAACCATCTTTTGCGGATGGGGCCCACTTCTTACACGAGGTCTATTTCTCCAGACAGGTCCCTCTGAGAAGTCATGAAAGTCATATTTGTTAGCCTCCAGGTTGGTTCGATGTTCAGCATTAGTTCTGATATGTTTCACATAAAACTGCTTGGTAACATTGCGTTCTTCTGTTCTTACGTGAGACTGAGGCTTAACTTTAGCCTCGCGCACTGGACGATCTTCATGCACTAGACGAGCTTGGCATACTAATCTAGTCTCGCACACAAGCTTAGTTGACTAGCCTAGCGTACTGGTTTAGACTTAGATGATTTTCAACTTTACTTATGCTAGGCTAGTGTCTAGTTTTATTTATGCTAGGCTGCAAATTAGCCTGACATTCAACTTTATTTGTGCTAGGTTGGGACTTAGCCTGGCGTCCATCTTTGCTTACACCAAATTAAATTTTAGTTCAGCATCCACCTTTGTCAGTGCTAGGCTGAGTTTGAGCCTCGCGTTTGACTTGATTTGTACTTGGTTGATTTGTGCTAAGCTAATTTGTGCTAGGCTGATTTTGCTAAGCTGATTTGTTCTAGACTGATTTTTGCTAGGCCGATTTATACTAGGCTGATTTTTGCCAGGCTGATTTGTGCTAGGTTAATTTTTTCCAGGCTAATTTGTGCTAGGATAATTTTTGCCAGGATGATTTGTGCTAGGCTGAGATTTAGCCTAGCATCCACCTTGTCTCATGCTAGGCTAATATGTGCTAGGCTGATTTTTGCAAAAGCTGAATTTAGCTTGGCATCCACCTTGCCTTATGCTAGGCTGAGTTTGAGCCTAGCATCCTTTTGTGTTTACGCTAGGCTGGATTTTAGCATGGCGTTGAAAAGGGGCTCTAAGTACCCAACGACATGCCCTCTGATTGCGATTGCGGATTCAGATCCGTCTTTGTGCAGTAATAGGTTCTCCTTTGGCATCGAACGTAGCTTATTCTCTGAATATTGGAAGGGACACTATTTGTTTAGATGAACCAGAGTTAGAAAATCCAAGTGGCTATTGATGGATCAATACCTCCTTGTCATTCAAAACCATCAGGTTATCATTTTGTTCAGGTGACTTTGAACGTTTTGGGTTCATAACTTATTTTCCTTGCTGCGCGGATCTCTTCTTGTGTGGACTTAACAAGTTTGAGGATATATAATCCTCGTATTTCTATTGGTCGACTTTGATCACCAACATCTCTACCGTGTCTCCAATTTTGTTGACGTTGGATTGGGCTACTATCTCCTCTTCAGTATAAGAAATTTCTCCTATTGTGGTCACCAATCTATTTTTGGGAAAAACTGGACTTCTTTCCATTGCCATTGAAATTATTACAGAATTTCTTTTGGATCGATTACAATCAATTTACAATGAAAATAAATAAAAAAAGAGATGAAAACAAATGAGATGACTTATAAATCGTCGCTTTTTTTAACAGAATTTGTGGGATCGAGGCAGCTATGAGGATAGATCTATTCCTCTTTGACGATACGACGTCGAAGCTTAGTTACGATAGAGATTTCTTGAGTTCGCTCGTCTCTTTCTGCTACTGGAAGAAACTTCAAACTCTTATTTGGGAGAGAGATTTGGCCTAAGGTCATTTTTGACTCTCTCTAAAGGGATATTTTTAGACTTGTTGAGGGAGATTTTATGTAGATAAAGACAGAATTTTCTTGTAAACTTAATCAAATATTTGAGTTTCTTTTTGATAAGAATTACTCCAAAGATTCTTTGTATCTGGTCCTGATCTTGTACCAAAAACTAATTAGAATCTGATTGGAATTTGTAAAGTATGCAAAATAGCCACTCGAGGGCACGAGGTCAGGGCCCATTTTTATTGCGCGCGAGACGAAGGCCAGCCTCGAGGCGCTAGGGAAATTCTTTTTTTTTTTGTTCTACATATATGGATAAGAGTCTACAGTTTTCGCTGCGCACTCTGATATCAAACGATAGGATAGAAATGTAAGGTCAATTCTTAAAGAACTGAATCACAAGTAATATTAAGTCTAGCAAAGAATTAATAGTGGTGGATCGAATAAATATTTGGAATCAATGGATAAGATAGGAATCAAATAAGTATGTATATGCATATATGTATATGTAACATTAATCCTAAGTAGAGATCTTAAACAAAGGCAAAACTAAACCTGCTTCTGATACCAACTGTAACGCCCTACATCCCGATATATGGGTGTCATTCGGCGATGTATCAGAAATGAATACGCCAAGCCTAAAGTGCTTTTAACAAATTGAATGCTATTGCTACAAAATCTTACACATGCACGTAAAGAATAATAGAAAGAAAATAAACAATCTTTTTTTATTCCAACAAAATATTAATTTGACCATGAACTGATCCAAAGAAGGATAATACTTATTACAACTTTAAATTTCAGGTCTTTGAAATAACAAACAAAAGTGGATGAGATAGTCTGAAAAAATAAAATAAATAAAAATCCCCTAAATGGCATCTTACAATGGAAACACTACTGATTATTGTAGATACAAGAAAATAAAGATAGAAGAAAAGAAAAAGAAAAGAAAGAGAAAAGAAAAAGAAAAGAAAAAAAATAATTTAAAAAGGGGTGGTACCCATGCCTTGGGCCCCATGCGTGCAGCAGCGTGCAGGGTGGGGCCCACTGAGCCCCACGCAAGCGCAACAATGCGCACGTGCACCTGCACGTGCAGGTGGGTCTCGCTGGGCCCCCACACGCGCAAGATAAAAAAAAGAAGGGATGTGCACGCAGGAGGTCCCATGCATGTCTGCGCACCCAAAGGCGTGCATGCTCAGTTCAGAGCGCGCGCCTGAACGTGAGTGTTTCTATTTCACGTGAATTTTGCCAACGATCTCAATAAAAGAGGAGGAGCATTGAGAAAAAATTACAGAGTTCCAAAAGAAGAGAAAGAGGGGGACAGGAATATCTTGAGAGCGGAGTTCTCTCCCCTTCTCTGGCCAGAGTTTAGTATCAGAAAAATCAATCGACGGGATGCTCGGATCATCAACAGAGTGCAGAAATAAGGCTTTATCACTGCTAGAACCCACAAAATTAAAAAGGGAATTGAAATCAATCTTTCCCCATTGTTGTAATTCTGATTTTTCTTGTAATTTCTTTTTATTGTTGTAATTCAAAAGTAAATTCTCAATGGAAAGAATCTCCACAATTTTGAGCATAAAATTATCTGCTAACCCCTTGAAATATTGTTCCCACTATGGTGGGTCCTCCTCCTCGGTATCTTACAAATTGTCTGAGCGTGATAAATCAGGATCGTTAGAACGACCTAGCAAGTACTATAACAGGAGAAATAATAATACACAGGCACGCTGTGTATATATAAATAAAATTTGTAACTAAATAAAATAATAAAATCATGATAGTATTACAAAAATTTAAATCTTGAAAAGAATGTGAAACATGAATTAAATTATATATATCTTGGAGAGAATAATTAAATTAACCAGTAATAATGACATGTCATGAATAGTGTTGAAATTTAACATAATGGTAAAGAGTTATATCAAATTGTAAAATCATGAGTGAATCACAAAATATATATCTTGAACTAGTTGTAAAGCATGAGTTAAATTATACTTGTTTTGAGAATGATAATGGTCAACGGATATATTAATATATAGATATTATGAATGAGACTGTAACCAATATAAAAAAAAGAATTAAACATGCATGTAAGACATGATATATATCATTCATATCTGTTATGAATTAATTTGGAACTGTTAGGAGAGAAGACCAATATTTAAAGAAGGTCCCGTAAATGCCTGGGACCACGACCCTATGACTCTTGGTACTGCCCCGGGACATACCGTTAACTGCTCAAGAATGATGGACGAGCATATGCTCCGGGTACGAAGCTCTATAACATGACGAGCATATGGTGATCCAATAATTACGCGGAACCTCTATGGTAGGTCTCTACAATTCGGCTACGCAACCTAAAAAAGGTAAACCTCTTAAAATATGTATTTAACTTCCTCCTTTCAGTTCCCCAATAACCCCATTATTTTGTTTTTAATGTTTATGTGTCATGAGTATATAAATGAATTTAAACTTGCAAATGAAAGAAGATGCAAAAAGTACACACATTTAGTTGTGTTAAATCGTAAATGACTATCAATTTTTTATAGACGTGCATGAAAATCTAGTGACCCATTGATGGCAAGTTACTCTTCTATTGACAGTAGTTAGGAAAAACTACACACTTTTTCTTTGTAATGAAACAAGATGTTTGTGAATGTATCTACAATTTTATAATAACTTGGAAAAAGAACTCACAAGACCATTTAACATTTCGAGAAGTAATAAGTGAAAATATATAAACTCAAACCTTATAGAAAATTTAGCACCAGATTAATTTTTTAAAATCAAAATCATATAACTAGAACCTAGTAGTAAATTATCAGTTTTGGGAGGGAAAAGATTTAATTAGTCAGGACTTGAAATAAATGAAAGAAGCCATATTCACATGTCATGATATTCATATATGAATCTCTCAAAATAAAGAAAAAAAAAATACTCATAATAGAGGAAAGCTTTTTATTCTTCCTGTCAAGCCTTAAAAAAATATAAAATGGCTTACCAATCTGCTTCTCAACCTTATCCAACGCTTCCATCATTATAGCTTTTGGCACCTTATCCAATACCATTTAAAAGTCTTAGTGAAAAGTCTTAATGATGCTACCGTACTCCCTAGAAAGATTAGGTAGAAAGATTAGGTAGGAAAGGAAAATTTGTTCTATGCAACATTTTATTATGTATCATTACTTTTTCATAACTATTATTGTAAACTCTAAACAAGTATATTTATCTCCCTTTCGACACAGTGGAGCATATCCCATATCTCTAGGCTAATTATCAATCTCAATTAATATGACAGTGAAGCTTCTTTTCAAGCAGTCTCCCAGTTTGTTTTGATATTGAGATTCTAACTTGGGAGTTGATAAACCAATACTTTAATAGATATACCTACTTAAGTGAACTGGCCGTATACAAAAATAGCAATAAAAATAAATATGGAATAAGCCATACTTTTATGCCATAAAATATTATAATTTAATATGTTGTGTTCATAAGAAATACATGAGAGTATCAAGTTAGAATATTTAAATTAGAGAAAACATATTATTAGATGAGGGTAAAGAATTGAAGGTAATAAGATAAAGAACAAGAGAGAGGGTTGTCTTGCATTATTGTAATACTTACATTTAGAAAAGAATAATATTGAGTTTCTAATAAAGAAACAATTTCGAATATATATAAAATTAGAACTAAGCACTTGCATTTGAATGTCACAATGATATAATTTTTAATTTAAAGTTAAAGGCAAAAATAAATTAGAATTAGTATTTGCCTCGAGAAACTCCACTTTGAAAATTGACTGATGACGATTTGGATCAGATCTTCTCTTTTTTTTTCTTCTTTATTCTCCTTCTCTCTCTCTCTCTTCTTTTCTTTTCTTCTCTTCTCCTTCCCCTTTTCCTTCACCCTTTTCACAGTTATTTTTTCTGTTCTGTTCAGCCGCAAATTTTTTTTTTTTTTGGCTATTGAACAAGTGGAGGGTTTGAGTTTGTTTGTTTATTTTTTATATATCTTTTATATATACTTTTATTAATATTGGGAAAAGATAAGATATAGTTAAATCTTTCTGATCCTATCCAAACTCTATTAAGTTTGTTATTATTCACCAAAAAAATATTTAAGATAAACTAAAATAATACGTTAGATAAAGATCAGATTGATTTAAAATACTAATAATAATAATATTGTTATTATTACACTAGTTTTTTTGTTTAGATAATATATTTAAAATAAATAAATTCAAGGATATTGTATAGATAGATACAAAAATTTTGTGTATGGAATTTGGGGTGTTATAATATCTTCTTAGGATACTCAGCACGAAAAATCGTGGATTTTAGAATTCACTTTCCCTTTTGGTCAAGTGGATAGTTTTACCAATTTGATTGAAGGACAATTAACCTAAACCTATAATTAAGGATGAACATCAGCCGGTTTCAGTCGGTATTTGCCAATTTTTGCAAAACCGAGCCTAATCATTAGGAATAGAAATCGAAATCTTCGTTAGAAATCAGAGCATTGAATGAAGCTAGTTTTAAAATTATAATTTTAATTATTTTAGCAAAACTATCCACTTGAATTTATTATCTATATGTATGCATGTATCCAATTGGTGTTGAATTTTTTATTTATATTATATATGTATATGTATGTATTTATATATATACATGTATGTTTATACGTATATATGTATGAATATGTACATATATTTGTGTGTATATAATTTTTAAATAATTCGGTCGGTTCAGTTTGGTCTCATGTTTCAAAGCTTGAAATCAAAATCCAACTAAATTGTTACATTTTGGTTCGATGTTGCTTATTCAGATCAGTTTCGATCATTTCTTTCGGTTTTAACCAATCTCTACTCATCCCAATATGTAATTACTAGACTCAAAGAAGCCAGCCAAGGGATTTAAATGAACATACATGGACTGTATGTGTTTTGCAACTAAGGAAATTTTCCTGCACTGCGAGCAGAAGTACTAACTTTAAAAAGTAAGTCTCATGCACATATCCTTACCTGGGGGATCTTGTAAAGAGAGCCGTGCTAACTTAAGAAAGTAAGTATCATGCACATATCTTTACCTGGGGGATCTTGCAAAGTGAGATGCCCATCGAGGGTGAGTTGGGCTTTGGCCTGAGACGAGACGGGACGGTCTCCATTTGCAGACCAGACGATCGTCTTCGTGGAGAGTATGTTGAAGAAGATGGCGAGGAGGAAGAGGGAGGAGTTGGTAGGGAGAGGGAGGAAGCCGAAGGCGAAGTCGCCGGAGGGGGAGGGCCAGTAGGCGGGTAAGGTAGAAGGGGTGAGGGATGTGCCCGGGCTTATGTTGTTGTAAGTTTGAGCAGAGAGAGAGGTTGGTCGTAGGAAGAGGAAGAGGAAGAGAAAGATGAGAGATGAAGAGAACAAGGCCATTTTGGCAGGGGAAAATATAGAAACAATGTTGCGTTAAGGAGAGAGGTAGCCCTTGTATAGTGTTGCCTCAATCTCATTGGGTTGATCAAGTCTTGGGTATACTTTGGTTTGGTAGGTAGCCAGAGCTCTAACTCGTTTATGGAAGGTTGCTTGGAAAATGGACTAATCTATCTGAAGACTTTGAAAATTAGCTATATACTCTTACTGTAGAAGTCTTTCCATCTCTCATTTAGAATTCAAACAACACACGCATCAGAAAAACTGCAACTCTCCCAGAAACAGCTCTTGAATTATTCTTCTCCTTTTGCATTAAGATCTTAATCTTCCCATAATACCACCCAAATGACGTCTTTTATAGCATAACCTTCACACAACATTGGACCATAGACTTTCGCAATCAACTGAACCACAATTTGGCATCCTATTTTTAGGATTACATATATACATAAAGTTAAAGATCGTCTACAATGTCTAACTACTCCTGAAATAATCAAACTGTCCAAGAACATATGATGACTGATTCTTGTCAAAAAGATTTATTTCTCAGGTTAGGGGGGCAAACTATCATCTATGATAAAGTAGCCCACAGTGGTTGACCAGCTGCCAATACACAGGCCTATATATTTGTCATGTGAAATTTTACAGGCTTAAGAATATCTGAACATTTATCTATATGAATGAAGCTAAAACTGTAAGAAAGAAAATACGGGAAAAGATGGAGACCAAAAGAATCGATATCAATTAATATGAATATACGTGGCGGCAGTGAAGAGGGAGACACCTAATGAAGATTGCTCATAACAAGTCAAATTCAACCAAATCCATGGAATCCAGTGGAATTGTTGGATGTACGCCTAAAATTGGAGTTTTCTTTTCCATTGCCATTTAAAAATAGATTATAGCAAAAGAAAAAGACAAATTACAAGGGAAGAAAAGAGATCATTCGTTTCCTTATGTTTTTGTGGGCTCTCTTACACAGTGAGGGAAGGTTGTTAGTGTCTTCTATTGATGATTTGAATGTCGGTAGATTTTCTGTAGAATTAAATCCAAGACTTTGTTGGAGAAGAAAGCAGGAATGTTAGAGTTTTTGTGAACTGATTACGCTTGAAAAGTTAATATTTTTAGTTTATTTTATGCAAGCATAATCTAATTTTGTTGATTAGTATAAGAAATTAATGAAAAATTATTTTTATTAATCAAATTCCTCACTACAATATTTTTCTAGTGTTTTCCAACATTTTTGTAGTGTTTTATATGCAAGAAAAATCGAAGTATATCTCAAATATCAACTTAGAACTGTGTATTTTTAGGAATGGCCGTCGAAGGCCACATGAACTATCATTGATGGGCATCAACTGCGAATCATGCCCGAGAACAGCCGTCGATAGGTCCATCGAAGGGCACGGCCACAGAGTTATTTTTTGGGGATTTTTTTTAGGGGAATTAAGATTTTCCTTATAAATAGAATTTCTATTAGGATTTTCTAAAGCTATAAATAGCCAATGAATCTCATGTTTTGTAAGGTTAAGCAGCACCATTTAAGAGAATAATATAGAGTTTTAGATTCAAGATTTAGTTTTTGTACTCGTTTATAGAAATAAAAAAATCTTTTTTCTCTTTATTCGTGACGATGATGAGTATGAGTGGGTAAATTCTTGAGTTGGATTAGATGGAATAACAAACCCTAGGTGGTTCACTAGCATTCATTCTTATATGCTTATTGATTTTAATTATTTTATGTGAAATAGATATATTTGATTCTCTACTATTTTTTAATGGATTAAATATAATTTTGAGTTTTTGATACTTTATAGTTTGACAATAAATTCATTTCTTAGTTTTTTTATATACCGTAAACTCTTTAGGCACGGTGTATATATGTTTAGACTTTGAACGTTTTTTTATTATTTATATTGCATGATTAGATAAACTCAAGATTCATATAGGATTAATTGGGAGAAATTAGTCAAAGTATCAAAGTTCACAACTTTATATATTTTGTGCTTGATTGAATTATTTTTTGGTTGTAGGAAGACTACATGATCTATGCAACTGAGGTAAAAGGCATAAATATATCCAGTAAATTATCCTATTGGGGAGTTACATCTATTTGACTAATAATTTTAATATAAATAAATTTTTCATCTTTTAATATTAGTTTAGTTAATAAAATTCCAATCTTTACTTTTATTTTAGTACCGTAATTTATTCTAGTGTTACACAATTAATAAACGATTCTCGAGATAACAATCTTGGGTTATTACTATTGTACTACTTATCGATCACTTGCATTTGAGAGTGTACGATTTAAAGCGCAACCAAGTTTTTGGTGCCGTTGCCGGAGATCATAATATTGTGTTATATTTTAGTATAGATTATGGTTTCTACATTATTAATTTTTGCGATTCTGAATTTGCATGACCAGTTAGAGGAAAACTTTAAATGGTAGACTAATTCGATCATACTCAGATCCACAATCACCTCCTATATATTAAACACTTCACGACATGAGCATTAATAATAATAATAACAATATGAATAACAACAATAATAACAATGACAGATTTGGAGATACAAATGATAATCATAGCCATCATGGAGGCAATGGGAGGACTTTATGAGATTATTTACAGCCTAATCGGATAACCCAACCTTCATGCATTGCATTTCTATTGAATATGGGACAGTTTGAGATTAAATCTGAAGTAGTTCAACTTTTGCTTAAATTACATATGATGGATTCAGAGAGCCCATATTTTCACCTTCAAGAATTTGAAGAAGTTTGCTTTACTATTAATCTTCAAAACATTATTGCAGAGCAACTTAAACTTTTCTATTCTCTCTAAAGGAAAACGCAAAGACATGGCTACATTCTTTATGTTCCAATTCAATAGGAAGATAAGATGAGATACAAAAACAATTCTTAAAAAAATTATTTCCTTCACATCGAACAAATTTTATGGAAAAGCAAATTCTAAACTTTCGACAGAAAGAAAATGAACTATTATTCGGGTATTGGAATAGATCTAAAGATTTGCTTCTCTCATACCCATATCATGGTTTTGAAATATGAAGGATTGTAAATCCTTCTATTAAGGATTAAACACTATAACCAGGCAATTCATAGAGACTATATGCAACGGTTAATTCTTAAATAAGGATGCTGAAAAAGTATGAACTATCTTGATTCACTTGACAAAAATTCATAAGCCTGGAAAACTAAGGATATTTCGGATAGACACTAATTAAAAGATAAATCTCATACTAGAAGCGGACTTCTTAAATTGGGAGAAACCGAAAACATAACTGAATGATTAATTTCCATCGCTAAGAAATTTGAAAACTTGCTTGCGAAGAAAACAAAAGCAGTTAAGGTGATAGAAGAAGTTTCAGAATTTTGTGATATTTATGAATTGCAAGGACACGTAACTCGCAAATGTCCAACTCCTCCTGCTTTTAAAGAAGCATTAAATAAAAAAGCTAATGCCTTAAACACTGCTCCTCAACCAGTAAACAACCAATATTCACAAATATATAGTTCTGGTTGGAGTAATTATCCAAATTTTCAATGGAAGCAGAATCCTCAACAATAATTTAATAAACAAAATAAACCACACACTAATTCACCTCAACAATACATCTAACCTACTAATCAAACTTCAGTGTACCAATCACCACCAAAGAGAAATTTTGAGGATAATTTTTTGCAGATACAACAAAGAATGGATTAGATGATCTAAGCGCAACAGCAGTTTATTCAGTCGCAGCAAACGATCAATAGTCAGAATGCGACGACCTTCAATGATATTTGCTCACAGATAAGCCACCTCATTCTGTATTACAAATGAAGGAAAAAAGGTAAGCCACCATCTCAACCAGAGGATAGTTCTTAGGTAAAGTTGAAGGTATAAATGTTATTACCTCTTCCATTAATAATAATATACCTGAGATAATTACTGCAATAGATTTGAGAAGTGGAAAAGTGCTTGATGAGCTCATTTCGAAAGAAAATACTAAGGAGAAATAGGGCAATGATTCAATACAACAATCTAAAAAAATATAATTCTAAAGAACTCACTTCTAATAATTATAAACTAATGTGAAAAATCTACTGCAAGTGCACAGTGCCAATTGCAGCGTAAACAGATCTTTCCCACGAGAATCTAAGGTATTTTTATATTTTTACTAATTGTTTAGTTCTAACAAATTAACTAAGGGTTCTAAAATGAATGAGAGTTATTCTAATTAGTTTATGACATATAATCCACTAGTTTTCAACAATGTATTATTTTTATTATCTTCTTCCTTTCATAAAAAATTAATCTTTTAGTTTTAATCTTTACTTAATGTGTTCTAAGCATGTATTATCAAGTGGTGTGCAAGCATAACACATCAAAGATGCAACTTTTCATAAAAATAAACTAAATCATTAAATAACTCTATGACAAAGATGAAAAGTAACAACCCCAAACCCTAACTAAGTATAGGCTATCAAGAAATCTAATTCAAATATAACCTATCAAAATATTAATCTACGAGTTGTTGTATTTTAATCTTTTCATTGAAAAATCTTATCTTTATTATTTTATTTAGGAAGAAAATACTAGAAAGCAACTACATGGTGGATTCCTAGTTTCATACTACTCGGATATTTTTGGTGTGTTTTTCAGGTAAACATATTCCTACAAGAAGATGGCATAAACTCAGACCTGATCAGGAAACCAAGTCCAGAAGAGAGTTAAAAGTGAGCAAAACTACAGGATCATGAAGTTGTAGAGAGTCAAACTTTAATACAGTCATTCATATCAAAATAAGAGGACCAGAACTTCATGTAGAAGAAAAATGGGGCAACTTCACAACTTTGCCGCTATTTGGCAGTATTTACCGCCATTTGCTGGTCAATGGCCCCAATCTGGATGAGATTTTTACAAGGTCTTCAATATAATTTTGTAGTTACTCATTTGTACTCAGATTAGGGTTCGATTCTCCAAAACCTATATATAGGCCATATCCTTGTAATCTAGGGTTTTTATGATGTAATTTTATACCCGTAATTATAAATAAAATTAGGATTTTGCTAAAGGGGTGATGGCTGCCATACCGAGCTCCAGAGGTATCTTTTGCTGCTCATCATTGTTCTTAGGTAATTTTCTTTTGTTTGCTTTTTAGTTTAATTTAATCTTGCTTTCTAGATTAACTTTTCTTGCTTTCATGAATAAAATTATGATTTTGATAGTTAGAACTATGAGTAGCTAAGTTAGTTTAGCTCTAAGATGTAGATGAAATAAGGAATCAACCATATAAATTTCTCTTTATTGTTTTCTTCCTAAAGTAAAAATAAAAAAAGATATGATTTTTCCATTAAAAGATTAAAATACAAGAACTCAGAAATTAATATTTAGATAGGTTATACTTAAGTTAAATTTCTTGATAGCCTATACTTAGTTAGGATTTGGGGTTGTTGGTTTTCATCTTCTTCATCGAATTATCTAATGATTTAGTTTGTTTTTATGCAAAGTAGTTTTTTTGATGAGTTATGCTTGCACATCACTTGATATCTCATTCTTGGAATACTTTAAATAAAGATTAAAACTATAAAATCAATTTTTATGATAGAAAGAAGATAATAGAAGTAATATATGATTGTGAATTAGTAGAATTTATATCCTAGGCTAATTAGAATAAGTCAAATTCAACTTAGAATCTTTTGTTAGTCCGTTAGAATAATAGGATTAGCGAGAACACAAAAACACATTAGATCCTCGTGGGAATAAAATATTTGTGCTACAACTGACACTATGCACTTGAAGAAGATTTTTCACATCAGCTGAAATCTTGGAGATTTTCAAGCAGCTACAGATCAATATACTTCTGCTGGAAGCAATTAAGCAAGTCCCATCGTATGCAAAATTTTTGAAGGACTTGTGCACTATAAAAAGATGTCACAACGTACAGAAGAAGGCTTTCTCACATAACAGGTAAGTGCATTATTTCGTTATGAAATCCCTCTCAAATATAAGAATCTTGGTGTTGGTAGTGAAAATTTCTAAATAAATGGGATTTTTCCACAACAGAACGCAGAGCGAACTTTGTAACTCCACGTTTGGCTATTTTGCCTCACATTTTGTGTGCTGATCAATAGCTCCGCGTTCTGGTTTGTTAGCTCCGCATTTTGATGAGATTAACTCCACGTGAGCAGATAACCAGAATCATAAATTGATTGTGATTGAGATTTGGGCTTATCCAAATACCCAAATTAAGTCCAATCAGAACTCTAAATCAAGAGATTTAAATTAAAACTAAGATATTTGATTAGAATCCTTAATAGATACAAATTCTATTTAAATAGAAACTCTCATATTGACCTAACGTTATAAATATTTCTTTGAGGAGGCCTTAGAGGATCTTTTTCACATCTTAGAGAATTCGAGTTATGCGTGAGAACCTTGAATTCGTGAAGACCAGAGAAGATCAAGAAGAGTCAGTCGTCATCTTCAAGAAAGAAAATCATCGTCATCAGATCGTCCGAAGAAGCTACTTGATAGATCCTATCACTGCAAGAATCCCACTATATTTTGTAAAAGAGAGCGATAGATTATAAATCATCTCGTTTGTTCTTTTCTTGTTCACTTTTGTTGTAATCTAAGTTGTATTCAATGGAAGGAAGCATAAATTTTGTTGCGAACAAACTGGCGACCACAGTGGGAGAAGTCTTTTTCACCAAAGAAGAGATCGTGGCGCAATCTGACGTCAAGAGGATCGGATCCGACGCGAACATACTAGTCGTAGAGATCGACCAGTAGAAGTACGAGGAGTATCTCTCCTCTGAGTCAGGTAACATGACCGAAACGCGACGCTATCGTCGCGTGCACTCCAATCCTGAGGATCGGGTAATCGGGAATCCACCGTTAATTGGAGACCACTGGAGATCGTGGCCATAGGGCCATCGTTTGGGCAGGAAACCCTAGCTAAGGATAGCCTCTCTACTGCCGAATAAGGCTTGGGAACTGGATTGACTAGAACCCACCCTCCAAAACAAAAATCGGAGAGTTAGGCGAAAGGCTCTCAAAGCCCGCGCTGAACGCGATGCTAACTTCACAAAATGCAAGGCTACAGTACCTTGCAAACTGGCTCACATTAATTGCAAAACCAGTCATATCGCGATAAACGCGAAGCCACAACTTGCATTAATCGCAAGACTTCTGACACTCGCATTAATCGCGAGGATAAAATTTCTGTAGAGCCAGTGTGTTATTCTCCACGCGAGGCTAATCTAAGCTTAGCGATAAATGCAAAGCCAATAAAACTTGCGTTAATCGCAAGATTTCTGACACTCGTGTTAATCACGAGGATAAAATTTCTTTAGAGCCAGCGTGTGATTCTCCACGTAAGGTTAATACTGAACTTAGCAATAAACGCGAAGCCAGTAAGACTTGCGTTAATCGCAAGACTCCTTACTTTCGCGTAAATCGCAAAGATGATTGGCAAATTTGCGTTAATTGCAAAAATTGCGCTAAACGCGAAGTTATGACTTGCGTTAATCGCACGAATAAGCCAGCGTGCAAGAATTTTCTTCCACGTGGGGCTAATATTCCAGAAGATAAACTTCTGTAAAAACGTCAAGCCTGCGTAAAACGCGAGGCTAGCGTATCCAAACGCGAGGCTGTTCCTCAGCCTCGGGTGTTAAAACACAAAGCTACTTCTCAGCTCCGCATCTCAAAATACGAAGCTATCTCTCAGCTCCGCGTAAATCAACCTGAATACAAAATCAGGATTGATTACTAATAGACCAGAACTTGACTCTAGTAATCTGAAGAAGCTTCAGTGGGCTCTTGCACCCTCTCAACAGCTGAATGGGCCCCACAACTCCATATCTAAAGCCACTGATCTCAGGGAGTTTCTAACCAAGAAAAGAAGTATAAATCAAGTTCAATCTGAACCTACTTGTCATTGCCAACAGCTTATGACAGCAGTATCTGTTGTAATGGACATTTATTGCTGCAGCAAGAACAGGGTATCGGTGTTCGACCGATTAACTGAGTCGAACAAAAACCCTGCTAAAAAGACAAAAACTACTCCCCGAGAAAAATAATGGAGAGTTGTAACTTCTAATATGGTTGGAAAGGGAAAGAAAATCATAGAAATGAATGGTGAATCAGAATCAAGTAATGAAGAACCTCATCATCTTACCCACTTAAGTAGGCGCTATCCCGGCCCGAAACTATAAGAAACTTGTGAAAGGTTCTTATGACGACGATAGTGACAATTCGGCCATAGCTTCTCCTCATTCTTCGACATTGTCTAAATTGCAGAAATCAGCATCACATATGATGGATAGATCTGATGATATCGGCCAAAGATTTGAGGCCCAAGAACAAATGATCCGAGATCAACAAAAGACGATCGAGGATCTTAAAATGATACTCTCAAAAGTGGTCAAAAATACTCAAAAAAAATTGTCGAGGATAACGCCAAGAAGGGAAAAGAAATTCCGTTCAAAAAAATAAATGACGAAGATAAAGAAGAAAAGGCTCACGGACACATGAAGACGAGAATAAGTATTCTTTTCATGACCTTCATGAAGAGAAAATCAAGAAGTTACAAAGCCAACTCGAGGCGTTAATGCACAAAAAGGAGTTGAAGGAATCAGGAATCTCAAGACCATACCTACCTGAATGGGATTTGGCACCATATTCTGAAAAATACAAACCGCTCAAATTGGAGCCATGTGACAGGAAAGGATCTCCCAGTCAGCATATTTACTACTTCTTGTCTCAAGCAGGACATTTAATGGGCAATGACCCAGTGATGACCAAGGTATTTGCAAGTATCTTGCGAGGGCCTGCCTTCACATGGTTTATGCAGCTGCCCCTAGGTACTATCAATACCTGGTTGGATGTTGAGAAATAATTTCTCGCACGTTTCTTCGAGGATGATACCGAAATTTCGGTTCATTCCCTCCTTGCGACTAAACAAGGGGAACAAGAAACGGTAAATGATTTTATAAAAAGATTCCAGGAGAAGTCCGTGCACTGCAAACACGGAATAGTCCAGGAAACTCTGGTAGAAACGTGCCGACATAATCTCAAACCCAACGTGCTCTTAAAAATGGGAGCCGTAGAGTCTACGACTTGGAAGGATTTGCTCAAACAAGGAGAGCAAGCCAAAGACTTAATCCGCTTAGTCGAAGAATCTTGTGGAACCAGAAATCTTGGGAACAATAGACCGCACACACAAAACAACAATAAGAACAAGGGGAAAGCGGCGCTGGCGTCAGATGTCGCTCCACAAAAGACAAATCCTCCAAACCCGAAACCCCAAAATCAAAAGGGCACAAGACAGAATAGGCCCCAACAAGAGAGAACCTATACTTTTAAGGTGGAATAGATGCCTACACTCTTCCATCTGCTGCTCAGGAAGGGAATGTTGAAACTTCCAGAAAATAGAAAATCGGAGGACGCTGGTAAAACCAACGATCCCAACTATTGTCGCTATCACAGGAATGTTGGACACCCTACCAGGGACTGTTACCCTCTGAAGAATAAGATCCAAGCATTGATAGAAGTTGGAGTCTTGACGCTAAAAAAGGAACAAAAGAAGGTCACTGCCAATATGGCAACCCTAGTGGTAGGAACCCATGAGTTCCCTGCGGGGGTGACCCCAATATCAGAGGGGAAACTAGTCATGAAAAATCATGACCCACATAAAAAAGCACAGAAAGGACTTGTCCCTGTAGCTACACAAAGAGGAAAAGTCATGTGGATCCACTCTGATCTATTACAGGATGAATAGTGGACCACCTCAGGTAGTCATAGGAGAAAGCGGACTAGTAATACTATTTCCGTAAAAATAAAGGAAGAATACATAATCTCATGAGCCTTTACAAATTCTGAAGAGGAGCCTGAATCTATGGCCACTCATCAAAATGGAGCGGGCCCTTCTGGCACTCGATCCGGTAAACCATAGCTCAAAGACTACACCAGAGTAGATCCAAAAATCATATTCGGGGAACTCGCGAAGCCTGCGAAACAAAAGGGGCTTTGTTTCCAGAAAAACCCTGCAAGAGCAAAGAGACTGCATTTAAATTTGATATAATAGCCCAGCTGACAAATATTCTAGCTCAAGTCATGCTTTATGAGTTGTTGCGATTGTCAAAATCAACTCGCGAAGTATTAAGAGAGGTTTTGGCAGACTCTGAATCTTTCTTAGCTCAGATTATCGAGCCAATTGATGAAGAACAGGACTCTTGCCCCGCTGTCATCAAGTGAGGGGGCAGGTCCCGCAGATTACTTTCTCTCCAGAGGATATGCAGGTAAAAAATATAAAGTATAATAGACCTTTATATTTCACCGGATATATCAGATCCTTGAAGGTGGACAGTATTCAAATCGATCCGGGGTCTGCATTAAGCGTCATTCCCAGAAGACTGATGCAGGTATTGGGAATCTCTCCCCATCGTCTGACACCGACAAATATGACGATATATGGATATAATGCTAATGATAGTTGTCCCCTCGGGAAGATCCGACTTCGATGTCAACTAGGAGATCTGAGAACGGAGGTTACATGCTATGTTATAGACGCAGACACATCTTATAACATTTTATTGGGGTGACCATGGATACACGCCTATATGATAGTCCCATCGACTCTCCACCAATGCATGAAGTATTGCGATGAATAAGGAGAAGTTCGGACATTAGTTGCAGGTAGACAGCCATTCAAAGGGCTAGAGAACTACTTCACGGATGCTATGCTTTACAAGCCAGCCCACGAAGTCTCCAACAATAACTGCAAAAGGCCTCAAGAGCCCAATGAAAGTGGCAACGAGGCGGATACCGAATACGAATCTCCTAAAGAAGATGATGGGGGTGCCTATGAGATAAACCCTCACATAGATTTTAAAGTAAATAATGTAGCTAATGTAGCAGAGGATGAGTGGATTATTAATGAAAATATAAAATTAATCTACGAGCCTGCTATAGTTACAGAATCTGAGCCTTCTTGTACTTCCACCGAAGCGGTTGGATGGCTAATGTAGTGCTGGTTCATAAGAAGCCCTGATTGGGTGGCTAATGTAGTGCTGGTTCATAAGAAGAATGGCAAGATCCGGATATGCATCGATTTCGGGATCTAAATGCTGCATGCCCCAAGGATGAATTCCCACTCCCAATTACCGATGTAATAATTGATAACACCGTGGTTACGAGAGGATGTCCGTTATGGATGCTTTCTCGAT
Organism: Dracaena cambodiana; assembly: GCA_036321105.1. Classification (NCBI taxonomy): domain Eukaryota; kingdom Viridiplantae; phylum Streptophyta; class Magnoliopsida; order Asparagales; family Asparagaceae; genus Dracaena; species Dracaena cambodiana. The sequence goes on along the minus strand of JAYEPQ010000015.1, from coordinate 31,633,814 downwards.
AAAGATGTACCTGGATGATGAAAAAACACACGGCTTTCAGAACACCGCTGGGAGTGTACTGTTATACAGTAATGCCTTTTGGACTGAAAAACGCTGGTGCCACCCATCAACGTGCAATGAGCATAATATTCAAAGAACATTTGTTCAAAACCATGGCATATTACGTTGATGATTTGGCAGTTAAGAGTAAAAACAAAGAAGATCATCTTCAGGATCTAAAAACAGTCTTTAATCTTATGCGAAGACATCACTTGAAGATGAACCCTGCCAAGTCCTTTATGGGGGTGTCCAGCAGGAAATTCCTTGGGTTCATAGTTACCTATGAAGGAATTTTCCTTGATCTTGTAAAGGTAAAAGCGATCAACGAGATGCCACCTCCCCGCAATCTTAAAGAATTAAGGGGTTATAAAGAAAACTGGCCTATATCCGGCACTTTATCTCCAACCTATCAGGATGATGCCAGCCATTTTCCAGACTCATGAAAAAGGGGGTTTCCTTTGTATGGGATGAGGCATGTCAACAGGCGTTTGACGATCTTAAAGAATACCTTACCAAACCTCCCGTTCTCATGGCACCTATCCCTGGACAACCATTTCTCATATATGTAAGGGCCATGGATAATGCGTTAGGAGCATTATTTGCTCAGTATAATGAGCACGGCCATGAACACGCTCTTTACTTAAGCCGGATAATGATCGGGGCCGAACATCGGTATACTCCAATTGAAAAACAATGTTTAGACCTAGTGTTCGCCGTTCATAAAATGCGACACTATCTTTCAGGGTAAACGATTTATGTTATATCACGGGTTAATCTCTTGAAAATTCTGATGATAAAACCAGGGTCTTTAAATGGTCGATTGGCAAAATGGGCATTGCTGCTATCGCCATATGATATCCACTTCGTTCCTCAAAAAGCTATGAAGGGACAAGCAATCGCCGATTTCCTGGCAGACCATCCAATTTGGTCCAATTCTAGACAGATGTCAGAGCTTAACACAACTAGTAAAGAACAACCATGGCAAATGTTCTTTGATGGTGCTGCCAGACAGTCTGCTGCTGGAGTGAGGGTTGTACTGATCTCCCCATATAAACACATACTGCCTAACGGTTACTCGTTAACAGAACCATGTACAAATAATGTGGCGGAATACAACACGCTCATTATTGGTTTAAAAATGGCTCTACAACTGGGGTGAACTATTTGGAGGCATATGGAGACTCTAAACTCATCTTCAATTAAATGATAGGTAAGTATGAAGTCAGACATGAAGCCCTCATCCCCTGCCATCAACTAGCCATTGAGCTAGCAGGATATTTTGAACAATTTTATATTTATCACATATCTCGGAACGAGAACATCTATGTGGATGCTCTTGCCACATTGGCCGCAACACTAGCAATCCTGCCGGGTGCAGCTAAAAGTATAACTATTGGAAGTAGAGAACTTCTCCATCCGGATACTGTCTTCCAAGCCAAGGAAGTATGCCAAACAAGCTTAACTTTGGAACTCCATGATTGGCAATTTCCATTTGTGGATTATGCCTTATATGGGATGCTTCCAGAGAATCCAAAAGAAACCACCTCGATAAAGAGGAAGGCCCAAAAATTTTACTATGATCATACGCTTCAAACTTTATACAGAAAGTCAACTGATGGTCTCCTGCTACACTGCATATCGAAAGCAGAAGCCAATGAAGTGCTTAGGGAAACGCATGATGGAGTATGTGGAGCTCATCAGCCCAATCCAAAACTCGGGGACCGCATAAGAAGGCTTGGATACTACTGGCTGAAGATGATTACAGATGCAATGGCATACGTTAAACGGTGTCATGAATGTCAAGTACACGCTAATTTTATTCATCAACCCCCAGAGTACTTACACGGTACCATTGCTAGCTGGCAATTTGAGGCGTGGGGAATGGATATTGTGGGGCCAATAACTCCCCCATTATCCAGGGGACATCGGTTTATCCTCGCAATAACCGATTATTTTTTAAAATGGGCCGAAGCCATGCCCATGAGAGAGGTAAAAATGGCAGACGTAATTAAGTTTATTAAACATCATGTCATTTACCATTTTGGCGTCCACCGAAGAATCATCCATGATAACTGACTGCAGTTCATCAGCCAGGAGTTCTCAAGATTCTGTGATAAGCTTCGAATCAAAGATGTTGCTTCAACGCCATATAACCCTGCGGCGAACGGATTGGCCGAAGGCTTCAACAAGACAATTATTAAACTCCTTCGGAAATTTGTTTCCTCTAACAAACAAGACTGGGATGAAAAGCTGGGAGAGTATTTGTGGGCTTATCGCACCACCGTTCGCACCCCAACAAAAACTACCCCGTTACTCCTAGGTATATGGGAGTGAGGCCGTCTTGCCTCTTGAAGTCCAGATACCATTATTAAGAGTGGCCCTAACCACAAATATGACGACAGAAGAACGCCATCAACAAAGATTGCGAGAACTAGAAGCGTTGGATGAAAAATGTCTCTGGGCTCAACAGCAAATTGAGTTGTATCAAGCCCGAGTCTCGCAAGCGTTCAACAAGGGCGTTAAACCAAGGACTTTTAAGTAAGGAGACTTAGTTCTGGCTATTAAAAGGCCAATGATTCTAACTCACAAGACTAAGGGTAAATTTGAATCCAAGTGGGAAGCACCGTTCATCATGGAGACGGTATACTCTAGTGGAGCCTATCGCTTAATGAACCAGAATGGTGATAGAATGATGATGCCGATCAATGGCAAATTTTTAAAGAAATACTATGCATAAAAAATGGGAGATATCATTTACTATCACATCTGGTTCATATCCCTAGAAGTATAACCATCCACTTGTTCAAGTTACGACATGTGCACTTGAACTTCTTTATCAAACTAAGGCATATGCAATTAAGGCGCCTCTGTCTAAGGTAATGATCCTGATCCCATCATTCTGGTGTAAGTAGTTAAACACTTTCTCCAAACATCAATTTGCTCTATTAAAGAGCTTTACCATGGTTAATAATTGTGACCTGGTTGGTTTTAACAATCTAAGATACGCAGATGAGCCTTAGATTGTTTTACCAAAACGATGAGCTATTTTATGACAAATTATTTGTTGTGCAAACAAATTTTGTAGCCAATAGATAAAAGAATCAAAAGAATTATTTTTATTCATAAATCAAAAGAATAAAGTTACAAAAAGAATAAAGTTACAAAAAGAATGAAATAAATGAAAGAATTCGAATATTGTTGAATTCTTCTTATTACAAAAGAAAAAAGAGTAAATACATAGAGGAAGTTATGGCTCTCCCAAAAGCGTCAACTTATTCGTCGTCTCATCAATAACTCAATGACAAGTCTCCTCCATAGAGTGTTGAGCTTGTCGGCACAAGTCATCATCATTTAATGCGAGTTGCTGGGTCAACCACCGACGAGACTCTTCAATAGCACGACTCCTTATTATGCCCTTCTACTCGAGCTGTCCTTGTTGAAGGATCAGCTCTTCCCGTCTCCTGATAGACTCCCCTAGCCGAGATTCGCTGGCTTCTAAAAGAGCCTGAGCTTTAGCGATAGTCTCTCTAGCTCTTAGGATGGTTGCCTGGCTCCCCTCGATCTCAAAATCCACCATCTCTAGCCCCCTGAGAATTGACTCCTGGCTGGCCTGTAGTTCCGCCAACTCCCACGACCATCCTTCTTCTTGTTGCCTCAACTTCTCTTGACAAGCTGTTAGCTATGCCCATAGCCGCGCCAACTCGATCTCGGTGATCGCTTCCACATCCGCTTGGCAAACTGTGTTTAGAGTGTTCACCTGCTCTTCTAAAGCTTCTACACGGGCCCGATAGGGAGCTGCTCGGTCACATCCCCCAATCCTTTTAATATTATCCAGATAACTGGACAACATTGGACGTCCAAGATTAAGGAAATCTCTTCCATCCAGGATCATCCCAATACATCTCCTTAGTAGCCGTATGAAATCATTGACACTGTGATTGAAAAACTCCTCAAGAAGATCAGCAGTGTCTAAATTCAAAGCAGACAGTGCTAGGGAAAATGTTGCCAGTGTAGGAGTGGCTTCTTTTGGAGTCGAGGAAGAGGAAGCCAGTCCCTGTACCAGATTCATGACATGAGGGCAGAAGAGCCAATAAAGACTTGGCAGAACTGGGAACCCAAGGCGAATTATAGCTGGTACAAGTCATTCAAGCAGCAACACTAGCAGGGGTAGATGATGGAGTTTTTTCACCCGAAGCTCCTCCTGTGGCAGAAGTGGCTTCGAACGAGAACTTCAAATTCTCTTCATCCCCTGTCGACAGATGACTTGGAGCGAAAGGAGTCACTGGTGTCTCAACAGCCACGATAGTAGAGGGCGTTAATACCACTGGCTGAGGAGCAGAGGACACACCAACGACAACTGGGAAGGTGTCCTCAGAGAAAACTGCTGATGTCGGTGATGGAAGGCTTAGAGATGGGGGAGCCTCTCTAGCCGTGGCCGCGACGAACTCTGTCCTATCGTCACTCCCAAGTTTGTCAGTTACAGGAGCTGAAGTAGGAACAGAGTAAGGAGCTGGCGTAAAATAATCCACGCCAAACTCCTCCGCCGAACTACCGAGACCGCCCACCGAGCCGGTGGTGCCAGAGTAGTCGACCAACTCCTCGGATTCCACCCTGGTAGTTGAGTGCATAGGAGAGTGGAGCTGACTGCCTGCATCTCAGAAAGCAAACAAGGAGTGTTATACATAATATAGGAAAAATGAACAGAAGATAGAATATGAAATCTGAGAGAACCATACTAGGGGATAAATGTCCAGTGGTGGGACTTGAAGGAGGAGTCGTCGCCATTTCTAAAAGAACACCAGCCTCCCTACCTAGAGGTTGCATCGCGGTGTGTTCGACGGACTCTGCGGTTGGTGGATCCGGGACCTCAGTAGCACTAGGGGCTTCTGCAGGTATGCTCTCCTCTACCGGCGCTGGAGGCAGAGTTGAAGCAAGCAAGTCCGTAGCGAACTGGACAGCTGCCTCTTGGGGGACTACCAGGGTTTCCTCAGCCAACTTTTTCTTTTTCTTGGCTGGCCCTTCTCTCGGAGCTCCGCGGTATTTGACGGTCGGACTCCGGGAACGAGTGACTACAGGTTGAGGAAGAGGAAGCCCATCCCTGTACCAGATTCATGACATGAGCGGCCAGTAGAGCCAATAAAGACTTGGCAGAACTAGGAATCCGAGGTGAATTATCGCTGGTACAAGTCATTCGAGCAGCAACACTAGCAGGGGTAGATGATAGAGTTTTTTCACCCGAAGCTCCTCCTGTGGCAGAAGTGGCTTCGAACGAGACTTCAAATTCTCTTCATCCCCTATCGACAGATGACTTGGAGCGAGAGGAGTCACCGGTGTCTCAACAGCCACAATAGTAGAGGGCGTTAATACCGCTGGTTGAGGAGCAGAGGACACACCAACGACAACTGGGAAGGTGTCCTCAGAGAAAACTGCTGGTGTCGGTGACGGAAGGCTTGGAGATGGGAGAGCCTCTCTTGCCGTGGCCGTGACGACCTCTGTCCTATCGTCACTTCCAAGTTCGTCAGTTGCAGGAGCTGAAGTAGGAACAGAGTAAGGAGCTGGCATAAAATAATCCATGCCAAACTCCTCCACCGAACTACCAAGACCACCCACCGAGCTGATGGTGCCAGAATAGTCGACCAACTCCTCAGATTCCACCCTGGTAGTTGAGTGCATAGGAGAGTGGAGCTGACTACCTACATCTCAGAAAGCAAACAAGGAGTGTTACACATAATATAGGAAAAATGAACAGAAGATAGAATATGAAATCTGAGAGAACCATACCAGGGGATACATGTCCAGTGGTGGGACTTGAAGGAGGAGCCGTCGCTGTTTCTAAAAGAACACCAGCCTCGCTACCCAGAGGTTGCATCGCGGTGTGTTCGACGGACTCTGCGGTTGGTGGAACCGGGACCTCAGTAGCGCTAGGGGCTTCTACAGGTCTGCTCTCCTCTGCCGGCGCCGGAGGCAGAGTTGAAGCAAGCAAGTTCATAGCGAACTGGACAGTTGCCTCTTGGGGGACTACCAGGGTTTCCTCAGCCAACTTTTTCTTTTTCTTGGCTGGCCCTTCTCTCGGGGCTCCGCGGCGTTTGACGGTCGGACTCCTGGAACGAGTGACTACAGGTTGAGGAGCAACCCGAACATCAGTATCATCATCATCACCATCATCGTCATCTCCTCAGAGTCGCCAACATCTGATGGATCGGCAGCCATGCCAAGAAATTCGTCCATTCCTTTCACCCTCACTCTGTTAGCCCCCTTGCGGCTAGAGTAAAAGGCTTCTATCTCTTTACAACAACTCCGGTTGATGGAGAAGTTGGGCACGTCAGCGTTGGTGACGTTGTACCACGTGCAGAAGCTAAGAGTCATGCTCAGTTCAGGCAACTTATGAGGCATGACGAATTCAGTTCCGGTCCCTCCAGCTATGAAATGAAACCAGCTGCGGGCACCCTCATACAGATTCCCTTCATACGCCAGCTTCTTGTTTGGATTATCCATATAAAGTTGAGAGTACCCAAACTGACGAACGAAGCGGCTCGAGGTGTATGGTTCAATATAACACATGGTGTCTTGACGATACACCAAGTGCCCGGGTCAGATGTTAAGGAGCCACCAGAATGCTCCTGAGGATAAGACGGTGAAATTGTCTGTTCCCGAGATATCCTTGAATTTCGACCCGTATTCTCCACCGGGGAAGTCAGGGAAGCACCGGAAGATTTCATAATTCTGGCATTGGCGAAGTGTCTTCCAGATTTGAGACATGTAATGACTCTTCCATGAGGAACGTTCATATAGCTCCACAAGGAAGGGCTTGTCACCTGAGTGATATTAAGCCACACTCATCAAAGAGGGGCAGTGCATGACAAGCCACACCATTAAATAAGTAAAAGGTATCTCCACCCTAGGATTTGGAGTCTTCGCCTTGATAGTCTCCTTCGACTTGCCTTTTCTTTCCCTTTCCCCTTGTTGGCGGGAATGAAACCATTACAGAGAAGCTCGTAGTCCACTCTGCAGGTTGCTCACCATGGAGGGAAGGAGCCCAAAAGGTCGGCCTATGCAAGAAGAACTGCTGGATACACCACGTTCATTGCAATTGCCTCATTTGGCAATGACGGCACGACACACCTTTTTAACCATAGCATTAGAAACCCAGCAATAAGACCTCTATTGGACATTGGGAACTGAGCTTGGTAGTGGAAGCTCTTGAAAACGGTGACAGGATTGAATCCACCTTCGTTGGATTCAGCAGTATAGAATATGGCACGCGTCTTGGCAATACCGCAATCGATCTCCTTGATGTCAACAGGAGCATGGCCGTGAACTATTGCTAAACTCTCTTTGGAGTTTAGGTTTGCAAAAGGGTAATTGGCCCACTTCTTGTGACCGATGCCCTGATTACGTACACCTGCCATGTCGGCACAGATGCGGTAATGGCACATCATCTCCCAGTAAATGGCATAGATGCGCTCATCCCTCCCCTTTAGCATATTTAGCTCTTCAGTGGTAGGGATGTACTATTCGTAAGGGACTTCGCCCATTGACAACCCGGATACTTCAAACATCTCATGGAGAGCAAGTCCCAGCTCACCCACCGGTGTAAAGAAAGTACCGGTCTCGCGGTTGTACATCTCCAGGAGACTGAAGAAATAGTAGGAGCTCTGGGGAATTCCAAATTGAATATTTCTGATGGCCCTGAATAAGCCAATCTCCTTCAGAACAAGTTCATGGGAATCTAGTATGTATTGGATGAGGTGGGCCCACCACATATTGCCAGAAGAATAAACCCAGCCAGACATCCTGAAGTCGTTGGCTGGGTATTGGCCTCCTTGTGCCATGAACTCACTTAGGAAAGTTTGTGTGCTAATTGGGACCTACCCTACTTGGTGCTCCTTGGTGATTCTTTCCGGAAGCAATCCGATGATGCATCTTGTGGGACCATCTTGGTAAGCCCCATGTGAGCCCAACTTGCCCGTAGGGATGCAGTCATACTCCTGGCTCAACCCCCATTCCAATTCACGGTGCATGGCTAGCCTTCGAAGATAAACCAGGGGATAGCTACGCCCCATGCTGGGAAGAAATATCAGCAGGTCACCAGATTGATGGAGCCACATGCACTCCTCTTCAAAGAGGATCTGGTCTGAGTGCTCTATTACATCTCCGAAGAGAAATGCGGGCTTCTCCAACACTTCACAGTTGGTGGCCTCGAAAGCAGCATCAGTTATGATCTCCCTTGCAGTAGTGGGGTGGTTCCTGATCAACTTCTCCCTGCGTTCCCTCAGACCGGGCTTGTAAGCCGGGAGATCAGTTATGAAGCAAAATTGAGCCGTCAGATCGCACCCCCAGCGAATCCGAAGTAGTGCCTATGGGGGAGAGCGTCCACCGAATACCCCACTGCAAAAGAAGAATCAAGAGTTAAAAAAAAGTTTTACTAAATTCAGAAAATCTTCTAAGAAACGCAGAGCTAAAAATAACTCCGCGCGAAGCTAAGGGAATAACCTCGCTTTTTTGTAAAACGCGAGGCTAAAAAGTAACTTCGCGGTGATATTATGCACGGCTGTAAAACGCGAAGCTAATAGCCTCGCATTTACAAATGTGAAGCTAAATTTCATAGGCTCGCATTGAAACGTGACAGTTAGAAATAGCCCCGCATTTCCAAACGCGAGGATGACGCGATAGTTTCGCGTAGTAGAAGACCAGAGACCTTTCTTTTTCCCTAGCCATACGACCGGAAAACGGCGATCTCGCCAGTAAAAGGAGTGATTGGCCGGTCAAAACCAAGCCAAATCACCCCAAACTTGTTCTAAAGAGTCCAAAAGTTGAGATTTTTTACCTCCAATTGGCGCGGCATGGACTGGCTCGTAATTGTGGCTGCTGCCTCGGCCACTATCGCCGCTGCTAGTGCCAGCTGCCAATGGTGAGGAGGCGCGAGAGGAAGTCGCGATCTTCTTGGGTGCCATTGGGTTCGAGATCTTGGAAGAATCGATGGGAAATTGAGAGAAAGTCGGTCGGATGCTAGGGTTTAGATCGCCAGAGTTCTTGAAATCTTTAATTCTCAAATGAAGTGAAGAAGAAAAAGAAAATACTCTATTTAAATGAGAAAACCCGCCCCTTGGTATTCAGCACGAGAATCGGAGCATTACTAAGCAAAATGCGAAGCTTTCACAAGTGAACAAAACGCGAAGATAACTTGGTATTTTAACTCCGTGTTTCAATTTGAAGATCCAAAATATTTCAAAATTTGCTAAAATTCTAAGCCATTTTGAAAACTTTGGAAAGGGTTCTGTTGGTAGTGAAAATTTCTTAATAAATGGGATTTTTCCACAACAGAACGCGGAGCTAATTTTGTAACTCTGCGTTTGGCTATTTTAGCCTCGTGTTTTGAGTAAATGCGGAGCTAATCAATAACTCCGCATTCTAATTTCTTAGCTCCGCATTTTAATGAGATTAACTCCGCGTGAGCAGATAACCAGAATCATAAATTGATTGTGATTGAATTTGAGCTTATCCAAATACCCAAATTAAGTCCAATCAGAACTCTAAATCAAGAGATTTAAATCAAAACTAAGATATTTGATTGGATTCCTTGATAGATACAAATTCTATTTAAATAAAAACTCTCATATTGACCTAAGTCTATAAATACCTTTTTGAGGAGGCCTTAGAGGATCTTTTTCGCATCTTAGAGAATTCGAGTTACGCGTGAGAGCCTTGAATTCGTGAAGAGCAGAGAAGATTAAGAAGAGTTGGCCGTCATCTTCAAGAAAGAAGATCATCGTCGTCAGATCGTCCAAAGGAGCTACTTGATAGATCCCATCGCTGCGAGAATCCCACTATAGTTTATAAAAGAGAGCGATAGATTATAAATCCTCTCGTTTGTTCTTTCCTTGTTCACTTTCGTTGTAATCTAAGTTGTATTTAATGGAAGGAAGCATGAATTTTGCTGCGAACACCTGGTGTAGGCGGAAAAAATTGAAAAGCAAGCGAAAAAGCTACACGGGGCAAAGAAGCCTCATGCATGCGAGGCTAATTGCCCCGCGCTGGGCAAACAGCCTCGCATGAGGCTAAGAGTCTCATGCAGGGATGACAACCTCACATACGTCGGGTTATTTCAATTTCTAAATTTGATTTCCTTTTAAATATCAATCCGAATTTCGATTTTAATCATATCCATATACTTGGAATCAAAAATTTTGTATCTAAATATGAGTTCAGAGATGAATTTGATTGAGATTCCGTCCTTTATCTCAAAGAAAATCCTAAAATCTATAAATATAATCCAAGAGAGGATTTTTAGGGATCTTTTGAAAGGAGATAGATTAGAGATTAGGTATTTTTTGCAGAGAGCCACAGACTAGCAACAAGAGTCGACGACCAAAAACTATTCTCCACGTTCAAGATTAATTTTGGGTGTTAGATCGTCAACGGAGCATAAGGGTGACACTCCATAGTCACTTTAGAACCCCCGACTTTCTGTAAAAGAGGGAGACATGATCTATAAGTCTCTCTCTTTTGTTTCTTTTCTTTCGTCTTCATTGTAATTTGGATATTTTTATTGTAATTTTTATTAAACCATGGCAATGAAAGGAACAACGTCTTTCAACGGAAACAAGCTGGCAAGCATAGTTGGAGATGTCTTCTATATTGATGAGGAGATTGTGATTCAATCTAACACCCATAAAATCGGTAAGTCCGTGGAGATGCTGATCATAGAAATCGATTAGCATAAATATGAGGAATATTTATCCTCTAGATCGGCTCGCCTGGTCAAAAGACGGCTCAATCGCCGCTTGGAAACACTCACTACAAGTCCGAATGACAAGGGGACTCCCGTTGAATAAGAGCCCCTTAGACTTTGATATTGGAAAACGAAGTAGTCTAAGAGTTAGACTCGAATGACGAGATGATTCCCATTGAACAAGAACTTCTTTTTGAGTTTTAATGAGTGAAAAATCAAAATTGTGAATTCAAATGATGAAGGGATTCCCATTGAACAGGACCCCTTCGGATTTTCGAGTTCCAATATTTTGAAAAAGAAAAAAATCCTCGCCTGTCATGCCTGAACAAAATTCTGAAGAAAAGTCAAAGTCTGGACTGACCAGAACTCAAATCCGCAATCGAAATTGTTGAGCGGGGCGAAGAATTTTCAAAAGACAAGTTCAAAACAAATCTGGTCTCAAAATCATGTGGAAGGCAAAAACCAAGTACCAGGAGCATATCCATGCGCGAGACTAATGCCAAGCACCAGATTAAACAACCTAGCAAACCTCTACGTGAGGCTATTTCTATGTGCGAGGCTATTTCCATGCGCGAAGCTAATTCTATGCACGAGACTAATCAGCCTAGCATATCCCTACACGAGGCTAATCAGCCCCACATACGAAAAGTGAAATGACAGGCTATTCAGCCTCACGTAAATAGATGAGAACTCAAGATTAAACCTCGATTCTGTGAAGAATCTGCAAAGGCCCGAACAGGACCTCGTTTAGAACAGAAGTTTCAGTTTCTATACCTGCTAACTATAGAACGAGAAAAATTATCCCCACACTAATCCAAATCCAAAATCTGAATCTGAATCCAAATACAAAATTCGAATCCAAATCCAAAATCCAAATCCGACTCCAAATCCAAATCAAATAATAATAATAATAATAATAATAATAATTAATTACTTAATTAAAAATTTAACAAAAATTTGCCTCACGGGTGTCCGTGCGGCTCCCACCCTCGCGGGTTCCCACGAGGCTCCCACACTTGCGGGCGTCCATGAGGCTTAGGTGGGAAGGAGCGGCCACAACAATAACGAAAAAAGACCTCGCGGGCTCCCGCGAGGCTCCCACCCTCATGGGCGTCCGCGAGGCTCAGGCCAGAAAAAAGAAAAAGAAAAGAAAAAGGAAAAAAAGAATTAAATTAAAAAAAATCTCTCTCTCTCTCTATATCTATCTTTCTCTCTCTCTCTCTCTCTCTTTCTCACTGCACAATAAATTTGGCAGCGCTTCGGGCTATTTTGCAATTTCTAATGAGACCCAAATTTTAATTATAATCAAATTAATTTTTGGATGTGAAATTTTAAATTAATTCGATTAGAGTTTGATAATTCTACAAATTCTAATCTAATTCTAATTAATTTGGGTGCAGAAACAAGACTCGATACAATGAATCTGGAGCAAATCAAATCAAGAGGATATTTGAATATCACATCAAGATCATGCTTCTATTTACAAGGAAACTCTTTTAACAACTTGGGACCTATAAATACCTCTCAAGAGAATTCAAAAAGGAATTTTGGCAATTCAAGTTACACGGGAGAGGCTTGAAACCTTAGGACCGGCAGAGAAAAAAGATATTTGGCCAGATCTCTCTCCCGCATAAGCGCTCGTACTTCCTCTAAGAATCAGCAGAGAAGAAGAATGAGCTCGCCTCCAACCATCGACGTCAGATCGTCAATGGGGAAAGGACCGATCCCCATAGCTGCCTCGAATCCACAAATCTTCTGTAAAAAGAGATCGACGATCTATAAGTCCTCTCTGTCTATTTTATTTACATTTTCTTTTCATTATATTCCAAAAAGAAAAAAAGAGAAATTTTTATAATCTGTAATTTTTCTCTAATTCAATGGCAATGGAAAGATATCATGTTTTCCTCGAAATAGACTAGCGACCACAGTGAAAGAATATTAAAGAGGAGATGGTGGTCTAATCTGACGTTAACGAAGTTGGAGAAATGATGGAGAAATTGGTGATTGAGGTCGAGGTCGGGCTCAAAATTAGCCTAGTATAAGTCAATGTGGATGACAGGCTTAAAATCAGCCTAGCTAGAAGTAAGAAGGATGGGAGGCTTAAATATCATCAGCCTAGCGAGAATCAGCCTCGCCAACTTGGTGTTCATCAGCCTAGCAAGAATCAGCCTCGCCAACTCGATGCTCATCAGCCTAGCGAGAATCAGCCTTGCCAACTTGGCAAAAATCAGCTCGCCAACATGGCAAAAATCAGCCTTGCCAACTCGATGCTCATCAACTTATCAAGAATCACCCTCGCCAACTTGGCAAAAATTAGCATCACCAACCTTGTGAAAATCAGCCTTGCCAACTTGGTGCTCATCAGCCTATCAAGAATCAGCCTCGCCAACTTGGCAAAATCAGTCTCGCCAACCTGACGAGAATCAGCCTCGCCGACTCAGTATTCATCAACCTGGCATTGCTCAGCCCCGCCAACCTGGCGCTGCTCTGCCCTGCCAACCTGGTGCTGCTCTGCCTCGCAAACCTGGCGCTGATTAGCCCCGCCAACCTAGTGCTGCTCAGCCCCGCCAACCTAGCACAAATAAACTTGAGAACCAAATAAGTCTAAACCAGCACGCGAGGCCAGTTCAACTAAGCTAGCGTGCAAGGCTAGATAAGTACACCAAGCTACCCAACAGAGTCATGCAAGATATATCTAAACTAATGATGGACATCAAACTGAACTGGAGGATGACAAAAATAACTTCCATGATTTCTTGAAGTGGACAAATAGATCTTGCTCAGGAAGCGAGCCCCGCCCACAAAACATGGTTACATCAGCACCGCATGAAAGAACTCCAAATTTGTAGAGATATCTCACAAATAAAAGAAGGGTAGCACAACCCCATCAGTTTTGCTGTTGTGAGAAGTTGATCGCAGCAGTTTTGGCTTGTTGTCGCTGTCAAGCCCCAAAACTATTTGCATTTAACTGGTTGTCAGCACCAGAATCTACTATTCCAGAAAGAAGACGGCTGCAAAAATAAAACTCTTACTCAAATCAAGACTTGCTCGATTTCACGTCAAATAGGGTGGATAAGGGTAAGAAACCAGTCGTAGGAAACCTATTATCACACATGCCTCAGGTCAGACGTGATGGCTCCCCATGGTTACGAAAGATTGGCAAGGGGCCCTGATGAGAATATGAAGAGTTTAGCAAGCATTCGGCCATAGCAACGTCGCGATCGCATGCTTTTGATCCAGCAGAAAGACGGTTCATATGGCTAAGCCATTGGCCGAGATAAGGCAAATAATTGAGGCATAAGAACGTCTCATCCAGGAGCAACAGAAAAGTATTGAGCACCTCAAAGCGATGCCTGCAAAGGTCCTGGAAAACAATCCAAAGAACATAGAAGACAAACCAGAGGATTCTTCCTCTTCTGATAAAACTAACAAAGAAAATGATGAGACCAAATCCAACCGAGATACCGAGGAAAAAGGCATTGAGGGGGAATATTTCATTGATCTTCTCGCCGAAAGATTGGAGAAGCTTCAAAATCAAATAGAAGTATTAATGTATTGAAAAGAATTGCAAGAGGCGGGGATTACGAGACCCTACCCAATAGAGTGGAGTCCGCACCATTTCCGTGAAAGTATAAGCCTTTGAAGTTAGAATCATATGATAGAAAAGGATCTCCAAACCAGTATATGTACTATTTTCTTTCGTAGACCGGCCATCTCATGGGCAATGATCCGGTGATGACCAAGATTTCCTACGAGGGCCTGCATTCACTTGGTTTATACAGCTGCTCTCAGGAACCATCAATGTCTGGTCTGACGTGGAAAGGGAGTTCCTAGCCCACTTCTTCGAAGACAATATCGAAGTATCCATCAACTCTCTTCTAGCAAACAAGCAAAAAGAAGACGAGATGGTTAAACGCTTCGTTGAGCGTTTCTGCAAAATGTTAGTGCGATGCTGGCATGGCGTGTCACATGAAATATTAGTGGAAACTTACAAACACAATCTTCAGACCAGGATATTGGTCAAAATGGGAGTAGTAGATCCAAAAGCTGGAAAGATCTAGTCAAAAAAAGGCAGCAAGTGGAGGATATAATCTAATATATCAATAAATACCATGCCCATAGGAGGATGACCATGAATCAGCCGCAGCCACAATAATCCCATCATAAGGGAAAGGAGGCAATAACTAGCAGACCTGCTGCAAACAAAAAATCACAGAATAATCGAGATTCTTCTATATTGCAAAGGAGACACAATTTCAAAGATGTGTAAACAGTGACCCTGTTTAATTTGCTCAACAAAAAAGGGATGCTCAGGTTACCTAAAAATCAAATGCCATAGGAAACTGGAAAAACAGATGATCCCAAGTATTGCCTCTACTATCAAAATATTGGGCACCCGACCAAGAATTATTATAATCTAAAAGATAAAATTCAGACACTCATAAAAAATATGACCATGTTGAGGTCTGAACAGAAGAAGGTGTCTGCAAATGCGACGATAGGAAAATGATTGTCATAAATTTTAAAAAAGAAAAAAATTCAAAAAAAAGAAAAAATGCAAAAAAAAAAAAGGGAAAAAAAGAAAAAAAACTCAAGAAAAAAAAAAGAAAAAAAGAAAAAAAAACGTACGAGTTCTTGTTGCCCAATGCCATCAAGGCAACGGGAAGAGAGTAAAACTCTCGCTAACTCTATCATACTAGGGGTAAGAGTATGAAATCAATTAGCCCAAAGTAAGAATGCGAGGCTATGCCTGCATATAACGTGAGGTTAAGCCAGCGTAAAGTCATCCAGACGCAAAGGCTAACTCAAGAATGAACCACATGCGTGGTTATACTAGTGTGCGAGACTAAGCCAGTGCATCGAACTCATTCAAAAGTACAAAAGTGAGCAGAAATGGGAGGCTAAGGTTCAAGCCCGCATAGCCCATTATGAAGAAAAAAGTAATCTATTAGCACATGACGAATTTCATGGACAGCCAAACAAGTTTCATGCAGGGAGTGGGACCCACATCCAACCCAACAAGGATATGTATGAAGCCAGCATAAAGAACGCAAGGCTAATACCTGCGAACACTGCAAGACTATGCAAAACAAAGCCAGCAAAAGTGCAAAAACTCCAAAACGCGAGCCTAATTTGCAATCCCGCATAAAACAGTTGAAACGCGAAGGAAACACATACGCGAGGCGAGGTGAGCCCAGCCTCAGTCTCGATCATTTCATTACTGGAAGAGATACATGATACAAAGCTAAGTTGCAGCCCGGCATAAAACTTCAGTCTGTGAGATTAAACTAGTGCACAAAAAACACAGCACGCGAGGCAAATCCAGAGCACGAAGTTAATCTAAAGCGCAAAGCAGTCCAAAATGTAAAGTTAACTCTCAGCCTTGTGTAAATTTCAAAGAAGAAGAAAGCGGTCAATTGAATTATAATGACAATTCAAATGTAGCCCACATAGGGGGTGGGACCCACACTAATAAACTTTGTATGTAATTCAAAGCAAACTCCGCATACAATGCATGGCCAAGCTAGCATAAAGTCATTTAAACACGAGGCTATGCTCATGGCCAAAATGCGAAGTTAACTCGCAGCCTTGCGTAAGGAGTTTTGAGTGCAAGGCTAACTCTCAATCCCGCATGAACTTCAAGAAATGGAAGGCCAAAGTCTACTTCAAAGACTTAAGGCGTCAGGCTAACCAACAGCCGTGCATAATATCTTGTGAAGAAGAAGGTGATCAAATTGAATCCTCATCGTAATTAATCAAATGAGGCCCACACAGGGGGTGGCACCCGCAAACCTTGCAGTTAAGCATGCGTAAAGGGATCAAGACGCGAGGCTAAACTCGTGTAAAGTAACTCAAATGCATTACACTATGCCTGCATGGAGTGCAAAATTATGCTTCCAACTAAATGCAAATCTAAGTCAGTTGTTCGTAGCAGAATTTCTTTGCTTTCCTTCCATTGAATTAACTTAAATTACAATGAAAATGAACAAGAAAAAGAAAGAACAAACGTGAGGATTTTATATCTCAATCGCTCTCTTTTACAATGTAAACGTGGGATCTGTGTGGCGATGGGATCTATCCATGTAGTTCCTTTGAATGATCTAATGACGAACTCTTCTCTTGAAGATGGCGGCCGATTGTAGTTGATCTCCTCTGGTCTTGATTCGTTCAAGGCTCTATGCGTAACTCGAACTTCTCCAAAACTCCAGAAAAAGACCCCTAGGGCTTACTCAAAGGGGTATTTATAGCCTTAGGGTTATATGAGAGTTTCTATCTAAAATAGAATTTATACTCATCAAGGATTCCAATCAAATATCTTAGTTTTGATTAAATCTCTTGATTTAGAGTTCTGATCGGACTTAATTTGGGTGTTCGGATCAGCCCAAATCATAATCTCAATCAATTTGAGATTCTGGTTATCTGCTCACGCGGAGATAATCTCGCCAAAATGTGGAGTTAAAGAACCAGAATGCGGAGCTATTGATTAGCTCCGCGTTTTTCTCAAACGCGAGGCTAAAATTGCCAGACGCGGAGCTGCGGAGTTAGCTCCGTGTTCCGTTGTGAAAAATTCTATTTACTTAGAAATTTTTACTGCCAACAGAACCCCCTCCAAAGTTTTCAAAATGGTTTAGAATTTAAAAAATTTTGAAATACTTTGGATCTTCAAATTGAAAATGCAGAGTTAAAATACCAAGTTTATCTCTCGTTTTGTTCACTTGCGTGGAGCTAAATAGCTTCGCGTTTTAGTGAGTAATTGCTCATTAATTACTTAGTAATTACTTAGTAATTGCTCAGTAATTACTCCGAACCTTGCGTCGAATACCAATAGGTGGGTTCTCTCTTTTAAATATAGTCTCTAGATCTTCTTCCTCACTTAATTTGAAGAATCCAAGAGTCTGGAGCTCAGGTGACCGGGCGACTCATGCAAACGAGCCGTCATTGATCGAACTTCGTTCGATTTTCCATAGATTTTCATCATTAGGATGTCATCTAAGAAGAGTACGGCATCGCGCGCCTCCTCACCATCGGCGGTCGGTGTTAGCAGCGGCTGAGGGAGTGGACACGGCGGTGAACCAGTTCATGCCGCATCCATTGGAGATAAAAATCTTAACTTTTAGACTCCTTAGAACAATTTTGGAGTGTTTGGGCTCGGTTTTAACCGACCAACCATTTTTTGTACCGGCGAGTTTGCCGTTCTCCGGTCGTAAGGCTTGGAGAGGAAGGAAAAAACGGAGAAGAACTCTGGTCTTCTTCTTACGCGAAACTATCGTGTCATCCTTGTGTTTTAAACGCGAGGCTATTTTAACTAGCAGCCGCATTTTAAACGCGAGGCTATTTTGACTAGCAGTCGCATTTTCAACGCGAGGCTGTTTTGATTCGCAGTCGCGTTTTTAACGCGAGGCTATCTTGATTAGCAGTCGTATTTTTAACGCGAGGCTATCTTGATTAGCAGTCGCGTTTTTAACGCGAGGCTATCTCCTCAACTGCGCGCGGAGTTATTTTTTAGCTCCGCGTTTTTATACTTAGAAGATTTTTCGAGTTTTGTAAAAAATTTTCTAACTCTTGATTCTTCTTTTGCAGTGGAGTATTTGGACCATATCCATTTTTAAGAGGACTGCATGTGGTTCTACCAATATGGTGATTTGCTGATATTTCTACCTAGCATGGAGCGTAACTATCCCCTGATATATCTTCAAAGGCTAGCCATGCACCGATCTTCATCAGCAAAAGTAACTTTAAGGAAGCCAGAAGTATATACTTTACAACATAGTTACAGGTTTCAAGCTCTGACTCCAAAAGATAAACTTTTGAAGGAGTTACAAGAACTCTGCGGCGGCTCATTAAGTTTTCTTGAGGACCATTTCTGTTAGATTACAATCTCTGTTGCTTTCCAAAGCGATGAGGAAAGCGACAGAGATGATCATCTAAGGGCTTGTAACATGTCGAATTCAACTTGTGCATCTTTATTAGGATTCTTGTAGCAGTATCTTCAGATGATCCACTAAAAACTTTAAACAGATCATAGTTGATATTTGCAGAGGAGATCTTTTGCATGTGAACTAGGGAATTGAACTGGAAAAGAATCTCATCAGCGATTGGCCCAACAACTCGCCATAAATGACGATGACTTGCGTTGGCAAGCTCAACACTCCATGGAGGAGACTCGTCGTCTGGTTATTGGTGAGTTGATGAATAGGTTGAAAGCTTTTTGGGAGAGCTATAACTCCCTCTACTTTTGTAACCTTTTGCTTTATGAATAAAGACAATTCATTTCTCTTTATCTGTTGGCTTCAAGAATTTTGTTTGCTCAACAAATAGATGGTTCATAGTTTTGGTAAAACAATCCAAGGCTCATCAAGATAATTGAGTGATGATTATCAGCTTTCGACAGAGGCGCCTAATTACTCATGCCAAGTCAAAGCCTCTCATAGAAACGCGTAGCTAACATATCAAGTTATCTTCACATTTTGCATAGCTGCGCGGAGCTAATAGCTTCGCGTTTTGCATCACCACGCGAAGCTAATAGCTTCGCATTTTAGAGAGCAATTGATCAGTTAGTCGTTCCGATTCTTGCGCCGAATACCAAGAGGCGGGTTTTTTCATTTAAATAGAGTCTCTTCTTTTTCTTCCTCACTTCATTCGAAAGATTTTCAAGAGATTAGAGCTCCAGAACTTCGGCGATCCAGGCGACTCAGGCGACCGAGCGGTTTTTGACCCGATTTCCGTCGATTTTCTTCAAGATCTCGCAAGCAAGGGCACCCAAGACCTATGCTTCTTCACGCGTAGCCTCGCCGTCGGCAACTGGCGCAATAAGCGGCGGCAGTGGCCGAGGAAGTGGCCGCTGCAGAGAGCCAGTCCACGCCTCGCCTATCGGCGGTAAGATTCTTCACTTTTTGAATTTTTAGAACTCTTTTAGGAGTGATTTGGCTTGGTTTTAACTGGCCAATCATTTCTTTTACCGGCGAGATAGCCGTACTCTGGCCAAATGACTTGGAGAAGAAGGAAAAGATCTTTGATCTTCCTCCACGTGAAACTATCGCGTTATCTCCGCGTTTTTAAATGCAAAGTTATTTTTTCTAACTATCGCATTCTGACGCGAGGTTAATATTTTAGCTTCACGTTTGTAAACGCGAAGTTATCATCCTTAGCGTCGCGTTCGTAAATGCGAAGTTATTTCATTTAACTTTGCGCGGAGTTACCTCTAGCTCCTCGTTTTCATACTTAGAAAAATTTTCTGATTCCTAATTCTTTTCTTGCAGTTGGCTACTCAGTGGATGCACTCTCCTGAGGACATTCAGCTATGGCGGGGGTGCAGATTCAGTCACCTAATTTCGCTTCACCACTGTTCTTGTCACCTACAAGCCAGGTTTAAGAGAGCGCAGGGAGAAACTGATTAGATACAGCCCTACTACCGCATGGGAAATCATAACGGATGCTCCCTTTGAAGCCACGAACTGGGAAGCTTTGGAGAAACCGGCGTTCCTCTTTGGAGATGCTATAGGGCACTCGGATGAAATCCTCTTTGAAAAAGAGAGTAAGTGGCTATATCAGGCTGGGGATCTGCTCATGTTTTTGCCTGACATGGAGCGTAGCTACCCCTTGGTGTACCTCCAGAGGCTTTCTTCCTACCGCGAGTTAGAATTTGAACTAACTCGTGAGTACGATGGTGTTGCGACGACAAGTTCGGCGCGAATAGGGCTTTCCAAGACGGTCCCCCTAGATGTATTATGGGGCTCCTCCCAGATAGAGTCACCAAAGAGCACCCTGTTGGTGAAGTCCCGATTCATGCTAAGACTTTCCTTAGCAAATTCTTGGCCAAGGGTGCACAGTACCCTACGAAAGACTTTAGAATGCCCGGATGGGTTCACTCTTCGGGCAACATGTGGTGGTTCAGACTTGTCAAACACATACTGGACACCCATGAGCAGACCCTAAAGGAAATTGGCTTGTACAAAGCCATTAAAAACATCTAGTTTGGCTTGCCTCAAAGTTCGTACCACTTGTTCAGCCTGTTGAAGATGTATAACCCCGAAACCGGTACCTTCTTTATACCGGTGGGTGAGCTAGGATTCGCTCTCCATGAGATGTTCGAAGTGTCGGGGTTATCAATGGGCGAAGTCTCTTATGAGGAATATATCCCCACTGCTGAAGAATTAAAGATGCTAAAAGCAGAGGATGAGCACATCTACTAGACCTACGGGGAAATGATGTGCCACTATCATATTTGCGCCGACCTGGCTGGAGTAAGAAATCAAGGGATTGGCCATAAGAAATGGGTAGACTATCTCTTCATCAATCTGAAAGAGAGTCTCCCTATGGTTCGGGGACGCCCACCCATAAGTGTTGAAGAGATAAGGGAGCGTATCTCCAAGCTGGAAGCTACAACTTATACAACTGACTCCAATGATGGAGGATTCAGTCCTGATACTATTTTCCAAAGCTTCCACTACCAAGCACAATTCCCCATTTCAGATAGAGGTCTGCTTGCGGGGTTCCTGATGCTTTGGTTAAAGAGATGCGTTGTTCCTTCATTGCCCAAGGAGGCCATCGCAAAGAACGTCGTCTATCCTGCCGTTTTATTGGCTTACAGGCGACCGTTCGGGTTATTACCAGCAATGGTTGTCAACCTTGAAAGCGGGCTCCGGGCCCTATGCAACAGCTTTATGCCAGCAGAGAAGAACAAAGGCAAGGCTGGAAAGGGTAAAGCGGCTAAAGAAGCTGCTGCGGTGAAGCCACCGAACCAGAGTAGAGATGCCCTATATATACTTAATGGCGTGGCTGGTCATGCACTGCCCGTCGCTGATGAGTGCTGCGGATTACTGCCCGACTGACAAGCCGTTCTTCGTAGAGAAGTACGAGCGCTCCATATGGAAGAGCAATTATATATCTCAGATCCGCAGGACACTCCGTCATTATCAAAACTATGAGATCTTCCGCTGCTTCCCAGACTTTCCTGGGGGAGAGTATGGATCTAAGTTTAAAGACATTTTGGGAGCAAACAAGTTCACCAACTTATCTTCAGGGGCCTTTTGGTGGTTGTTGAATATTCGCCCCGGACACTTGGTATATAGGCAAGACACCATGTGCTACATAGAGCCGTATATCCCGAGCAAATTTGCTCGTCAATTTGGATATATGCAGCTTTATGTAGGAAATCAAAATAAAGAATTGGCATACGAAGGGAATCTATACGCAGGGGCACGGGGCTGGTTCCATTTTGTTGCTGGAGGAACCAGAGCAGAATTTATGCTACCCCTAAAATCGCTAGAGCTGAGTATGGTATTAAGCTTCAGCACCTGGTTTAGCCAATGCCGATGTGCCCAACTTCTCTATCAATCGCAACTGCTGCAAGGAGATAGAGGCCTTCTACGCTAGCCGCAAAGGGGCCAAAAGAGTGAGGGTAAAAGGAATGGACGAATTCTTTGGTGCGGCGGTCGATCCATCAGACTTGGGTAACTCTGATGGGGATGACGATAATGGTAATCATGATGACGGCGACGATGGTGGTGCCCCTCAAGACTTGGTTCCCCACCCCCGGAGTCCAGCCATTAAACGCCGCGGATCTGTAAGAGGTGAACCAGCGAAGAAGAAGCAAAAATTAGCCCCGGGGACCCTCTTAGTCTCTCAAGAGGCGGTGGTCAAGTTTGCTTCAGACTTGCTGGCCTCATCTTTGCCTCCGGCGCCTGCAGAGGAGAGTGACCTACTGAAGTTTCATGTGCTACTGAGGTTCTGGCTCCCCCAACTGCAGAATCTGTCGAGCACTCCGCGACGCAACCTCTAGATAGTGAAGCTGGTGCGCTTCTGGAAACGGTGACGGATCCTCCTTCAAGTCCGACAACTGGACTTGTATCTCCTGGTATAGTTTTTATATTCTATCTTCTGTTCATTATTCATTTCATCATTATATGTAACACTCTTTGTTTGCTTTCTGAAAAGCGGGTGGTCAACCCCACTCACCGATGCATTTGACTACCACGGGGGAGTCTGAGGAAAAGATGGATTACTCTGGCACAACTGGCTCGGTGGATGGTTTGGGTTGTTCTACAAATGAGTTTGACGCAGACTACTTCACGCTGGTCCCATGCTCATTTCCTTCTTCAGTTCCTCCAATTGATGAACTCGGGAGTGGCGACAGGATAGAGGTCATTGTCGCGGATGCGGCAAGAGAAGCTACTCCATCCCCAAGTCTGCCGTCTCCAACACCAACGGTCTGCTTCGAAGAGACCCTTCCAGTAGTTATTGGTGTGCGCTCTGTTCCTCAGCCAGCGGTATTAACGCCTTCTACCATTGTGGCTGTTGAGATACCTGCGACTCCTCTAGTTCCAAGTCTTCTGCCAGCGGGAGATGAAGAAAATATGAAGTTCTCATTCGAAGCCACTTCTGCCAAAGGAGAAGCTTCGGGTGAAAACACTCCATCATCTACTTCTGCTGGTGATGCTACTCGAATGATCTGTACCAGTAATACTTCTCCTCGGGTTCCCAGTTCTGCCAAGTCCATATTGGCTTTACTGGCCCCACATGTCATGAATCTAGTACAAGGACGGGCTTCTTCTTCCTCGACTCCAACGGACGCCACTCCTCCCCCAGCGACATCTTCCTTAGTGCTGCCTACTTTAAACACAGACACTATGGACCCTCTTGAAGAATTCTTCAACCATCATGTAAATGACTTTTTGCGGCTACTAAGGAGGTCTATCGGAATGATTCTGGACGAAAGAGATTTCTTTAATATTGGATGTCCAATATTGTCCAGCTATCTGGATAATATTGAAAGGATTGGGGGACGTGACCGAGCAGCTCCCTACCAGGCCCGTCTTGAAGCTTTGGAAGATCAAGTGAACACGCTAAACACGGTTTGCCAAGAGGATGTGGAAGCGATCACTGAGATCGAGTCGGCGCGGCTTTGGGTAGAGTTGGTGGCTCGTCAAGAGGAACTGAGGCGCCAAGAGGAAGTCTGGTCTCGGGAGTTGGCAGAACTACGAGCCAGTCAGGAATCAATCCTCAGGGGGTTAGAGATAGTGGACTTCGAGATTGAGGGGAGTCAGGCCGCCATCCTTAGAGCCAGAGAGACTATTGCTAAGGCTCGAGCTATTATGGAAGCCAGTGAGCCTCGGTTAGGGGAATCCATTAAGACACAGGAAGAGCTGATTCTTCATCAAGGACAGCTCGAACAAGAGGGCGTAATGATGTGCCGTACTATTGAAGAATCACGTCAGCAGTTAGCCCAGCAACTAGCAATAAATGATGATGATTTACACCGGCAGGCTCAACACTCTGTGGAGGAGACTCATCGTCGAGTAATCGACGAGACGATGAATAAGTTGAGGCTCCTAGGGGATCCATAACTTTCTTTCATTCTATTCTTTTATTCTTTTGTAACAGGAACTTATAATAGGAGAGAGAACTTTACTAATTCTTTTGTAACTCCATTCTTTTCTTTTTTGAATGATGAATAAAGGAAATCTTTTTAATTATTTTATCCGTTGGCTAGAAAATTTACTTGCACAACAAATAACTTGTCATCAAAATAGTTCATTTGTTTAGGTAAAACGGTCCAAGACTCATCTTCGTAACTTAGACTGCTAATACCAATGTGATCGGGTCAGGATCACAAGATTTCGGCAGAGGCGCCCAATTGCGCATGCCTAGAGTTTGATTGGAGGCGGTTCAAGGCTCTCATACGTAACTTGAACTGCACATACCAAGATGATCGGGTCAGGATCACCAGATTTCGACAGAGGCGCCTAATTACACATGCCTAGAGTTTGATTAGAGGCGGTTCAAGGCTCTCATGCGTAACTTGAACTGTATATACCAAGATGATCGGGTCAGGATCACCAGATTTCGGCAGAGGCCCCTAATTGCACATGCCTAGTGTTTGATTGGAGGCGGTTCAAGGCTCTCATGCGTAACTTAAACTGTACATACCAAAATGATCGGGTCAAGATTACCAGATTTCGACAGAGACGCCTAATTGTGCATGCCTAGTCCAAGTGCTCATGTGCATAACTTGAACTGGTGGATAGTTATGCTCCTAGGGATCTGAACCAGATGTGACAGTTACTCTGTCATCATTCTGGTTTATTTTAGGCATAGTATTTCTTTAGAAATTTGCCATTGATCAACATCATCATCCTATCGCCATTCTGGTTTATTAAGCGATAGGCTCCACTAGAGTATACCGTCTCCACAATAAACGGTCCTTCCCACATGGGTTCGAATTTACCCTTAGTCTTGTGGGTTAGAATCATTGGCCTTTTAATAGCCAGGACCAAGTCTCCTTATTTAAAGGTCCTTGATTTAACGTTCATATTGAACGTTTGCGAGATTCGGGCTTGATACAACTCAATTTGTTGTTGAGCCCTGAGACGTTTTTCATTTAACGCCTCTAGTTTTTGCAATCTTTGTTGATGGTGCTCTTCTGTCGTCATCTTTGTGGCTAAGTCCACTCTTAAAGATAGTATCTGGATTTCGAGAGGAAAGACGGCCTCACTTCCATAAACCAAGGAGAACGAGGTAGCTTTTGTTGGGGTGCGAACGGTTGTGCGATAAGCCCACAAGCACTCTCCTAGCTTTTCATCCTAGTCTCGTTTGTTGGAAGAGACAAACTTCCGAAGGATTTTAATGATCGTCTTGTTGAAAGTTTCAGCTAACCCATTTTTCGCGGGGTTATATGGCGTTGAAGTAATATCTTTGATTCTAAACTTATCGCAGAATCTTGAGAATCCCTGGCTGATGAATTGCGGTCCATTATCATGAATGATCCTTCGAGGAACGCTAAAACGATAAACAACATGATGCTTAATAAATTTAATCACATCTGTCGTTTTCACCTCTCTCATGGGCACGGCTTCGGCCCATCTTGAAAAATAATCGGTTATTGCAAGAATAAACTGATGTCCTCTGGACGACGGGGGAGTTATTGGCCCCACAATATCCATTCCCCATGCCTCAAATGGCCAACTAGCAACGGTATTGTGCAAGTATTCTGGGGGTTGATGAATAAAATTGGCATGTACTTGGCATGCATGACACCGTTTAGCGTATGCCATTGCTTCTGTAATCATCTTCGGCCAGTAGTATCCCAGCTTTCTTATGCGGTCTCTGAGTTTTGGACCGGGCTAATGAGCTCCACACACTCCATCATGTGTTTCTTTGAGTACTTCATCTGCTTCTGCTTTTGATATGCAGCGTAGTAGCAGACCATCATTTCACTTCCTGTATAAAATTTGAAGTGTACGATCAAAGTAAAATCTCGGGGCCTTCCTCTTTATCGAGGCGGCTTCCTTTGGATCCTCTGGTAGCATCCCATATAAGGCGTAATCTATAAATGAAAATCGCCAAACACGGGGTTCCAGAGTTAAGCCTGTCTGGCACACCTCTTTGGTTTGGAATACCGTATCTGGGTGGAGGAGTTCCCTGCTACCAATAGTGATACTTTTAGGCTCACCTGGCGGGATCGCCAATGTTGCAGCTATCGCAGTAAGAGCATCTGTATAGACGTTCTCATTCCGAGATATATGATAGATATAAAACAGTTCAAAATATCATGCTAGCTCAATGGCTAGCTGATGATAGGGGATGAGGGCTTCATGTATGACTTCATACTCACCCGTCATTTGGTTGACGATGAGCTTAGAGTCTCCATATGCCTCTAGATAGTTCACCCGTAGTTGCAGAGCCATTTTTAGGCTGATAATGAGTGCGTTGTATTCTGCCACATTATTCGTGTACGGTTCTGTTAATAAGTAACCGTTAGGCAATATATGTTTATGTGGGGATATTAGCACAACCCCCACTCCAGCAGCAGATCGTCTTGCAGCACAATCAAAGAACATTTGCCATGGTTGTTCTTTGCTAACTGTGTTGACCTCTGACTTCTGTTTGGAATTGGACCAGATTGGATGATCTACTAGGAAATCGGTGTTCGCCTGTCCCTTCATGGCTTTTTGGGGGACGAAGTGTATGTTATATGGCGATAGTAGCAATGCCCATTTTGCTAACTAGCTGTTTAAGGATCCCGATTTTGTCATCGAGATTTTCAAGGGGTTAACCTGTGATATGACATGAATTGTTTGCCCTGAAAGGTAGTGTCGCATTTTCTGAACAGCAAACACTTGAGCTAAACATTCTTTTTCAATCGGGGTATACCGCTGTTCGGCCCCGATCATTGTTCTGCTTAAGTAATAGAGGGCGTGTTCATGGCCATGCTCATTATACTGAGTGAGTAATGCTCCTAAAGCATTATCCATGGCCCTTACATATATAAGAAATGGCTGTCGAGGGACTGGTGCCATAAGAACAGAAGGTTTGGTAAGGTATTCTTTAAAATCGTCAAACGCCTGTTGACATGCCTCATCCCATACAAAAGAAACCCCCTCTTTCATGAGTCTAGAGAATGGCTGACATCGCCCGGATAGATTGGAGATAAAGCGCCGGATATAGGCTAATTTTCCTTGTAACCCCCTTAATTCCTTAAGATTGCGGGGCGGTGGCATTTCACCAATCGCTTTCACCTTTTCGGGGTCAAGAACAATTCCTTTAGAAGTTATTATGAACCCAAGGAATTTCCCGCTGGACACCCCCATAAAAAACTTAGTGGGATTCATCTTCAGATGGTGTTTTCGCATAAGATCGAAGACTGTCCTTAAGTCATGCAGATGATATTCTTTGTTCCTGCTTTTGACCGCTAAGTCATCCACATAGCACTCCACCATTTTGCGCAGGTGTTCTTTGAATATGACACTCATCGCATATTGGTAGGTGGCACTGGCGTTCTTCAATCCAAAAGGCATCACCGTATAACAGTATACCCCCAGCGGCGTTCTGAAAGCCATGTGCCTTTCGTCATCTGGGTGCATTTTAATCTGGTTATAGCATGAGAAGCTATCCATGAAAGACATCCTCTCATAACCGCAAGTATTATCAATCATCACATCGGTGATGGAGAGTGGAAATTCATCTTTAGGACATGCAGCGTTCAGATCTCGAAAATCAATGCATATCCGGATTTTGCCGTTCTTCTTACGAACCGGTACTATGTTAGCCACCCAATCAGGATGTTACTCTTCACGGATGAATCCGGATTTTATAAGCTTATTGACCTCGGCAACTATTGCCTCCATCAATTCCGGTCGAAAACGCCTTTGCTATTGTTTAACTGGTTTGGCGTCTTCTTTAATATTTAACTGGTGCGTGGCAATTTGAAGGTCAAGTCCAGGCATGTCTTCACAGCTCCATGCGAATACGTCTATATACTCCTTGATAAGAGATATAAGTTCTTCTTTTTCTAAGGGAGTTAGCATGTCGCTTATGAAAATGGGCTTCGGATTTTCGTCCGTTCCCATGTTGACCTGTACTAGCTTATCTTCTATGGCGGATCACGCTGTTCAAAGCGGACATCCCAGAGAGTGTCCATATGCTTAGCCCAGGAATCATCTTGAACATCAATCAGTTCCTCGTCGCTTTCTGGTGCGGCTGAAACCATATTGGCTGTCAAGGATTGAAACCAAGTACCAGTTCTTAGATCCGAGTCCTGATCAATCAGGTTTAAATCCTCATCGGACGAAGATCTTTCCTCATATGGGCATGGTAGTGAGGGAGGAGTAGATACATAGCCCAACCCCCTACGAGTCTTTTGATAATAGTCTGGGCTCTTTCCTCTCGGTCTCAATGAGGGTATGAGATTCTGTCGCCATTTCCTAAAGTTTAACCTGGGTTTCTGGGTAAAATTATAACCCATTTTCTCCATCATTTGCTGGGATTTCTGTTCATATAAGTGAAATTGAGGTGATATTTGTTCGTCACTTTCACTGCTTTGTCTTCATCGAGGTGATGTAATTACTTTGCCGAACATGATCGACTTTTGGGACCCCTGTCGAGGAGGCACCTCAAAGAATTGACCTTGTCCCTTAGTTATTTCGATTGAGAGAGGAGGGATGACCTGAGTGGCAAATGGTATGCTGCCAGAACTTCAAGTTCGGATAGGCCATCCACTTCGGTGGAAGTACAAGAAGGTTCGTATTCAGTAGCTACAGCAGGCTCGTAGACTAACTTTATGTTTTCATTGATAATCCACTCATCCCCTACTACATCAGCTACATTATTATCAAAATTCAAATTAAAATCTATGTGAGAATTGATTTCATAATCACCCCCATCATTCTCTTCGGGAGGCTCGTACTCCGTATCCGCCTCGTGCCGCTCTCGTCAAACTTTTGAGGCTTGTTGAAGTTGTTGTCGGAGACTTCATGGGTTCGCTTGTAGAGTCAAGCATCCGTGAAGTAGTTTTCCAGCCCTTTAAATGGTTGCCTATTTGCAACTAGTGTCCGGACTTCTCCTTGTTCATCACAGTATTTCATACACTGGTGGAGAGTCGACGGGACTATCATATAGGCGTGGATCCAAGGCCGTCCCAGTAAGATATTATAGGAAGTGTCTGCGTCAATGACGTAGCATGTGACCTCCGTCCTCAAATTCTCGATTTGACATCGGAGTCAGATCTTTCCAAGGGGACAACTATCATTGGAATTGAACCCATATATTGTAGTATTGGTTGGCGTCAGGCGATGGGGAGAAATTCCCAATAGCTGCATCAACCTTCTGGGGATGACGCTTAGTGCAAACCCTGGGTCAATCTGGATGTGATCTACTTTCGTGGATCCGACATACTCGGTGAAATATAAAGGCCTGTTGTGCTTTATATTTCTTACCTGCATGTCTTCTAGAGAGAAGATAATTTGTAGGACCTGCCTCCTCACTTGATGACAGCGGGGGCAAGAGTCATGTTCTTCGTCGACTGACTCGAAAATCTGAGCTAGGAATGACTCAGAGTCTACCAAGGCCTCTCTCAATGCCCCGCGAGTTGATTTCGATAATTGTAACAACTCGTACAGTGTGACTCGAGCTGGACTATTAGCCAGTTGAGCTATTATGTCAAATTTGAAGGTAGCGTCCTTGACTTCTTCATCTTTTCCAGGATTTTTCTGGAAACGAACCCCTTTCTGCTTTGCAGGCTTTGCGAGTTCTCCGTATATACCTTTCGGGTCTACTCTGGTGTAGTCCTTGAGATATGTTTTTCCAGATCGAGTGCCAGAAGGGCCCGCCCCATCTTGATGAGTGGTCATAGCTTCGGGCTCCTCTTCAAAGTCTGTAAGTGCTCCTGCAATTATGTACTCATTGCGGAAATAGTATTGCTACTCCGCTTTTTCTTCTAACCCCCTGTGGTAGTCCACTGTTTATCTTGTAGTAAATCAGGGTGGACCCACATGATTTCCCCTTTAGAGTTATTACGGGGACAAGTCATTCTTAAGCCTTATTGTACGGGTCATGGTTTTTCGTAACCAGCTTCCCCTTTGGAATTGGGGTCACCCCTGCGGGGAACTCATGGTTCCCACCACTATGGTTGCTATATTGGCAGTGACCTTCTTTTGTTCCTCTTTAAGCATCAGAACTCCAGCTTCTATCAGTGCTTGGATTCTGTTCTTTAAAGGGTAATAATCCCTAGTAGGGTGTATGACATTCCTGTGGTAGAGACAATAGTTGGGGTCGTTGGTTTTACCGGCGTCCTCCGGTTTCCTATTCTCCGAAAGTTTCAACATTCCCTTCCTAAGAAGCAGGTGGAAGAGTGTAGGTGTTTGCTCTGCCTTGAAGGTATAGGTCCTCTCTTACTGGATCCTATTTTGTCTCGCACCCTTTTAATTTTGGGGTTTTGGGTTTGGAGGATTTGTCTTTTGTGGAGCGACTTCTGATGCCATCACCGTTTTTTCCTTGTTTTCATTATTATTATTTTGGGTGTACGGCCTATTATTCCCAGTGTTTCTTGACCCACGAGACTCTTCAACTCGACGGATCAAGTCCTCGGCTTACTCTCCTTGTTTGAGCAAATCTCTCCACGTCTTAGACTCTACGAACCCCATTTTTAAGAGCACGTTAGTCTTTAGATTATGTCGACATGTCTCCACTAGAGTTTCCTGGACCATTCCGTATTTGCAATGCACGGACTTCTCCCAGAACCTTTCTATAAAGTCTTTTACTATTTCTTGTTCCCCTTGTTTAGTTGCAAGGAGGGAATGAACCGTAATTTCGGTATCATCCTCAAAGAAACATGAAAGAAATAGTTTTTCAACATCAA
This sequence comes from Dracaena cambodiana, assembly GCA_036321105.1. NCBI lineage: Eukaryota > Viridiplantae > Streptophyta > Magnoliopsida > Asparagales > Asparagaceae > Dracaena > Dracaena cambodiana. The sequence continues at coordinate 31,602,909 of JAYEPQ010000015.1, read as the reverse complement.
AGCAGGTATTAATAGTACCTGGGGGCAGCTGCATAAACGAAGTGAAGGCAGGCACTTGTAAGGTACTTGCAAATACCTTGGTCATTATTGGGTCATTGCCCATCAAATGTCCTGCCTGGGACAAAAAATAATAAATATGTTGACTGGGAGACCCTTTCCCGTCATACAGCTCCAATTTGAGCAGTTTATATTTCTGAGGGTATGGTACCATATCCCATTCAGGCGGATATGGTCTCGAGACTCCTGATTCTTTCAACTCCTTCTTGTGCATTAATGCTTCGAGTTGACTCTGTAACTTCTCTATTTTCTCTTCATGTGGGTCATGAAAAGAATATTTGTCCTCGTCCTCATGTGTTGAGTGAGCCTTTTTGTCCTCGTTCAGTTTGTTGAATGAGGTTTTTTTTTCCTTCTTAGCGTTATCCTCAACAATCTTCTGAGTATTTTTTACCACTTTCGAGAGCATCATTTTAAGATCTTCAATTGTCTTTTGTTGCTCCCGAATCATCTTTTCTTGGGCTTCAAATCTTTGATCGATGTCATCAGATTTATCCACCATATGTGATGCTGACTTTTGTAGTCGAGATGATGCAAAGGAATGAGGTGAAGCTATAGCTGAGTTATCGTTGTCGTCGTCATAAGAACATTTTACAAGTTTCTTATAGTTTCGAGGTGGGACAACTCTTGACTTTAGTCGGGTGAAGTGATGAGGTTCTTCATCACTTGATTATGAGTTATCATCTCTTTCAGCCACTTTCTTACCCTTGCCGACCATGTTGGAAGTTACAACTCTCCATTCTTCTCGAGGAGTAGCCTTTGTTTTCTTAGCAGGGTTTCTGTCTGACTTATTTAATCCGTCAAACACCTATACCTAGTTCTTGCTGCGGCAACAATTATCATTACAGCGGACACCGCTATCATAAGCTGCTGGCAGTGACAAGTTGGTTCAGGTTGAATTTGTTATATATTTCTCTTCTTGGTTCAGTATTCCCTGAGGTCAGTGACTTTAATCATGGAGCTGTGGGGCCCATTCAACTGTTTAGAGGGTCCAGGAGCTTGTTGAAGTTTCTTGGAATCACTGGAGTTCAGTTCTGGTCCATTGATGCGACGATCAGCCCTGATTTTGTATTCGGGTTGATCTACGCGGAGCTGAGAAATAGCTTCGCATTTTGGAGAGCGGACATAAAGAATAGCTCCGCGTTTTACTATGCTAGCCTCGCGTTTTACGCTGGCTTGGCGTTTCTTCAGAAGTTTATCTTCTGGAATCTTAGCCCCGTGTGGAAGAAAATTCTTGCACGTTGGCTTACTCTTGTGATTAACATAAGTCACAACTTCGCATCTAGCGTGATTTTTACGATTAACGACAATTTGCCAATCGTCTTCGCGATTTACGCGGAGCTGGGGATCCTTGCATTTATCGCAAGTACTACTGGCTTCGCGTTTATTGTGAGGCGCAGTATCAGCCTCGCGTGGAGAATCACACGCTGGCTGTGAGGAAATTTTATCCTCGCATTTATCCCGAGTGTCAAAAACCTTGCGTTTCTTGCAAGTTGTACTGGCTTTGCATTTTATCGCTAGGCCCAGTAACAGCCTCGCATGGAGAATCATACGCTGGCCGTAAGGAATTTTTATCCTCGCGTTTATCGCGAGTGTCAAAAATCTTGCGTTTCTCACAAGTTGTACTATCTTCGCATTTATTGCTAGGCCCAGAAGTAGCCTCGCGTGGAGAATCACATGCTGGCTTTAAGAAATTTTTATCCTCGCATTTATTGCGAGTGTCAAAAATCTTGCGTTTCTCGCAAGTACTACCGACTTCGCTTTTATCGCTAAGTCCAGTAGTAGCCTTGCATGGAGAATCACACACTGGTTTTAAGGAGATTTTATCCTCGCGTTTATCGCGAGTGTTAGAAATTTTGCGATTAACGCAAATCTTACTGGGTTCGTGTTTCTCGCTAAGCTCAGTAATAGTCTCGCGTGGAGAATCACACGCTGCCTTTTCCTTGCGATCAACGCAAGTTGCAACTTCGCATTTAATGCGATAATGACTGATCTCGCGATTAACGCGAGCCAGTTTGCGAGGGACCATAGCCTCACGTTCTATGAAGTTAGCCTCGTGTTCGATGCGGGCTTTGAGGGCTTTTCGCTTTGCTCTCCGATTTCTATTTCGGAGTTGAGTTCTGATCAATCCAGTTCCCATGCCTTCTTCGGCAATAGAGAGGCCATCCTTTGCTAGGATTTTCTACCCAAACACCTGCTCTATGGCTACGGTCTCCAAGAATCCCCGTTCATCGGTGGATACCTTTTTACCCGTTGCTCGGGTATTGGAGCGCACGCGACGATAGTGTCATGTTTCATTCAGGTTACTTGATTCAAAGGAGAGGTACTCTTCGTATTTCTGCTGGTCAATTTCAACGACTAGCATGTTCATGTTGGATCTGATCCTCTCGACGTTTGATTGCGCCACAATCTCTTCTCTAGTGAAAGAGACGTCTCCAACTGTGGTCGCCAGTTTGTTCACAGCGGAATTTCTTTGCTTTCCATCCATTGAGTTAACTTAAATTACAATGAAAGTGAACAAGAAAATGAAAGAACAAACGAGAGGATTTTATATCTCAATCGTTCTCTTTTACAATATAAACGTGGGATCTGTGTGGCAATATGATCTATCGATGTAGTTCCCTTGGACGATCTGACAACGAACTCTTCTCTTGAAGATGGCGGCCGATTGTAGTTGATCTTATCTGGTCTTGATTCGTTCAAGGCTCTATGCGTAACTCGAACTTCTCCAAAACTCCAGAAAAAGACCCCTAGGGCTTCCTCAAAGGGGTATTTATAGCCTTAGGGTTATATGAGAGTTTCTATCTAAATAGAATTTATGCTCATTAAGGATTCCAATCAAATATCTTACTTTTGATCTAAATCTCTTGATTTAGAGTTCTGATCGGACTTAATTTGGGTGTTCGGATAAGCCCAAATTATAATCTCAATCAATTTGAGATTCTGGTTATCTGCTCACGCGGAGATAATCTCGCCAAAATACAGAGTTAAAGAACTAGAACACGGAGCTATTGATTAGCTCCACGTTTTTCTCAAACACGAGGCTAAAATTGTCAGACGCAGAGCTGCGGAGTTAGCTCCGCGTTCCATTATGGAAAATTCTATTTGCTTAGAAATTTTCACTGCCAACATCAGTGTGCAAGGCTAAGTCAACACATGAATACTTAGTGTACGAGGCTAAACCATCACATAATTCCAAGCCCGCATTAATGCGAAGTTATACTCGCCCGGTCGCGAGGCTATGCCAGCTTAAAACGCAGGACTAAGCCTGTGGTTATAGGGCTAAATTTGCATTCTAAACATGCAATAACAAATCGAGTTGTATCAAGCACAATTCTCAAGAGCGTTTAAAAAAGGGATAAACGAAAAACTTTCAAAGAAGGAGACTTGGTCTTAACTGTCAAAAGACCAATGATCATGACCCATAAGACAAAGGAAAAATTTGAACTCAAATGGAAAGGACTTTTTGTAGCAAAAACTATCTACCCAAACAGAGCCCCTAATCAATCAAAATAGCGACGAAATGATGATGCCTATCAATGGCAAGTTCTTGAAAAAATACCATATTTAGCCACCTTAAAAAAAGGGAAGGGAAGGCTAACAAGTCAACTGCCCAATGCTATCAAAAGCAAATGAAAGAGAAATCGAATATTTCTCACCAATCCTATCATACTGGGAGTAAGAATATGAAACCAATCGTGAGCGCAATAGTATGGCTATCCGTGCTGGCTATCCGTTCATTGGAATCTAAGTCCAAATAAAACCTTCAACAACTCATCATGCTGAGCGCAATAGTATGGCTATCCCAACACAAACAATGATTGATAAAGACACATCAAATCCATTCATAACTGGGGCTTTGCTAAATCCTATGACAAATTTGTCATAATATTATCCTATAAGGATACTTATAATGCAATGCTTCAAAAGTAAAGGGGAGAGGAATTCAGATCCTCGACAACTTCTCATACTGAGGTAAAAAGTATAAACTGTTCAATGCTTCAAAAGTAAAGGAAAGAGAACAAGCTTCTCGCCAACCCATCATGTTGGGGTAAAAAGCATGAGCAACCCAATGCTTTGAAAGTAAAAGGGAGAGGAAGTCAAAATCCTCATCAACCTATTATGATAAGAAATAATATGTAGACAACCTAGCGCCCTTGAGGCAAGGGGCAAGAGGAAGCTAAAGTCTTTGACCAGTCTTATCATATTGGGGGTGTCAATGAACCCATAGCCACTAAGGTAAAGGGGAGAGGGAACATTTGGTATCTAAGCCCAAACAAAACCTTCAATAATTTATCATGCTAGGGGAATAGCATGGTTAGTCCAATGCAAATGGCAATTGATAAAGGCATGTCAAATCCGTTAATAGCCAGGGGTTTGCTAAAAATCCTGTGAATCTATCATGTTAAACTCTTATCTCTGACAGCGAGATTCAAATCACTCAAAACAATCAAATCTGTCATGTTAAACTCTTATCTCTGACAGCGAGATTCAAATTATCTCAAAACAACCAAATTTGTCACGTTAAACTCTTACCTCTAACAGCAAGATTCAAATTGCCTCAAAACAACCAAATCTATTACGTTAAGCTCTTACCTCTGACAGTGAAATTCGAACCATCTCATCTCAAAATCAATAGATTTGTCAAGTTAAACTCTTACCTCTGATAGCTAAATTTGAATTACCACACACTACAATAAATAGTTTCTTTCGTGATCCTAATCTGATCACTGGCTCAATTTGTCACCCATGGTCTAATCCGATCACCGGCTCAATTTGTCACCCAGACAAGTCATCAAGTCATGTGCAATTAAACACCTCTACCAAAACTCCATGGGTACATTTAACAGTACACCTCTGCTCATGGTTCTTCGATCCTAATTCTATAATTCTGACTCTATCTGTCAGTTAGGAGAGTCACCTCTCAATTCGAAAATAATCACCGGCTCTGTCTGTCAGTCAAGCAAGTTATTGGCTCTGTTTGGCAATTCAAATGAGTCACATCACAATCAAAACACTCAGCTTGTTAAGTTATTTCCACACTCTTAGAAAGTTCCATCTCCATGAACTCATCCACCAATTTCAAAAGAAAAATCCAAAGTATTTCAAAATTTTGCTAAAATAAATGGAGGAACAAAATTTTGAAAATTTTGGAGGGAGTCTTGTAGAACGAGAAAAATTATCCTCACACCAATCCAAATCCAAAATCAAAATCCAAATCCGAATCCGACTCCAAATCCAAATCAAATAATAATAATAATAAATTAAAAATTAAAAATTAAAAAAAATTAGCCTCGTGGGTGTTCGCAAGGCTCCCACCTCGCGGGCATCCGCGAGGCTCAGGTGGGAAGGAGCGGCAACCAAAAAAAAAAAAATTAGGCTCGCAGGAGCCCACAAAGTTCCCACCCTTGCGGACATCCGTGAGGCTGAGGAGGGAAGGAGCGGCCACAACAAAAAAAAGCCTCACTAGCTGCTGCGAGGCTCCCACCCTCGCGGGCATTTGTGAGGCTCAGGCCAGAAAAAAAAAAGAAAAGAAAAAAGAAAAAAAGAATTAAATTAAAAAATCTCTCTCTCTCTCATCTTTCTCTCTCCTTCTAACTGCACAATAAATTTGGCCCTGCTTCAGGCTATTTTGCAATTTCTAATGAAATCCAAATTTTAATTTGAATCAAATTAATTGTTGGATGCAAAATTTTAAATTAATTCTATTAGAGTTTGATAATTCTATAAATTCTAATCTAACTCTAATTAATTTTGCGTGCAGAAACAGGACTTGATACAATGAATCTGGAGAAAATCAAATCAAGAGGAGATTCCAATATCTAATCAAGATCCTGTTTCTATCTACAAGGAAACTTTCTCAACAACTTGGCGGCTATAAATACCCCTCAAGAGAACTCAAAAAGAACCTTTGGCAATTCAAGTTACGCGCGAGAGCCTTGAAGCGTTGGGACCGACATAGAAAAAATATTTGGCCAGATCTTTCTCCCGCGCAAATGTTCGTGCTTCCTCTAAGAATCAGCAGAGAAGAAGAATGAGTTCACCTCCAACCATCGATGTCAGATTGTCAACGGAGAAACGACTGATCCCCATAGCTGCCTCGAATCCCACAAATCTTCTGTAAAAAGAGAGCGACGATCTATAAGTCCTCTCTGTCTATTTTTATTTATTTTCTTTTCATTGTAATCTAAAAAAAAGAGAAATTTTGATAATATGTAATTTTTCTCTAATTCAATGGCAATGGAAAGATCTCCTATTTTTCCCGAAAACACTAACAGCCACAAACCTAGCAGGGACTCTTTCGGAGCCAATATCAAAGAGAAAACTCGTCAAAACTATGATTTACGAGAAGTCCTTAATAACAAAAGGAAGATGGTCCAATCCCGTCCGTTATACCGCTGAGCAGATGATCTCTACACTACTCACCAATTGCAACTGTGATTCACCCCAACCCTCGATTTTTAGCTGAATAACCAAGCTAAAGGACTGCACACCTAAAAGAAGGCGCATTTACAAAAGAAAGGATGCCAAAGATGAAGAGTCCATGTTCATAACTTCGAATATGGAAAATAAAGAAAAGAAGCCGCAAGGAAATGGATACTCCACGGACATAGAAGCTCGGCATTACACCCGGCTTCGGTCAAGGATATTAGCCCCACAAACTACAAGAAGTTGGCTGGGGGTACGAGGAAGACGAAGATGATAGTGATCATTTTGCTATTGCAACACCTCGGTCATATGAGTCTTCTCGATTTGGAGATACGGCTGCCCACATGACGGGAACCTCCAATGAGGTGAATCAAAGACTTGAAGCGCAAGAGCATCTGATTCTAGAGCAACAAAAGAGTCTTGATGAACTCTGCATGTTGCTTCTCAAAATGATGGAGAAGAATAATGAAGACAAATCATAGAAACCCTCCGACGAACCACCATAGGACGATGGTGGGAATCTAGAGAAAGAAGGAGAGTTTCCCTACGATATGGACCCACATGCGGAGAAAATGCAAAAGATGTAGAACCAACTAGAGGCCCTGATGCGCGAAAAGGACCTACAAGAAGTCGGCGTTACCAGGCCATACCCAATTGAGTGGGAATCATTTCCATTTCCTGAAAGACATAAACCTCTAAAGTTAGAGTCTTTTGACGGAAAAAGTTTATCCAATCAACATTTGTACTATTTCTTGTCACAAACGGGTCATATCATGGGGAATGACCTTACAATGACTAAGGTCTTTGCTAGTATCTTGAGAGGGCCTGTATTTATATGGTTTATGCAGTTGCTCCCAGGAACTTTTAAAATATGGGCCGATGTAGAAAAAGAATTCCTCCGTCGATTCTTCGAAAACGATATGGAGATTTCAGTTCATGCTCTCCTTGCGAACAAGTAGAAAGAGGATGAGACTGTCAAAAATTTCGTGGAACGTTTTCGAGAGATGTCACTACGATACCCACATGGCATGTCACAAGAAACGCTAGTCAAAACATGCAAGCATAGCTTCCAAACTGACATCCTCATAAAGATGGGTGCGGTGGAGTCTAAAACATGGAAAGACCTAGTTAAACAAGGACAACAAGCGGAGGATATAATCTGCCATATTGATGAAATTCGTTCCTAGAAAAGAGTAACCACAAACATGAAACAACTGCCACCAAACCACCCTAAGGGTAAGGAGGTGATGAACACAAAACCTACTGCAAATCAAAGACCTCAAAATAATCGAGACTCCTCTAAAGTCCAGTGAACGTATGACTACGTTCTTCCATTTGTTGACTAAAAAAGGGATACTAAAATTGCCCGAGAATCGGAAGCTAGAGGATGCTGGGAAAAAGATGATCCCAAGTATTGCCTTTACCACTAGAATATCAGGCATCGAACCAAGGATTGTTACGTTCTCAATGATAAGATCCAGGCGCTCATTGATACGAAGGTAATCCAGTTGAGATCGGAGTAGAAAAAGGTGTCCACAAACACAGCTATAATTACTATAGGGTCATTACATATCCCAGCCTGCGTGTACCCAATCCTTGAAGAAAAACTAATAGTGAAGAACTTCGACCCTCATGGGTGGAAGGAAAAGGGTCTCGCTCCAATTTCCTCGAAAAAAGAGAAATTATGTGGGTGCACTCAGACCTGTTAGAAGATGAGCAGTGGAGTGCTTCGACTAGCTCAAAGAAAGCCAAGGGAAAGACCTGGACATCTAATGCAGTGTTTATCCTAGAGGAAAGAGACCAGTCTAGTACCACCTTGCTCACAAATTCAGAAGAGGAGGCGACGGTAATGGCCACTCATCCAAATGAGGCAGAGCCATCAGGAACTCGATCCGGAAAGAAATACCTAAGAGATTACTCGAAATTGGGCCAAGTAAGACAACTGAGCCACCCGAAGTGCCACCTGCTAAGCAAAAAGAGCTTTGATATCAGAAAGATTCAAAAAAGGATAATGAGGCATTGGTAGAACCATTTCAATTTGATGTGTTATCCCATTTAGCTAATATCCTGGCTCGAATTACTCTTTACGAGCTTCTACATCTCTCAGAAGTGACGAAAGATGCTCTAAGGGAAGCCTTGGCCAATTCGGAAGCTTCCCTCACATAGATCGCGGAGCCATCTGTCGAAGAGGGAGAACCCTGTCCAAGTTGCCATCAAATAATAAGGAAGATCCCACATATAACATTCTCACCTGAAGACATACATGTGAAGAATCTGAAGCATAACAGGCCTCTATATTACTCAGGGTATGTTGGCTCAACCAAAGTGAACTGAATCCCGATTGATCCTGGTTCTACGCTCAACATCATCCCTCGGAGGTTGATGCAATTTCTAGGCATCTATGTTAGTCGCTTGACTCCTACCAATACCACCATCCAAGGGTTTAACACCAATGGTAGTTATCCATTGGTAAAGATACGACTCCGATGTCAAATTGGAGACTTAAAGTCTGAAGTTACATGTTATGTCATCGATGTAAACACGTCATACAACATTCTGCTTGGGCGTCCCTGGATCCACGCCTATACGGTAGTCTCATCGACACTCCATCAATGCATAAAGTACACCGATGGAGATGACGAAGTGCATACACTGATAGCAAATAAGCAACCGTTCAAAGGGTTAGAAAACTACTCCACGGATGCTATGCTATACCAGGAAGCCCATGGAACCTCTGACAAGCAATGAAAGAAAGCTACGACAGTGGTAATGAGGCAGATACGGAGCCCGAGCCAGAAGAAAATGGCAATTTTGAGTTCGCGATAAATTCAATTGTAATTTATTTAGATAATATGGATGTACTTAATGCCACCGATGAGGTAGGCGAATAAGTAATTAATAACAACTTAGGATTTGCTTAATCGCCTGTTGTTGCTTCAGATTCTGTGCCCTCCTGCATGAGTATAGAAGTAGATAGCTTGTCTGAATTAGAGACGTTGACGGCCTATCATTTACTGATACGGTCGTCACTCACTACATAGCCCAAGATAGCTGACCCAAATGGCACTGTTTTTGAGGTACCACCTCAAAGGCCAGACCAACATTCCATAATATTTGGAAGTGTTGAGTCGCAGCCTGATCCAAATCTGGAAGATGACAGTGATGACCAACTATCACCTCAATTCGAACTCTATGAACTGAATTCCATATAGAATGATGAACTATCATCCCATCGGATGATGAGAAAGATGGGTTATGATTTAAACTCCATGCAAGGTTTGGAAAAGGAAGAAGGAATCTCCTACGTTTCTTTGTACCGAAGGGGAAAAGCCCTAATTATTATCACAAAACCCGCAGAAAGTTGGGTTATGTTACGCCTTCAAAATCAGAATGGGAGTATCCAGCCAGTTTAAAAGGCAATGAGGCCATATCGAATTCAGATTCCTATATAAGTACTAGAGTCATATTCTAAGCTCTTTTGTCAAATATGACTTTTGCAACATTGAATGCAGAAGAAGAAGAAGATCCGTCTCTCTCATTAGAGGATCCGCGGGTCCAATAGATGGAAGCCCAATGGGACATGTGGTTCGAGCAACACAAACCGCCCACGGAAGACAAAGTAATCCAAGTTAACATGAGAACGGAGGAGGATCCGAAGCCCATCTTCATAAGTGAGAACTTATCTTCATCTGAAAAAGAAGACCTATTAACTCTGATAAAAAAGTATATAGATGTCTTTGCCTAGAATTATAAAGACATGTCGGGTCTAGATCCGAAAGTCGCAGTCCATCGACTTAATATCAAGCTAGGAGTGAAGCCAGTAAAACAATAACAAAGGGGCTTTCGCTCTGGATTGATAAAAGCAATAGAAGCTGAAGTCAATAAGCTTATCGATTCGGGATTTGTCCATAAGGAACAACACCCCGATTGGGTAGCAAACATTGTCCCCGTGCTTAAGAAGAACGGTAAGATATGGATATACATAGATTTCCGAGATCTTAACGCTGCTTGTCCTAAAGATGAATTCTAGCTACCCATAACCGATGTTATAATAGACAATACATGCGGCTAAGAGAGAATGTCTTTTATGGATGGTTTCTCAGTGTATAATCTGATTAAGATGCACCCCAAGGACGAAAGGCATACAGCCTATAGAACTCCGTTAGAGATATATTATTACACGGTGATGCCCTTCGGACTAAAGGACACTGGCGCAACTTACCAACAGGAAATGAGCATCATCTTCCGCGAGCATCTAAGAAAGACTGTCGAGTGCTATGTGGATGACTTGGCAGTTAAAAGCAAGAAAAAAAACGATCACTTGAATGACTTGAGGACCATATTTGACCTCATGAAGAAGCACCGATGGAAGATGAACCCCACCAAATCTTTCCTGGCGGTATCAAGTGGTAAGTTCCTAGGATACGTTGTAACCTCAAAAGGAATCCACTCGATCCTGATAAAATCAAGGCAATCCAAGAAATGCAGCCACGTCGCAACCTAAAAGAACTCAGAGGGTTGCAAGGGAGATTGGTTATATTCGACTGTTTATCACCCACTTGTCGAGACAATGCCAGCCATTCTCAAAGCTCATGAAGAAGGGGGTGTCATTCATCTGGGATGAAGCATGTCAGCAGGCCTTCGATGACATAAAGAAGTATTTGATCAACCCACCCATTCTAGTAGCCCCAGTGCTAGGAAAGTCATTCATCATCTATGTGAGATCAATGATCATGCCCTTGGAGCATTATTAGCACAACATTATGAACTAGGCCAAGAGTAGGCTATCTATTCCTCCGCACCATGATCGGCACCGAGCACATATACAACCCGATTGAGAAAGAATGCTTAGTTTTAGTGTTCGCAATTTAGAAAATGTGACATTACATAGCTGGACAGACAATTTATGTCATCTCTCGGGTTAACCCATTGAAGTTGCTCATGACAAAATCGGGTGCACTCAATGGAAGATTAGAAAAATAGGCACTCCTCCTATCGCCATACAGTATACACTTCGTCCCTCAGAAAACTGTAAAGGGACAGGCGATAGTAGACTTCCTTACAAAACACCCTATATCAGAGCATCCGAAACCCCAAAATGACGTCACTGATGAAAATGCTCAAGTTAACCTGGTTAATGATGAACATACCTGACAACTCTTCTTTGATGGAACAGCAAGGAGGACCACAGTCAGAGTAGGGGTCGTACTAATAAGTCCCCACAAGCATGTGATACCTAGGGGGTACTCACTCACAGAATTGTGCACAAACAATCTTGCTGACTACAATGCACTCATTGTTGGCCTCCACCTAGCTCAGCAATTGGGGTGAAATGCCTAGAAGTATATAGAGACTCCAAGCTCAATGTCGACCAAATGACAGGAGAATATGAGGTGAAGTATGAAGACCTCATCCCTTATCTTGACTCTGCAATCAAGTTAGCAGACAAATTCGAAAGATTCAGCATTAAGCATGTTCTCAGACACGAGAACATGTATGCAGATGATCTTGCATCCTTGGCCGCAACTTTAGCTATGCCACCCGGAACGAGTAAACAAATCTCAATCGAGGGTCGGGATCTCGTGCATGCAAAGGCACTATTCGAGGAAGAAGAGGTATGCCAAGTGAGATTAGATCTCAAACCTCGTGATTGGGGCTTCCTTTTTATTGATTATGTGCTACACAAAATCCCCCCCCAAAGACCCCAAAGAGGAGGCTTTGATTAGAAAGAAGATATCTAAATACTATTATGATGTAATGTCACATACATTATACCGTAAGTCGCATGGCGGCATTCTACTACATTGCCTTTCGAAGAAAGAAGCTGATGAGGTAATTCATGAAGCACATAGAGGTACCTATGGGGCCCATCAACCAGGACCAAAGCTGTGGGGCCGTGTAAGAAGATTTGGCTATTTTCTGGCCAAAGATGATCGCAGATACCGTGAACTATGCAAAGCACTGCCACATCTGTCAAATACATGCTAATTTCATTTATCAACCACCAGAATGCCTACATAATTCTGTCGCTAGTTGGCCGTTTGAAGTCTGGGGCATGAACGCCATTGGTCCAATTATCTCACCGTCATCTAAAGTGCACAGATTTATACTTGCCACAACCGACTACTTTTCCAAGTGGGCGGAGGTTGTTCCCATAAGGGAAGTGAAGACAACGGATGTCGTCAAATTTATTAAGCACCATGTGATATACGACTTCAGTGTACCAGGCAAATTATTCACGATAATAGTCCCTAGTTTGCTAGTCAAGGATTCACATGATTCTGTGATAAGTTCATGATCTAGAATATCTCTTTGACACCTTATAATCCGACAGCAAATGGGTCAACCGAGGCCTTTAATAAGACTATCGTCAAGTTGCTTCAAAAATTTGTGTCCTCTAGTAAACGAGACTGGGACGACAAGCTAGTAGAGTGCTTGTAACACCCCACTTTCTATACTGTGGAAAGCTGAAAACGTTCGGCGTCGAATGATAACTCAACAAGTCTCAGTAAATATTACAGTCACAATACAGTGGAAATATGGGTAACAAATAAGAAATAATTTCTTTAGTTACAATAATATTATTTTTCCTCCTTACATAAAGTTCGAGAAGAATAAACTAGAGATGCCATCAATCTTTTAGCTCTGCCTACTCCTGAAAATATATTGAGTCTTGTTCTGTCTCTGGCAGGTCTATCTCTACGTATTACTTTGCGTTTGACCATGCATAACTAGGATCGTCAGTAAAGCGACCCAATAATATATAGCACAATATGATATCTTTAAAATATAAAAAGTCATGTACAATTAAAATTATAGAAAATCTTATTTTTAAGCACATTATGTGTCTTATCAATTTGTCTTATAGTCAACACCTTTGAATTACGGTATTTGAAAATTTAGAAAGATATGAACTTGGCTGGTCTGAACGCATCCCCGTGTATCTCCGGAAAACCGGAGCAGTAAGTTGATCGGAGCCTATCTCGATCCTCCCAAAAGGGAAACAGTGGTAGTTTTAATCGAAGTCTATCCTGATCCTCCAAAAAAAGGAAAATAATGGCACAGTTACGTTCAGCCATCAAATCATATTGATTCTCAATTTTCCCCATAAACTCAGTGTATGTCAATTTTAGTGCCAGTTATTCAGTTTAGTAAATTCAGTTTATTATATGGATTTGTGACCATTAATAAAATTCAGTATTCAGTAACAGTAGTGATAACATTAAGAAATAATGTAACAGTTAAGTGATTAGTATTTTATCACCTATCACATATTATAACAACCATGTCTTGTTCGGTATTCATTAAGTTTCCACATATATAATTACATCTTTAATAAAATAAAACAGAAAACATAGAAAATAAAGTATAATTAATAGTGTGTCTTTGAGTTAGTTGGACTCACTTTAAGATAAAATATAAGCAGTAGCATGTTATAGTGAGTTATAAAACTCATATTAAAATAAAATATAATCATTAGCATATTTATAGTGAGTCAAAGGACTCTCTTTTAGATAAAATATAAGCAATAATATGTTATAGTGAGTTATAAAACTCACATTAAAATAAAATATGCTCATTAGCATGTTTATAGTCAGTCAAAGGACTCACCTTGGCCTTAATTTCGGATGAAATTTTTGGCATAAGCGAGGAAATCCCCAAGATTCTCAAAACTCTCCTTGGTTGAACCCTATAATCTTTCTTTCTCTATTTCTCTTCTTATCTCCCATATTTTGCTCTCTTACTTCTTCTTTTTTTTGTTTAGGAAAAATGGGGTTGAGGGGCCTATTTATAATAAATTAAGAGTCCTATTCCTACTCATAGAGAAAAGTCCAATATGAATTCTAATCGGATTCACTATCTTAATTAAAGATGGAATCCCAAATTTAAATAGCAATCCTAAAAGATATAAAAATCAAATTTAAATAAGAATCCTAAAAGATACCAAATTTGAATCTGAATCATAATAGGTGTAGGAACCAAATTTAAATTATATTTAATTAATTGGATAAGAGTTGAATTCTATATTAATTAGGCTAATATATTTTATATCTCAACTAGGATTTGGATTAGGTTTTTCTTTAGATCCAATATCTAGTCAATTTAGAATCCTATTGGTAAAAGAGAATCAAATAGATTCTTATCTTAATTGTTAGATAAGAATAAATCTAAATTAATAAATCCCACTAATTTTCTTATTCACAATTACTTGATTAAATAACCTGATTTGGATTTAAGATGGGTGTTATATGATCAAAACATATTTTTAAAATAAAATATTATTTTTAATAAATTGTAAAATTTGAAAATAAGACTTGAAAAGTGGGTGTTACATTCTACCCCCCTTAAGTTTACATTTCGTCCTTGAAATTTCTTAAAACCTGTGGGATGGAAAAGTGGATTATATTTTACCCAATAGGTATAGGAATCACTCCTAGATATCTTTCTTATGTAACTACTATTGGATCAATTTTAAATATTTAACTAGAAAAGATATCCCTACTCCTTTTACATATATTCAATTTAACATTTAAAATATTATTTATAGGGTAAAATCACATTATTTTGATAATAATAATAATAAAGTAAATAATTTATATATATAAATCAAGTATATATATATATAGTTGTATTTAATCCAAAACGGTTTAACAAAATTAAACCGATTTCGAGTCTGTTGACTATAATGATATTCAAGTCCGTTCAAATCACTTGAACCGACTTAAATAGCATGGGCTCTGATACCACCTGTAATGCCCCACTTTTCGTAGTGTGGAAAACTGAAAACGTTCGGCGTCAAATGATAACTCGATAAGTCTCGGTAAACATTACAGTCACAATACAGCAGAAATATGGGTAACAAATAAGAAATAATTTTTTTAGTTACAATAATATTATTTTTCCTCCTTACATAAAATTCGAGATGAATAAACTAGAGATGTCGTCAATCTTTTAGCTCTGCCTACTCCTGAAAATACATTGAGTCTTATTCTATCTCTAGCAGGTCTATCTCTACGTATCACTCTGCGTCTGGCCTTGCATAATCAGGATCGTTAGTAAAACGATCCAATAATATATAGCAAAATATGTGAAAACAATGGTATCTTTAAAATATAAAAAGTCATGTACAATTAAAATGATAGAAAATCTTATTTTTAAACACGATCCGAACTCTGACAAAAGCTACACTGTTCTCCTTAGTTTACAAATGCGAAGTAGTTTTGCCACTTGAAATATAAATACCATCTCTACGAGTCACATTAGCTGCAGAGGTGACGACGGAAGAACAACACCAACAATGATTGCGAGAACTCGAAGTGCTGGACGAAAAGCGTTTAAAGGCGCAACAACAAATAGAGCTATATCAAGCTCGGATCTCGAAGGGTTTCAATAAAAAAGTCAAGCGAAGAACTTTCAAGAAAGGAGATTTGGCCTTAGCATTTAAAAGACCGATGATCATGACCCACAAAACTAAAGGAAAATTTGAAACCAAGTAGGAAGGCCCATTTGTAATGGAAACTATCACTCATATTACTTTCTCTAATTCTAGTTATATAGAGATCAAAAAAATTATCTAAAGTCTCTGCAGTTGTTTGACGATGAAGTATAACAAAGAGATTTTCTGAAACTCCTTCTAGTTTGTCGTTCCATTTTCAAGCTCCAACTACTATTTTGATCTCTACAAACCAGTCCTCTCCCCACTTATGCTATCCATCTCTGCTAACACAATCCATTTTTGCCAACACTATCTATCCCCATAACACTACACATCTCTGTCAATGCTACCCATCCCTGCCAATATTATTCATCTCCGCCAACACTACTCATCTCCACCTACTCTATCAGTATTCACCTGGCTATCTTTGCCAACTTTACTTACCTATATCAATAACTCTTTCTCACCAACTCTCATTTTGAAATTTAGCCCAAGCTCATTCAGTATCTTTATCGAGATCTGGCTTAAAATCAATTTTTTTATGTAATTGTTTGATTTAGTGAGTTGTTGTTTAATTAACTTACTTGAATAATGATTTATATGATAATTTTTAACCTTACTTAGAGTTTACATGAAAGGTTGCACTTGAATTAACTAGTCATTGCATGATATGTTAATTCGATCACATTATGTTATGACATTTTACTTGCGGAATAATTATCTTACTCATATCATGCATATGTATCGTATTACGAGTACATTTATTGTTTCCAAGGACATCTACTTGGATCTTAACATGATTGTAATGTTCTGTCTTAGGGCATGACTCGACATGTATACTATAGTACTGTGATACTGACATTCATGATACCACCTATAGCCTAATGCAACTTAGATCATGAGTAGGTAGGTTAACTTGAATAACCGGGATATGGAAGAACTAAAAAACATGAATACAGATCGTATAGGGGAGTTACCCAAAGGCTAATCAACTAATACAGTCCATGTTGCTGTAAATCCGGAAAGCAACAGTGACCTGATATCCAGCTACCATTATAACCTATAAATCCAGAAAGCAACAGTGACCTGATATCCAGCTATGTGCCATTATAACCTGATATCCAGCTATGTGCCATTATAACCTGATATCCAGTTACAACAGTGACCTAATTTCCAACTATGATTGTGACCTGATATTTAATTTTGGCTATGGTCTCACAGTCTGTTTGTATTGTGACCTCTTTCTAGTCCAAACTGTGCTTGCCTTTGTCTTGGGTTTACAATATACTCTCTTTATAAGCTAAAAATATACTCTCTTTATAATCTAAACATTCATTGCTTAATTCCAATTAATAATAAAGGCTTAAGACTTGAAACCAAACCTACAATCATATATGAGAATTAGTAGATCATATTTACATATTATAGAAGTTATTCTTGTATTTTATCACTACAATTAGAATTTGAATTGTTTGTTACAATGGGCTTCAATTATTTCTTGTCGGGTATGTCCCCAAGGTTTTCCTTACATGCCTAGATATTCAAAACTTCTAGCAGGACCCGCCAACTGGAGATCATTACTAAGCAAACTCCCAAATGATTGTTGTAGACTTTTTTTCCTAATGTAACCATCCCCTATTTTGTAATTGTTGCACTTAGCCTCAATTTCTAGTCCTTCATTCAATGAGTTGCCCTTCTTTATTGTAATATACTTATTGCGAACAATATTTCTTATAATTATTTTTATATTATAATCTTCTCCAAAATTTTGGATAATGCAATGTAGCGTTTGCATGTAATAGAAATATAATTCCTTCTTGGTTATATTCTGATTGAATGGCTCTTTACTATAAATGGCCTCGTGTACCCTCTACAAGATATACGTTGGTAATAACTTACCCATAAATGGAATATATACCCAAAATTTTTGGGGTGTAATTTAGAGCATTACGTCTTTCCATGAGCTACTTGACTGATTTGTCAAATGTTTTGCTATAGAAGATTTTGATCGCTACTCAGGGATTCTCTTTTACAAAAAGCTCCAAATAAAAGCAAATGGGAGAAAACACGAGAAAAAAAGTGGAGTTCTCCAAGATTGCAACCTGATAGATTATGAGGCGATTGCCAACCTTGAACAAAGGAAGAGTTTACTCCCTTTGACACGGCTTGAATGAAAATGATCAATTAAGGTAGGAGGAATGATTGCACTTTAGGAAGCGCCGACGACGTCATCACCGGAAATGTGAAATTCACAATACTTTTATGAATATCACAGGGATATAGACCACACTACAGAAAACTACTATCAACTCATGATAGATATTGGGATTTTTCTTCCATCGCGAAAGAAGTTGGTTTCGTAGTTTGAAAATTCTGCCGATACCAAGTATTCCATCCTCATCATTACATTCATTCGAGAAGGCTACATCAAAAACACCAAAAAAGATGTCTGGTGATGTTCTCATGACAAAAAGAAGAGGCGAGTTCAAAGCCTAAAGATGATCAGCAAAAAGATAAGTTGAAGTTGTGATCCTCACAATCACAGGAGGCCCACAAAAGAAATGCTAGGATCATTAATGTGATGCAATGAGCTCCATAGAGATTTAGAAGCCAGAAAATCACCTTCCACACTAAAGATTTAGAGGGAATTTAAATTTTCCATATGATGTTGTCGTTATCACAATGAACATAGTTGGATCTAAGGTAAGAAGAATCCTTGCGGACACAAGAAGCTTCTGTGATATCATCTTCCTCAATGCTAGAATCTATAATTGGACTTAATGGAACAAAAACACCAACCGTGGGGACTATTCCACTCTTTATGAACTTGTGAGGAAGCTCCATAGCAAGTTATCCACCAAGTTAAATGCATAGTTATGGATATCGCCTGGCTATACAAAAGTCATATTCGGGCGACATTCCCTAAATGCCTTAGAGACTGTAGTCTAGATCTCCGGTCTCTGTTAGGTTATGAGAATGGAATTAAGGAAAAATCATTAGTAATTAAGGAGCAGTCTGAAATTATTACCTCACAGAAACCAAAGATGAAGTTCTCTGGATTAGAAGTTGGAAGGTGATACTAAAAGAAAGCAGACATAGAACAAATTCAAACTTTCTGCTCATAAACGAGATTGAAGACCTCTAACCTACTCTTGCGGAGGAAACCACCCTCGCGTGAGTGCAAGGTCTGAAAGAAATTATTCAAATTGGACCGTCACTATGAGATCCTATCTACTCCATATTGACACACTTCCTTAGGAGCAATGTTGATTCTCTCACTTGGACATCCAAAGACATGGAAGGAATCAATCACAACACCATCTCCCACAAGCTAAACTCGACTACCTTCTCTTCAGTAAAACAGAAGACGCACACCATCAGTCTAGAGAAAAGAAAAGTTGCATAAAAACTAGATGACAAACTTCTAGCTGCAACATCATATGAGAAGTTCAACACCCAAGAGTGGCTAGCCAATATGGTTTCGTTAGAGAAAGTTAGCAGCAAATGTTAAACCTATGTTGATTATACATATCTAAACAAAGTATGTCTGAAGGATTACCTCCTCCTGCTAAGAATTGACCAATGTGTAGATTTTTCTTCGGGAAAGTAATTACTCAGTTATATGGGTGTGTTCTTAGTCTATAATCGAAACCAAATGGCTACTGAAACCAAAGCAAAGACTTTGGTCATTGATCAACGTCATACTATTACTAAACAATGCCATTTGTATTGAAAAATACAGGGCAACATATCAATTCCTTGTTGATATTATATTTAAGCCCCAAATTGGAAGGAATATAGAGATTTTCGTTGATGACATGCTTGTAAAATCTTCGAAACTCTTCAGTGACGTCTGACTTGCAAGAAATATTCTCTAACTTGAGAAAATGCCACACAAATCTGAACCCATCCAAATTTATTTCCAAGGGTTACTTCAATAAAATTTTTCGAATTCATGATCACAAGCGAAACTATCCTTAAAAAATCACTATGATCCTCGATATGAAGGTACAAAAGAGCATTCCTGATGTACAGTCTTCGCATGAGGTACTTGCAAAATTCTGAGAAAGTTATCATAAAATTAGTAAAATGAAAAATAATGACTTCAAAATCAGAATCATATTTTGGGTTGTAGATTTTGAGTTAAATTAGTCACAAAGTGCAAAACGATTACCGACAGGGTCGAGTTAGGGTTTTTAGCCTGATCAATATACCATAACTGATATAAGCAACAAGAAATTTTTAGGAGTCATAAGATCTTGAGATTATCTTGAAATAATAGTGGAAAGAGAATGAAAAATGAATGTGAAAGGAAAGAACAATGACTGATGGTGTATTTAATGACGGCATAAGGTCTACAATTATAGGTGTAAAAACACCCCTCTTCCATGCTCCATTTTTGGTTTTTCTAATTAAGCCATTAATAAAATCTCATTCCCCTAAGTTGACTTTTCATGCCATGAGAGGGAGGAAGGATTAGAGTTAGAAAGAATGATGATAATATTATCATAATGTTATGTTGGTCGAAAATTGACTGACCTAGAAAAATTACATAAAATACAAAATACCTGTAAAATTAGAATGAGTGATGTCTCCCTTTCAGATAAATCTATTTATTTTAAAATAAAAGATAGTATCTATTTTTCTCTACATCAGACCAGTATTAATATCCAAGCCATGGATTTGTACGGTCAATATGTAAAGATAGAAACGCGTTTATGGCAGATATGGATCGTTACAATTATATGACAATGTTAACATTTACTTACTTTTTCTCCCCCAATCTATTTACGTTGAGTCTCACAACTAAATTTTACCCCAAATTCGAGTAAGTTACAAAGATATTTGGAAATTATAGTAAATGTAGAGAAAATTTGTACAAATGAAGATATTATTAGACTGATCTAATGCTTTATAAGAATATGATATTTAAAGGTAGTAATGTATGGAATTCTGTTCTCCTCAAGTGACACTGTGGAAATTAAATGAGATTTGTTTGCTACAATGTTGTTGAAGTTATCGAAGGTAAGATTAGTTAATTTGAGCAATTATACTATTATGGATGAAATTTAGTATTCACTTGTTGAGAGAGTCTCAACTCATTAAATAACATAGTTTTCTTCTAATCATAAGTTAAAGTTATTGAGGAAGCTTATTAATTAAATTTACTCTACGAATCTCATTTACTTTTAGTTTGAGTTGTGATTTATTTCCATATAAATGCTCCACTTTCTAGATAGGTATAATGATCCTCTTATTGTTGTACAACTTGCCAATTTAATTAGTAACTATAATCTTGGCGAGATTGACTTCCCTATATGTTTATAAGTCAATTGTGTAAATGAAAAATTAATAAAAAATTTACCGAATGTCCAACTTTTCTTATGGTATCAGTCTAGTTTCACTTTTATAAGATTTTACGATCTCATAGTCGAGCAATCTTAATCATCTGCGGTCATGTCCACCACCACCATAGAATCAGGCTTACTAGCAACCACTTATCGCCATTAATCCGACCAACCAATTTCGGTTGCTTCTCATCTCGACCAAGTTCTCCTCATGGAGTTTCCAATTTAAGATTCTCCTACTGGATGCCTTGATGGTGACCTTTTAGGTCTGGCCAAAAGAACTTCTGCAACTTCGTTGTTGAACTATGTTCAATAGTATCCCCAAGTCAAATTGATCTTGTATGCGGCTTTCAACATGTGATGTTGCTCGTAGACATGTCCTCCACCACCAACGAAGCTTGAAAAACGCCTTGCAAATCTCTACACTAGCCGTATCGCACCCATATTATGCAGTTGAAGGAGGGTCTCCAACGGTCTCAAAGCAAGGGTCAACTTGTCGCTAGGTACCTCAATGAAATTAAGGTCGGCACTCATCAATCCCACACCAATTTGCGTGCATATAGCACAAGCCAACTTTGTTCAACCTCTAAGTAGAAACCATTATATGTCAATTATGTGACATCCATAGTATCACATATGGCAAGGGCATTCCCTATCCATACTTCTTCTCAAAATTTATAATCACAAATTTGCTACACCAACATCTTTATCGTTGGAATCATCTCCATTCTTCTTATAGGAGCTCTATGTGCACTATTCCTTTTTTATGCTTCTATGACTACAACTTTTTTGGTTACACAATTGTCTCTTGTTCTTCATATTCATTTATCTACTGTTACAAATTTAAACAAATAATTAAAATTAGGAAAAAAAATTAAAAAAAAATTATTGCTTATCCAATTAGAACGGTAACAGGTCAGAACTCGAGGCAGATCCTATAAGATCCACTTGCAAATCACTACAAGCTCTTAGGATTTACTTGGGATCCATACCAACTAAGAAATTTAGAATTCACTTGAGAATTCAAATCCAACAACTTATTGAATTCAAATTTCAGATTATCCAATGTCAAACTTTTTTATACAATAAAGTATGATTTGCTATTAAAAAAGCAATAAAATTGCATATATATATATTTTTTTACCATGAATTATCTTATCTTATTTTATTAGAAATATTAGTCATATTTAGATGTGACCAAATTAATAATCATAATTTATATGAGGAAGAATATAGATGAACATTCCGTAATTCGTAATGACTCACAAAGTTTGCTTCTCAAGCTTCCTTGAGTAATAGCAGAATTTAGTTGCCTGAATAGGTATTGGCTAGGTGAGCTACTTGCCCAGAGGCCTTGTAGTAGCTATTTTGAAAAAAAAGTACCCAAATATATATATATATATATATATATATATATATATATATATATATATATATATATATATATATATATATATATATATATATATATATATATATATATATATATATATATATATATGTGTGTGTGTGTGTGTGTGTGTGTTTATTTTTATCCTTCAAAATATAAATACAATTATATAAATTGTTTGGCTATTAAATTCATTATCTATATTTGTTAAATCCACAAAAAAAAAATTCAGATAGGATTCGATTAGTAAGCGAATATTATTAGTTAAAATGATAGTTTGGAAGGTATATAGTTTTGTAAAAATGCTTCTTGATTAATTAAAAATACTAAATCGAGTTTAATGCATATTTTGTTATACATGTTTCTACGCATTTATACATTATCCAAATATATTAGATAATATAGAACATAGCATATGTAATAATATTTTATGTCGACCAAATATACATATCCGTCAAAAAATGAATAGGACTATCAATATTTGTATTTATTTGCATGCCTTATACAGATAAAAAAATACTTTTCAGTAGTTCAAAATTAAAAAAAAAATAATGGTGAAATAGAAAATTTCTATGATAAAAAAAAAACAAGATTATGTTGATGGTAGGGGTGACCATGGGGCAGGTTTCGGTTGGTTTTTGTCAAGTTTGGCAAAACCGAACCGAACCGATTAGGAATCGGAACCAAAGCTAAATTGACCTCATTCGATTCAGTTCAATTCGGTTCAGTTAGATTATGTTATGAACCGAATTTTAAATAAAACTTGCTTAATAATTATAAATTTAATTGTTTTAATAAGCTTGCATTTTAAGGTGTTCAATTGGCATTATATTTATTATCTATAATATATCTATGTATACTTATGTATGTATTTGTATATGTATCTATGTATGTTAAAGAGGTGTGTGTATGTATGATTGTGTATAAATATATACTTTTATAATAATTCGATCGGTTCGATTCAATTTCAGATTTCAAAGCACAAAACTGAAAACTAATCAAATTATTTTGGTTTGATTTTGCTTATTTAGGTCGGTTTCGATCAACTATTTCGGTTTTAATCAAACGATTGCTCCTAGTTGATAGCTAAGAAACTAAAAACAAAACTTTCTATATTTAAAATCCTATTCCAGAAAGGAAACCGACCATGTGCTATTCCAATTTCGATTTGGGTAAGGTTTCCAAAAAGTTTCCTAATTGGTTAATCTCCAAATTCCTACTCTGACTCGGACTCCGTCTCCCCATGGGATTAACATCCGAACCAACTCTTATAAATGATCCCACACTCAGCCTCGCTTACCTTCTCCAAAACGTTTAATTTCTCGGTTCTCAAACCGCAGTGACCCAAAACCCCCCTCATTAGCTCCTCGGTTTTCTCCGAATTATATATCATCATGGCCTTCGGTGTCTACTACAGATTCAAGAGCGAGAAGACCTTCTCTTTTCTTCCAATTGAGGGATCCTCGATCACCCTCCTCTGCTTCAAAAGAATGGTGTTTGAGAAGAAGAGCATGGCCAAGGGAAGAGATTACGATCTGATCGCCACCAATGCTCAGACCAATCAGGAGTACGCACATGACACCGATGTGATCCCAGCGCACACGGCCGTGCTGATACGGCGCATCCCGGGTCTGCCTCGTGCACCGATTGTTGTCGAGCCGAGCAAGCCGTTAGCAGATGTCTCTGCTAAATCCGAGATTGCTGTGCAAGAGAGAACAACACCAGCTGCAGATCCAAGCCCGTCGTCGACGCTAACTTCCGCCACATTGTCGAGGGGTCCAGCTGCCACAAATATTCCACCCGAACTGTGCTGCCCGTTGTGTACACAGGTGATGAAAGATGCTGTGTTAGCTAGCAAGTGCTGCTTCAAAAGCTTTTGTGACAAATGTATCCGGGAGGGTATAGCCACCAAGTCTGCGTGTGTTTGCGGAGCCACCAATATATCCGCAGATGATCTACTTCCAAATAGAACTCTCAGAGATACCATCACTCGCATTCTGGCGAAATCAACTACAACAACTGCTACCAATGGACCTGAAGCAACACCAAATAAATCAGTTGATGCACCAGTGGCCAAAGAGGTTCACAAAAGGATACGTCGGGATGAGAAGCAAGGGCGTCTTCAGGTACAACAGGCTGTAGACTACTCCAAGTTGAATTTCCCGTCTCTGGGAGGCTACAATACTTACTGGGATGGAAGGATGCCGCCAGGATTCAATGGATACGGATACGTTGGTGCAGGCTTGCCATGTATCGGATACCAGTCACGCGAGTGCTCCCTTGCAGCTCAGAGCTATGTGATATCTTCTCTTCTTCCAAAGGATCTTTCCGAGCTTGCCACTAACAGTATAGGCTCGAGTAGGCAAGGGCATCACAGCAGCAGGAACAAATTGAAGCCCCGTAAAGCTGACTTGAGGAAGTCGAACAACTGTCCAACACAACAAACGCCGGCTAAATGCAAGGAGCTCAAGTACCCGTCAATGACACAGTTATGAAATGGTGATAAGGACCAATATCAGTCTTACAGAACATCAGACAAATATTGCGGGAAGAGACAATACAAGTTCGAGGAAAGGGAGGAAGAAGATTGTAATTTCAAGAGAAGGCTTTCTTGGTCCTCAGAGAGAACGATTGGTTGCAGTTGATGTTCTGATCTTGATTTTTTATTTTAATTTCTCAAAAAAAAAAAAAATTATTATTTGTTTACCTTCTACTGTATAACGAGACAAAGGGAGAGAATTGAAACTTGTAAGCTTGTCTTTTCCTGCGTCATTCATTTAAATTAAAAAGTTTCTACATTTATGTTTTCTGCTACGTACTAAACATTCATGCATAAAGAATTCCTGGCAAAACAAATAGTTAAATACCACAGCCTCATTACTTATTTACCATCATATAATGAATTATCATCAACTCCGTACTTTCTTGAATTCACAACACCAGCACTGCTATGCCCAAGCCTGTACGAGCAACTGTCCTGGATATTGAAATCGGCAGAATCTTACTCTCCTTCATTCTTTTCTGATAGGTATCGACATGCCACTCATCATAGACGTTGCCACAACCCCACTAAGTGCTTTACATTGGCACCTCCATCATCAACGCTGTCTTCGTAGTTTATCCTCCGAACAGCCATTAGGATCATGATAGCACTGAAATCAAACGTCATTGTCATTCTTAACCACTATCAGCTTAAAGAACCTGCATCATTTGAGAAAATACCTAGTCATATTAATGGCAGTAAATTATAGTAAGATATAATGCATCTGATTCTAAAATATGATGTAAATTGTCCTATTTAGAGACACTGATAATGGCATGATGGGAAATCTCCTAATAATATAATGTCCACATTAAAAAACCAACTATTGAACAGTAGTATGAATGATATGACTTCCATAAAAGCTGGTTCAGAAGAATTGAGTGCTCACAAGCCCAGAGGTGAGTAGACAGTACTCACAGAAACTACCAAACAAATACCATAGATGTTAATATCTAACTATCGATAATAGCATTATAGCAAATTTCCAGTTGCCTCTATTTTTTATTACAATCAATAATAGCTGAGTGTTCAAAATTTACACAAATAATTGAACCAAAAAATGCAAAAAAAATAAGTATGTTCTGTGAGAAGGTCCAAGTTTATGAGAAATGCTAAAATAACCATCAAAGTCTACATATAAGATAAAAAATATATGAATCAATATTGTTATGACAATGGGACCACTGGAGGGTTCAGAAGAGGTAAACCATATTAGAGTCTTCAATATAAACTTATCTTACGAGTTATGTATCTTAAGTTCCATTGGAGACTAAAATCAATGAACCCATCTGGTAGCAGCCTCTTGCATAGAAAATTGGATGGGAGAAACTTGCATTCAGTATCTTCACCCTATTACGTATCCAAATATATATATATATATATATATATATATATCCACCCTTGACAGTATCTCATGTGCAAATAGCAATTTCTTGGATTTTTGTCCTAGCCTTAATCATGTTTTCACCAGAATCATCATACATACAAATACAAATCATCTTCTATAATGTCCCATTTTGCGGTTGTTTATGGATGTAGAGTGTGTTACCGACGGGTATCCAAAATCGAGTACACGAGACTATTCAGAACAACAATCATGCAATCAATAATGCGCATAAATATATGAAAAGCGGGAAATGACGCTAGACTCACAGTCAGGTACATATTCCAATATGCTATAATCAACATGAAATTGAGCATCATTACACATTAATAGCAAAAGAAGATTAGATAATGAAAGTACAGTTTCATATAAGAGTGAGTTGCTCGAAGGCTCCAAGATACCAAGTGACACAAAACTAAAAGAAAGCAACGCGCTAATAGCATAAGAGATGCAAGTGGAGTCTGAATAAAGTAGTATGATATGATCACATAATTATACAACAACACAAGCCAAAATGAATATGTATATCAAATGAAACCGGACCATGCACAAAGCTATTAAAGATCCGCCTAGCCCTGGATGTAGTCGTAGATGGGGGGTGGACTGGTGGGTTGACTTCCTTATTTGTAACACTTAAGTAACACAATACATGTACTAAGTTAATTATCTCCATTTGGTAAGTTAATTGAAGCCGAAACTTCAGTTTATCACATTTTCTTGAAGAGTCTCGTGTGTGCTTGAGGCTAGAGACCAATATCCAATGATGAGGCAATCGTGTCACTAAGCATACAATGACTCTTAACTGTAAGAACAGTATTACCAAAGATTATCCCTAACTACGTCCCAAAATTTTCGGCAATGTATTCTTATTTCTGATTACACGAGGCCTTTTATTTTTAAGAACCATGTAATCAAGGTGCTCAAATAGGAATGACGCAAAATAATTTTGAATAAAAAACATATTATAGTCAAACTCAGAACTTTCTGCAAATTGAAAAAGGATGATGCCATTAGAAAAATTGCTTATTGGCTAGAATAAGAGGGTTACTTATTAGACTTGCTCCTCAGAAGGTATGTCGCCATGTGACAACGAAAGTTAAGGATATTTATTTGGATTTACTCCTTAAAAAAAAAGTGAAGAAGTAGGGATCTAGATCAAAGGGAAATTCTAAACGAGCACACAACTTGACTTAGTGAGCACTAACTCTTTTTTAAAAGAAGTGGGATTTTCTTAGTGAGCACCCCTTTCTTCCAATTTTAATTCTCTCAAGTCCACATTCTCCAATTTCCCTCACACTTCCCCTCATAAACTAATTAGAGTTTTAATTTATTATATTTTTTCTCTCATGTATTTGATCTAAAACCCTAAAAAAATTAGTTTTTGTTATTGGATTGATGCTTTATTTCATAAATTTAACCCTTAAACTCTAAGATTTACTTGAAGAAAAAAAAAGCACTTATTTTGCTATTGAAATTGGTCAATTCCTCTTCTTCATGAATAAATTTTTTTTTTTTTTCTTTTGACTCTGCAAATAAGATGTGCTTCAAATCATCACTAGACACTGCACCAACCAGAGAGGGATCAAAATTTAGTGGAATGGAGTGTGAGATTTAAGGTTTGGAGTAAAAAAAATCTGATTTTTTTAGGATTTGGGTGTGTTCGAGTAGACACTTTTTGATGGGCCGGAGAAAAAGAAAAAATGTTGAGTGGTAACTTGTAGAAAGATAAATGGTAAACTTGTAATTTCTTACGAGTTAGATACCGCTTACCAAGGGGAGTTTCTAAAAGAGCACACTTTTTTTTCCTAGTGGGCCCACTTTATAACTTCCAAAAAAACACTATAAAATGGGCTCATCAGGAAAAATAGTGTGCCCCTTGGGAGACTTCCCTCACCAAGTCATGTGCTCATTCAGAGAATGTCCTTGTATACAAAGCTACAAAGAAAAGCGAAGGGGGGGCAAAGTGCGTAATCTAATCCGTTCGGACGTGGCAGAATTGAGATCGACTGCTACCCATCACGCCTCTCCTCCAGACCAGCAGGGGAGAGAGAGGGAGCCCAAAGAATGGGGTCAGAAATATCACAAAATTTAGAAATTATCGGAGCGTGAAAGTACTTGAATTTCTGTCTAACAAAGAAGATAAAAACATGGCATCCAGTCTCAGCTCGCTTCCTCCTCAACTCACCGGCCAACGCCGCTTCCACAACAACCACCACCACCACCACTTCCTCTCCTGGGGGCGCACGTTAGCGCCCTTGCGTTTCGACCTCTCTTGCTCTACTCTCGCCCCCTCAGGCAAGTGCCCACTGGCCCAAGATTCTACTTTTACTTTGATAATATTTTTCTCCTTTTCTTTTGTAATTATGAGTTTTGCAAATGAAATTCCTCCCCAAGAAAACAAAGAATACACACGTATGCGAAAGAGAGTTTTTTTTTTCTTTTTTTTTTCTTTTTTTTAATAAAGAAAATTAAATTAAATTTTAGAAGGAAGATTAAAATTGGGAATTTCCAATGTGCTTTAGTCCGATAGCTTAATACAACATAAATTGCAACGTTATCAGATTCAAGCAAGTAATTAAAAAAATAATTAGCTTCAATTCAAGTAATTCAACGAAAATCATAAATAATCTCAAAAGAGTTGATAATTTGAGAGGCGGTTCCTGTTAAGATCTTGCATTTTCCATACCATAGTGTGATGTGCTGTGCAACTAACTGGCTGGATTTGGCCAAACCACATATATCTCGGTCTTATTCCTAATGGTCTATCTTGCGTACTTGATGCGATCTTAATGGGTACTTAGATTGCAGGAGTATTTTAATATGGGACAAGTTTCTAATTTATCTTACCAGAAGTTTACTGTAAACGTGTGCCAGTACAAGTACAGCTTCATTGATTGTCACTGTGTGTTCTTGCATAGGTTGAGTTCAGCCCGTGGATGGTCACATGTCAAGGTCAGGTCAAGAAAAAAGACATACATTAACCATATCTATTGAGTTTATCGTAAACATGTGCCAGAGTTACTGTGCATAAATTTCGTTAGACCAAGCAAAATTTTTAACAGAAGAGTAGTGTTTATCAAGCTCCACAAATTAAACCAAGTTGACAACTTTGCTTCAACTTAAATGCTCAAGTTAAGATGGGCCTGCAATCAAAGTGATGTGTGTTTTTTTTTCCTCAGCAAACAGGGGAAAGGCACACATTTATTATTAGGATAGAGATGAGTGGGCAACAATTAATTTAGTGAGCACCTTTATTTCAGTTAAACTTGTTCTTCTTAGACTAAAAGTATAGAAAGGCAAATAGTTCGATGAGGATAGGGTTCTTAGAAGTCAAGTTTTTATTTTATTTTATTTTATAGTAAGGCTAGAGATCTTCTCTCTGTCTCTAGTATTCAGTTTTGGAAATGCTTGAAATATTTGTTTCACAATTTATTCAGTTTATTTTAGTTCGTTAGTACTGTGCTTAGGTTTTCATCCTTTCATTGTCTGTCTCAAGTCAGGATAATAGAGGGTTATGATGGACCTGTCATAAAACTTTGTCACATGTTTTGGGAAAAGCCAAAAA
Organism: Dracaena cambodiana; assembly: GCA_036321105.1. NCBI lineage: Eukaryota > Viridiplantae > Streptophyta > Magnoliopsida > Asparagales > Asparagaceae > Dracaena > Dracaena cambodiana. The sequence goes on along the minus strand of JAYEPQ010000015.1, from coordinate 31,572,761 downwards.
CTATATTTTTTTTGGACATCCCCTAGTGAGCAACATGCTAAATAGGATCCCGGTTTAGTGAAAAGTGTGTGAGAGTTGTTTGGTCGTCGTTCAGAAGTAGTGCATTACGTTGATGCCCAGATGTGGCATCAATGAGAGAGGGTTCTTATATTTTTATGAGCGGATGAAGATAAAGAAATTAGTTTATGAATATAAGATTCAGTTAGCCTTATGGAATATAGGTTCCGCTGCGGGTAGTTTAGTAGAGTTAATTAATATTACGATTAGAAGGAGTATGAATATTTTGTGTGTGCAAAAAACTATATGGGTAAGTGAGATATCTAGAGTTATAGAGTTTTCGGGTTATAAATTTTGGTGTACGAGTAGCGATAGAAATCTTAATGGGGTATGTGTGATTATTGATAAAAAGTTGCTTGGGAATGTAGTTGAGGTTATGAGGAAAACTGATATGATTTTATTAGTTAAACTTATTTGAAATAAGGATATTTTTATTGCTATTAGTGTATATGCACCACAAGTTGCACTTGATTAATCTAATAAGCGTCAATTTTGGGAAGATCTAAATAAGACAGTACAGAGAATACCAATTAAAGAAAATATTTTATAGGTGGTGACCTTAGTGAGCATGTAGTAACTAGTTAATAGGTTTGATAGTATACATAGAGTATTTGATTTTGGAGAAAAAAATGAAGCAGATAACTTGATTCTAGATTTTGCTTTGTCCTAAGATTTGATCTTAGTGAATATTTGGTTTAAAAAAAGTGAGTTACTCACTTGGTTATTTTTAGGATAGAGTGCGAGCCAATAAGATTTCTCTTTTACTAGGAGGATGGATAAATGTAGTTACATCGATTGTAATGTGGTGCTAGATGAGAGTATAGTAACTAATATAGGCTCTTAGTTTTAGATATTTGGACTAGAAGAGATAGAAAGAAAACATTTGTTAAATTCTAATATTAATTTGTGGCAGTTAAATAGTAACCAAAGAGTTTTTATTGAACGAATGATATACGAAGCAAATTAGAAGGCCTAAGATAATCTCAACGAAACATAGAACAAGATAGCTAGTGTAATAAGAGGGTAGCTAAAATTATTCTAGGTGAGTCAACTAGCGGTGCTCCACTGTGTAAAGATATATCATGGTGAAATTAAGAGGTAAAAAATGCTATTAAGATCGAGCGAGATTCTAACAGAGATTGGAAGAAGAACTATGTTAGAGTGAATTTTGAGAGGTACATTAAGCCAAGGAGGCTAAGAAAGTGGTTCAGCAATAGCTAATGTCTAGAAAGAAGTGTAAGAGAAGTTGGATACCATAAGCTAAAAGGAATATATATATATATATATATATATATATATATATATATATATATATATATATATATATATATATATATATATATATATATATATATATTGCTCGAATAGGGAAGAGAAAACCTAGAGACTTATGTACTTTGAAATGTCAAAAATGAGAATAAGAAGATTCTAATTCGAGATGAAGATATCAAGAAAAGATGAAGAGATTATTTTGATAGATTGTATAGTAGTAGTTTATGCAAGATTTAGGTGTGAGGATATAAACCATGGTGTTATGTGTAAACTTAAAGAATCTAAAATAAAAGAGGTTTTAAAGATGATTAAATTAAGAAGAGCTGTTGCGCTGAATAGAATTTCTATTGAAGTATGGGGATATCTAGTAGGAGAGGTGAGTGTGAGATAGCTAATAGAGCTCTTTAATAAGATTTGACAAAATAAAAAAATGTCAAATGAATAGAGGAAGAGTTTCCTAATACCTTTATATAAAAATAAGAGTAATATTTAAAGTTGTTTAAACTACTATTGAATAAAATTCCTGTGTCAAAACATGAAATTTTGGGGAAATGGCAATTGAACACAAGTATAGTGAACTAGATTGATTCATGCTGGGTGATCAATGACGGAGGCTATTCATTCAGCTTATAAAGTGACTTGTGAGAGAAGTATAGATTTGTAAATGGTCTTTGTTGATTTAGAAAAACCCTATGATAGGATACTGAGAGAGGTACCATGGTGGATATTGATGAGGGGAGTCTTCATAAAATATATTGATGTAATCTAGGACACGTACGATGGAGTGGTGGTGAATGTCAAAAGTTTTGGCAGCCTAATAGGTATTTTTTGCCCACAATTAGATTGCATCATGGATATGCATTGAGCTATTATTATCTCCATAGTGATGTATGAGCTCGCATGAGTCTATTATTATTTCCATAGTGATGGATGAGATTGCTAGAGTTATTTAGGATAAGATAAAATGAAGTATGTTATTTGCTAATGATATTGTTTTAATTGATGAGACGAAAATTGGAACAAATGGCAAGTTGAAGTTATGGAGGCAAATTTAGAATCTTGAGATTTTAGGTTAAGTAGGTCTAAAATATAATATATGAAATGCAAATTTAGTAAAGAGTGGGCCTAAGATTAAAGTATTATAACACTGGATGGGTGAGAGATAGCAATGAGCAGTTTATTTACATACTTGGGTTCTATTATCCAGAATGATGGGGAGATCAATAGTAATGTTAATCATAGGAACCAAACTGGCTAGTTGAAATTGAGGAGCAAAACGAGAGTTTAAAGTGACTGTAATATTCCATGTGAATTTATATTAGAAGATTCTATATGACTGCTATTAGGCCAGCTTTATCATATGATACAAAATGTTGCTATAGAAAGAGACTATACACAGAAAATAAGTGTAGAAGATGCATATGATTTGTTAGATGTGTAATAATACTAAGAGAGAGAAAGTGAAAAATGAGAATTTTTTTACTAAGATAATTATAGCCCCTATAGAAGAGAAGATGCGAGAAAACCACTTACGATATTTTGGTCATGTATGACATAAACCTACGGATGCACCAGTTTGATGAGTGGAGTTTATCAGTGTAGGACAAGTTAAAATAGTGATAGGCGAGCGAAAAAATATAGATAGAGGTGAACAAAAAGATATGGTGTTAAAGGCCTAAATGGAGACATATTGCTTTGGAGGAATGAATGGTGAAGGATCATTGGCCTAAATGGAGACATTGTTTTATAGGAATGAGTGGTGAAGGATCATCCTTGTGAATGATCGAGCATAATTCGCTTTTAGTCCATATAGCCTGTCCCAAGTACTTGAGATAGAAGGCTTATTGTTGTTATTATTGTTAGTTTATTCAGTCAAATTTTTTGTTTGCAATTCATTCCATATCCTTAGTTCCTTCTTTACATTATTCATTCTCCATCATTTTGGTAATGGAGCCCACTCACTTGGCCCTCCCTCCACATTCCCTTACCAAATTCAGTTAAGAACTTTTTGTTTTTCAGTCTCACAAATGTTTGATCAAGTTAGTAAATGAACAAAGTGATATTGATATCCAAGCTCAAAACAGGGATATCTTATAACCATTCTTGTATTCCTCCCAAGCAGATTCCAGAATAACTTAATGCCTCATTAAGTATTGTTATGAATATCACAAAACCCTCAAGAAGTGAAGCAGTGATAACTTGAAAGCTGCAGTCAAGCTGCTGCCTTTGCTGTGCTCTATATCCATCCTCACAAGATCGATCTCCTTGACATACACATAAATGCAGTTGAGCTTACAAATGAGGAGAGGGAGCACTATCTTGAAGAGAGGGATGCCACTATGAGGGGGAGGAATGGCATTTCAAGTTCCAGCAACTCTAAACCAGAGGATTGATAACAGCTCTGTGCTCTCTCCCATCATTTGCTGCCATGACCACACACCATTGTCATCTATCAGACCATTGCAGTTCTATTTTTCACTACAATACTACCTCTTCTTTTTAAATGGAGATTTGTTTAAAAGGACAACTTGATTTCTGATATACTAGAAGGGTGTAAATGAATATCACGAAATATTTGAATCCACTTCGTTCTGGATCTGTTTAAGCAGATATGGATATGGTGGTACTTGTGCCATTTAACATCCTTCCACTTAAGAGTAAACAACTTTTTGATAAGTTGGACTATGATTTTACATTAATGTTAGAAAGTTAGATTTAACACATCTCAGACTTTTATTTGTCTTTGAGATGTTTGTGGATCAAAATTTCAAAAGGTGAATAGTAAGGGAATAAAGTAATGGTGGGTTACTAGAGAACGTGTGGTGGAAAAGGTACTAAATCTAACTTTCTAATAAAAGTCTATCCTATATATTTATATATAATAGTAGTAGTAGTAATAATAATAATAATAATAATGGGTTTATGATCTCAACCCCCTGGGGTTCAGTCACACAATTTCTTAGTTTTAGTTTTCACTGGGTCTTCCATCAGGTAGAGACATAATTAACAGTTTTCGATGAATAGAAAATATTGTATTCACTTAATGAAAGGGCAAATAAACTTCAAAATCTATAAAATTTGATTTTAAAGAAGCTAAAGAGGTAGAGATCATACTTTCAAAAAAAAATTGAAAAAAGAATAATCAGATTACTAACTTTTTGTTGCTAGTTTACTAACTTACCTAGCAGCTCATATACAGTTATATATATGTGTGTGTATGTGTGTGTGTGTGTGAAGCATCATAAATTAGGAATTATACTCATTTCATTTGGTATTATAGGTATCATTTTGATGATTTTATTTAAAAGTACTTACTATTTTTTAAAATTCTTTTATTATTGTTTCGTTTGTCTAGAGCATGCAAATATTATCCTAATCCATCCACTCCATATCTGATAGATGCAGATATGGGCATCCATGGTATCTGCTCTGTTATGCACCTATATATATATATATATATATATAATAAGAGCAAAGCTTAGTAGACACCTGCCTCTTTACTCATGTTGCATGTACTTAAAGATGGACTGAGAGCTTATCCCTTCAGTTGGGACATCATGTTTGTACAGTTTATCCTGCATGCGTCACATATAATGACATCAGTTGCAACTAAGCATAAAGCAATTTTAGCAATGTAGGTAGCTTTAATGGAGAATTTATTGAATTCTTTAATCCTTTTCTTTGGGCTTTCCTGCACATGAATGACCAATCAGGGAATTGGGTGCAAATGCAAACATGTGAAGGCATCTTATGTTGTACTTAGTGCTGTTGTTGGCTTGTATTTAAATGCTAGTTATGATGCTTGACACTTCTAATTTTGTGGTGCCATCATGACATCTTTCAGGTAATATGCATTTCAAGAATGTAATCGATGGAAGACAGTCTGATCTTTCTTGTATTTACTGTTTTCCAGGTGGGTATAGCATGCCATTACTGGTAACATGTAATTCTCAGACAGTAGTTGCAACTAGTATTGAACAGGGGACTCCTGTCCGGCCAACAAGTATTCTAGTTGTTGGGGCCACTGGAACATTGGGTCGTCAGGTTGTGAGGAGAGCATTAGATGAAGGGTATGATGTTAGATGTCTTGTAAGGCCTCGGCCAGCTCCAGCTGATTTTCTTCGAGACTGGGGCGCTACAGTTGTCAATGTAGGTTTCAAACTCTTAAACGTATTTTGCTTAGTTTGGGAGCTGCTTGTTTTAATTAGTATTTCTTAATCAATTTTGATGGATATCTTTGGTTTAGACTTTAATTATTTTCTGAATGCTGTTCTTACCAAAAAAGCTGGTAAACTATGCACCACAAGTTCATGGCAAAAGTCTCATATATAACATGCTATTCTGTAACTACTATTACTTTCATCTATATCAAAAAAAAAAAACTATTATTACTTTGTGATATGACACATAGGTTTATGCCTGTACGAAATTAACAAACATGCTAATTGAACAATAACAGCTTGACAACTGACTCATTGCTTGATCTCATTTATGCAGTATTGTTGAATGAGCTGATGTATATTGTTATATCATCGTTTCCTTTTTTCATCCTGAGATGTGTGCATTTAATGAAATAATGAGCAGGCTGATCTCAGCAAACCAGAGACTATACCTGCAACTCTAGTTGGTATTCATACAGTAATTGATTGTGCAACAGGACGACCAGAAGAGCCAATTCGAACGGTACTCATGTTATAACTAAAATTTTTCTTTGCATTTCATTTTTATATGCATTTGTTAAAAACTTAATAATGGACATTTATGCACATTTATATTGGAATTTTGTGCTACTTGTTGTTAAACACAATTTTGATGTTGTATTTCACAACTCCACCTGACCTTCAAGTGGATCACATAGCAGCAGATCATAGTGCTACTTAATTTTTTCTTGAGTTCTACAAACATTGTGCTGAATAAACTTATTCAAATCCACACATTTTTACCATATCGCTCTTGCTCTCATTCAATTACTTATCCTTCCAGTTCTGGATAACTTTTGGCATGTGAAAAATGGTTTAACCTGAAATTGCAAATTAGGGTGATGAAAACCAACAGTAATTCTAACAGAAATGCTTTATTCCTTTACCAGCCAAATTATTGCCGAGTACATTCTTATGCCCGTCGACAAACTGAAACATTCATTCAGTGTGCATGTTGTGTTGCACTAGGTTTGCATTCTTTGCATTAGCATTTTGGCATGTGTAAATGAACATGAGAAAAATACTTTACCCATGTATATGGAGGGGTTAGGCATATTTAATTTTTCTTATTATGTATGGTTGTATAAACTATTATAACTTCATTTTGTCATCATTTCTTTTACAAACTTGGAATTTTGGCTTAGCAATAGAACAACTACACTTAGGCATGCAGACACAGGTGACAATAGAGTTTTTAAGAAAATGAACCATGAGCTAGGAATAATGGCGGGTAGAATTAAGTTTATGGTTAAGCATTTAAGTTAGATTTTAGGTATGTCCACAATTTAAATGGATGGTGGATAAAGCATTCTATACTTGAATAACTGGGATTTGTTTGGGGACATCAAGCAACCATGAGTATTAGTCCATGCTACAAGAGTTTGCATTACATGGTAGAGATAAACTAACTAGGTTAACAAATGAGCACATCCTGATTATGTACGCTGTTCCATTTGTCCTGGGATATTAGTTCAGTCTTATAAACAGGGATTAAACAGAAACAGCCTACCTAACCCTCTAATGCTAGATGAACAACTAGAGAAAATTGCAACTAGGAAGTAGAATATATTACTGATAGTAATTTTTCTGGCAGTCCTGAGGTCACTAATCGAATAAGTCTCTTCTTCTTCCATACATTGCTTATAGTTATGCATTTTGCATTATATTAGATGCATTCATGTTCTGTTGTTTGGATTTATTTTTATGATAGCTGAAATTTTGGCGTTTTCTTTCTTTCTTTTTTTTGACAGCTATCAATTGTTCATTGAGTAATAAGTTGAAATATGTGGATGATACTGGTTGGTTTGTGGCTGCTCTGACTGACCTTTTCTGTTTAGGTAGATTGGGAAGCAAAAGTCGCTCTCATACAGTGTGCAAAAGCAATGGGAATTCAGAAGTTTTTATTCTATTCCATTCACAACTGTGATAAGCACCCTGAGGTTCCTCTGATGGAAATAAAACACTGTACTGAAATGTTCCTTCAAGATTCTGGTCTGAACTACATCATAATTCGGTTATGTGGTTTCATGCAGGTACCCAAGCCCCAATATATTATTTCAATTTAATGCTGTCTCCAAATGCCTTACTTGACAAATATAATTCTAAATAACTTGTAAGTTTGGCATATATCTTATGAATTCTCAATGGATACCCAGCATATGAAGTAACTAACTAGTTACAGCATCACTGTTATTGATATTCAAGATCCTCCCATATTTAAAACTAACTTTTCATGAAAAATGTATCGATTAGTTTGTTGAAATATCGAACTGCTACTGATCATTATCTAGAGCATATGAATGATGATTTGTAGATGACATGAGGCTTGGAGTTTTATATTTAAAGTATAAAGTTGAATCTATACTTCTTGCCCCAGTAGTGGCGACCTTCTCAGTTGTGATTTATTTAGTATATATTGGCTAATAGCATCATATCTCTCCTGCCAGTCCAATTACTGGCTACTCCATGCTGTGCATGATGGAACATTTGAGCTGATATCCTTCACTTGGAAGTCAAAATCATGTATGTAAACTTGAATCAGTTAATATTAAGCCATCATGCAGTTTTGAAATGTCTGGATACTTCAAAGAGCATGATATGCTAACTAAAATTTGTAACATGTCTTCTTTTTGCTGATTTTTCCTATTATTTAGCATAGAGTCAATTCCCACATCATATTTTCATCAAGTATGGTATTACTGTGGGCTACTTGGTGCTTGATGGCTGCTTTGCTCACAAAAGGGTTACAAGATGTTGGTTACTCAGCTAGCCAAAAAGAAAAAAAAAAAAGAAAAAGGAAAAGAAGTTCAACATTGTTGGTCGGTATTCGATCTGTAAAGCTTCAAATATATCTAACTACTTATTGCCGCCATGCACTATAGTATAATCAGGAAGCTGTCAGCAAATTGGTTGCAACATTTGGAAAGTCAATCTTGCACATAAAAAGACTATTGGTGTTGCCCACCCAAGTAGACATATTATCAACACTAGGTAGAGCCGTAGTAAGCTTGACCCTTTTTGAAAGGAGCAAGTCAAGAATAATCTATGTCGACTGAATTGACTTATTAGTATAGGAAAGAAACAAAATAATTGTACATATATAATAGAATTTATTTTTTTGCTTCATGCACATGTACACATCTATTACCCATGATGGCCATGTGTATGATTTCATTGATTTGTACAAAAGAATTTCTGTATAGTTCAATTTCCATGACTATACTTCAGAGTAAACATACTCTATCAAATTTCATTTTTCCAATCTCAATCAACATGCCATTTAATAAGCATTTTGGCCATTTAACTCTAACTTGCTATGGATTAGTAACTCCATAACCATACTAAAGCAAAAACATAATAGGAAACACTTCCCTTGATTAACAACCTTTGCCCAAATTCACCTCATAATAATAGTAATGCACGTAGATCACATTCATCACACTAACAACACCTCATCATCTGTTTATCAACATCATCCAAATAACAATAGAAGCCAACAGTCCCCAAGTATCTATATTCATAATCTCTTTACTAATAAAATTCATATGCCTCATGCATATTGCATACAAAAACATAAATAGTGTATGAGATAAAAAATTATAAAAAACCACAAACATATCCAACTCATAGTGGTTGACTTCTAAAACCGTATATTTTATAAAAAATTTAACAAGAATTAAGGTTATCTCTAACTTATGTATCAAATTCTTACAATTATGTTAATATAATCAGATTATGGATCTAACCTGAAAGTCCTAAATTTCCTTTTCATGGTACTGGAACTACAACCTTTCAATTCGTCAACGACCATCCACTGCCAATCGCCATAGTAATAGCCGCCACCTTTCGACCACGTCATGGGATCTGTTGACCACCGTCGCAGCCACCTTCTAACCAATTGCCGCCATCACCACTTAGTCGACTCCTGCTTCTCTCCATACGGCCACTTCTTATCATCTTCACCTCCTTCAACGATGTCAGTGGCCATCTCATTCTTTGACCGCGTCGCAATCAATCCCCGATCATCTCCTCTTCAACGTCCCTGACCTGCCTCCTCTTCGTCATCCTTGATTACTTCCTCTTCCATGTCCTTGACCACCTCTTTCACCGCTGCAACCAGCTTCCTCTTCGATATCCCGAAATCACCTACTCTACTTCAATCCCAGACCGCTCGCTTTTTTAGTGATCCAGACTGCCTCCCAGTGAACGTCTCCAGCCATCTCCTCGTAGACATTCTGGACCAATCATCAATGCCACCTCTTCTAGGCAGGAATCCCCTAGGTCTGATTTGAGGTAGAAGAGGGTGAAAAAAGTCAGCAGTGCTATAAAAAAGAATTCTTTTTTTTTTTTTCCTTTTTTATGGGTTCTATTTATTTCTAAATTATATTTAGTCCCAAGGGAAGATCATATATTTGTGTTTAATCCTGAGGAAGGATCTCTTAGGCATTGATTTTGAGATGTTTTGGAAAGCTATCATTGTGTACAAGATGCTTCTTGTGTTATCTTGTATGCCATATTGAAGCGGTTCAAAAACAAGCTTGACCAGTAATTCAAGAGTTAATTTCTAGTAAAATACTTATCAAAATTGGATAGAAAGAACTACATTCGGTTGAAGAGGCTTGTAGAGATGTTTAACTGGTTGAGGAAAGAAGGATCTTCTCACTAAGAGTTCTCCTAATCTTATGATCCTTCGGGGGGGTAGGAGAGAGACAATGCTGCACTTTGTAGCCTGATTGTCAATACTATGGAACATCAGATTGGACTTGGTGATTCATATGTTGAGAATTTAGGAGTTCTCTACTCGGGTATGAGTAGATCTCTCCGAAGTATATGATGTTCCGAATAAGGTGGTCAAACGTACTTTAGCGTAGTAGTTTGCTGAGTTCAATCGGATATGCAAAGAGTTCAATGTGAAATTTTTCGATCACAGAAGATGTGCAACAGATGCAACTACAGTGTGAATAGTTAAGCAATGATGACTTTTCTAGGAGGTTTGACATCAGATTATACAGTAGCGCAACCTTAGGTGCTTGGAGGGTTTATTGCTAATTCTTTGTCTGAGACATCACTTTTTCTGCAGATGGTATATCTAGATGGACACCACTTCCAATACTGGAGGCTACTGATGTGTTATATTCACTGCAAGCGCACAGTATCGTTGTAGCGCTGTACAGGTCGTCTCACAGGGATCTAAGGTGTTTATGCGTTCTTACTTTCTCTATAGTTCAACGGACTAACCAAAGGTTCTAGGTTGAGGTCGAATTTATCTAAGTAGCCTAGGATTTAGAATCCACTAATTTCCTACCATGTTCTTACTTCTAATATTTTCTTCTATCATAAAAATTCGATCTTTTTAGTTTAATTTTTACTTAAAGTGCCCTAAGCATGAGCTATCAAGTGTTGTGCAAGTATAGCTCATCAAAGGATGCTACTTCTTATAAAAATAAACTAAATATTGTAGATAATTCAAATAAAATAGTAAAACCAGCAACCCCAATCCCTAACTAAGCATAGATTATCAAGAATCCTAATTCAAGTATAATCTATCAAAGTTCTAAACTTCGGGTCCTCGTATTTTAATGTTTCATTTGAAAAATCATTGCTTTTATTAATTTTATTTAAGAAGAAAAATATTAGAAAATAATTACATGGTGGATCTTAGTTTCATCTACATCCTAGGGCTGATCTAATCAGCTACTCATGATTTTTGCTAAGGAAGATTAGATTTTTAATTCATACAATGATAAACCCTAATCTAGAAAGCGGTAAATCCTAAAATAAAAAGCAATTGAATTTATGCAGAAATAAAATAAAAATTGCAAAATAATGAGTTACCTCTGGACACGGTGTTGTGCCGTCGACCTTCAGCAAAAACCCCCAATTCATTCAACAGAGAAAATCGCGTACAAAAATAAAATCCAGAATCCAGAATATCCGTCAAAATACAAGGGTTAGCCCCTAAATAGGAATCCGAAATCAAACCCTATTCCTAGCAGAACCTAAAAACTATAAAATTACAAATAAGCCCACGTAAAAAATATTCGTTTAAACAGAGACTGTGTGGCCGCTAATTGGCGGTTTAAACCGCTATTTAGCGGCTCAAATTTGGATTTTAGCTCCGTAATTTCTTCCAAGTGAGTCTCTTGTACTGTAGACTTGATTTGATAGACTGTATTTTACTTTTATTTCCTGAAGTACTTTGATATTGTAGTCTCGCCCGCTTTAGAAACTTTTCAGCGTTTGATTTCCTAGTCCAACTCTGGTTTCATGTCTTTTCCTTGTATAATTTGGATTACCTGCAAAAGACACTAAAAATACCCAAGTAGCATTTATTTATATACAAAAACAGATAAAGTATGAGAGGAAAAATGCAATATATGATATTCATCACACCCCCACACCTATCTTTTGCTAGTCCTCGAGCAAAACCTAAACCTAAAAAGAAAAACAAAAATCCTAACTCACTTTCGCAGGAATCGCGATTACACTTAGCACGTGCAACAAGCCTTTAAACCCCTAGGTTACCCTAGTGGACGAGTGTTGTCTCGTGAGGGTTTGCAGTGAATATACCCACAAAATTCAAGAAGAAAATAGATTAAGGAATAAAGAAAAGAAAAATAAGGATAACCGAAAATTAAGAAAAATAAAAATTTTATACAAAAGAAAGAAAAAATCCTTTTTTTTTTTTTTTTTTATATTTTCGTCAATTGGTCTCACTAATAACAAACTTAAGAACGCATTTAGATTATCAATTTTTAAATCGAGCATCATATCAGATACACTTATAATTTTAATCAAAAATTTAAATCTTATCTTTCAATACCTACTAACAGATAATTTATTGGCTCCTATACATCTACGTGCATGTGTGATAGTCTACTTTGGTTTTTTGAACTCCAACTCTAACTCATGATTCATCTCCTCTCTCATAATTTTTTTTTTATTAAGAATATTTCACCTTTCATGCGAGTATTCACGCTTGCTTAGGCGCAAAATACCCAATTACTTAGTTCATACTCTTTTTTTTTTTTTTTCTTTTTTTTTAAGAATATTTCACCTTTCATGCGAATATTCACGCTTGCTTAGGCGCAAAATACCCGATTACTTAGATCATACTCTTTTTTTTTTTTCACTCTTGAGGCTATTGCCTTAATACCAGGCGCACCCCATTATTTTATCACTCTCGAGGCTATTGCCTTAGGCTCACCCCATTATTTTATTCTCACTTTTTTTTAGAGAGAGAAGACTTACTCATTCGTTATTATCTTTATCCTTAACCTAATAAACTATTGTGAGGTGAAGAATAGATGTATAATTGCCTCAAAACTACTATTAGCGATATTTATTTTTCGGATTTTAATCTTTTTTTTTTTTTTTCATAAAATTCAAAGTGTATCGTCCAATCTACTCTCATATCCAATTTCAAATCTAAATTTTGTTCCTTTATCTGTAATTAGTTTGATCTATTGATGAAAAAAATAATTTTTTTTTTTTTTTTTTTTTTAATCTTTTTTTTTTTTTTTTAATCTTTTTGTTGGTCACCCTAAAAACTACCCAAAGTGTAAAATAAAGAAACCCAAAAACCTAAAAAAAATAAAATAAAATAAAAATAAAATCCTAAAAATCCTAAAAAAAATAAAATAAAATAAAAATAAAATAAACATCTCCTAATACACTCCCCCACACCTAAACTTGTGTATGCCCTCATACACAAATCATTGGTGTCGTCCTCTTTGCCTTCTACTAGATTCACCATGTGCAGGACGTGCTCGTGCTGTAGAAGACTCACCCCTATCAATCTGTTTCAACCGGTGCCAAATTTTTCCAAGACCTTGCCAGACGATGTTGATTTGCTCAGTGGGATCAGCTGGCAAGTCTTGGTCAAAGAAGGCATCATCCTCCTCCTCTTGTGTCAAGTCAGTGGCATATATATCCTCGTTATCAACATGTCTGTTCCAATCTTCTGGAACAGCAGCATGATATGTCACCGAAATATGTTCGGTAGTGATCAACACGCGTGAGGGTGCGTATGCGTCAAATTCGGCACTAGATATAAACTTGCGACACAACTGTGTAATTAAACACGGCAGAGGCAAACTAGTCCTCGACCGCATCTTAGCATCAATAATAGTGTCGAGTAGTTGTGTGCACATACAGAAGTGAGTATCTTGACGCATAATACAATCAACAACATAAAGTGTGGGCGTATAAAAAGATGACATATGTGTAATGCCCATAACATTAGTGTTGACCCAGCGGCAAGTTGCGTGAATATTTCGGTAGAGTGTCTTGCTGCTGATCCCTTTATCACGTGTTATTTTGCAGTTTGGGCCCATCTGTGTAAGATAGTCCTCAATCCTACCAGGAGTGTGATTCCCGGTATGAAGGAGGATACCCGTAGAAGTTGAGATGGCCTCTGCGTGCATTTCATATAATTGGCCGCGCCAATGGAGGTTTATGGTTTTGCGATCGTCCGAAATGTCGGATTTCGCAAAACTCGCATAAAATTCCTCCACCAACTCTGGGATGTAGAATGCATTAGATGAATAAATGAGGTAATTCCAACCCAGAGTTTCGATTGCAGCAGCAAAATAAACACTAAATGCCACAAAAATTTCTCCAAAAAACTTCTCACAAACAAATCTACCCATGATATCGTACTGTAACTATTAATTTGCAATATGATCAACCCAGTAAACTTATAAAGGAAAAATATTACCTGCCCTGAAGATTCAGGGGAAAAATCCACAAATTTACCGCTAAATAGCGGTAAAAGCCGCTGTTTGGCGGTTGATTCGTCACTTCTGGCTGGGATCTTCGGGTAGCGTCTCTAAGATAGTGAGATAAATCTTGTGGAATCAACTGATCAGCGCAAATCCTGAAGATTATACACTGTCCTGCAAAGAGAGACAAAAACCAAAAGGAGGAAGTGGGAAAGAAATGGGGGCAGCTAGGGTTTTGGATGAAATGATTTGGGGGAAAATGAGGGCTGCTTGGATATATATAGAGATGGAAAATTACCATTAGCTCCTCATCTTTCCCTAATTTTGCTTTAAAACCCTGCATCACGTTAGTAACATAATATACATGCTATTATACACATGACTACATGCCTTTATGCATAGATTGGATCGTGAAGTGTCACGACCTCTACGTTATCGCTCACTCGAGATTCTAAAAATGGTTTTAGTCTGTGACCGTTTACTTTGAATAAATTACCATTTTTAGGATCTTCGAGATCAACTGCACCGTGATGGTGCACTGTCCGTACTATGTACGGTCCACTCCATCTTGACCTCAATTTTCCTGGGAATAAATGTAGCCTCGAATTATATAAGAGAACTTTTTGTCCAGGTGCAAATGACTTGCGAATGATTGCTTTATCATGAAACACTTTTGTTTTCTCTTTATAAATCTTGGCACTCTCATATGCGTCCCGTCTTATCTCATCAAGCTCATTAATTTGTAATCTCCGCTGCTCGCCAGCTTTTTCGAGCTCAAAATTTAGAAATTTAATTGCCCATAAAGCTTTATGCTCAAGCTCCACCGGTAAATGACACGCTTTTCCAAATATCAAACGATATGGAGACATGCCTAGATTAGTCTTGTAAGCAGTACGGTAAGCCCATAATGCATCAGCTAACTTACAAGACCAATCTTTTCTATTATGATTTACTGTTTTCTCCAAAATCAGTTTGATTTGGCGATTGGAAACTTCTACTTGCCCGCTAGTTTGTGGATGATATGGTGTGGCTAACTTGTGGGTAATGGAATATTTCCGCATAAGCGCCTCAAATGACCGGTTGGTGAAATGGGTACCATTATCGCTAATAATAGCTCGAGGAATGCCAAATCGAGAAAATATATTCTCTTTCAAAAACTTGACAACTACTTTGTTGTCATTCGATTTTGTGGCTATTGCCTCTACCCATTTAGAAACATAATCAACAGCAACTAATATGTATTGATTTCCAAATGAGTTGGGTAACGGTCCCATAAAATCTATACCCCATACATCAAAGATTTCGACCTCAAGGATGGGTTGCAGAGGCATCATATTGCGCCGTGAAATTTTGCCGACGAATTGGCATCGTGTGCATGCTTTGCAATATTCCACGGCATCTTTGAAAATAGTTGGCCAATAGAAACCACTCTGCAATACCTTTTCAGCCGTTTTCCTGGGACCAAAGTGTCCTCCACAAGCTAGATCATGACAAAAAGAGAGGACACTTTGTATCTCATCATTAGGTATGCATCGACGTATGATCTGATCTGGACAACATTTGAACAGATATGGTTCATCCCAGTAAAAGAATTTTACTTGGGACAAGAATCTATATCGATCTTGCTTGGACCAATGGGACGGAATCTCCTTAGTCACAAGATAGTTCACAATGTCAGCAAACCATGGTTCGTGCATCAATGCAAACAGTTGCTCGTCAGGAAATGATTCATTTATGGGGCACAAATTAGTTGGAGCGTTGGGCAAACGAGACAAGTGATCAGCTACTGAATTATCCGCACCTTTCTTGTCTAATATTTCAAGATCAAACTCTTGTAGCAAGAGGATCCATCGAATAAGTCTTGCTTTTGCATCTTTCTTGGTTAACAAGTATTTCAAAGCAGCGTGATCGGTGTAAACTGTAATTCGTGATCCAATCAAGTAGGAACGAAACTTCTCAAGTGCAAAGACGACTGCCAGAAGCTCTTTCTCTGTGGTAGAGTAGTTCAACTGGGCGTCATTAAGTGTCCTACTTGCATAGTAAATCACATGTGGCTGCTTATTAATACGTTGACCAAGGACGGCACCGATAGCGTAATCAGATGCATCACACATGAGCTCAAAGGGTAAGCTCCAGTCTGGTGCATGAATAATAGGAGTGGTGGTCAGCGCCTTCTTGAGCTGCTCAAATGCTCTTAGACAATCAGGTGTAAAATTGAATGGTATTTCCTTGGCTAGTAGATGTGTCAAAGGCCTAGCAATTGTGCTAAAGTTTTTGATAAATCTTCTATAAAAACCAGCATGACCAAGGAAGGATCGTATATCTTTCACTGATCGCGGAGGTGGCAGATTATTGATGAGGTCTACCTTAGCTTTGTCAACCTCGATACCATTCTTCGAGATGACATGCCCTAGCACTATGCCATTTTTGACCATAAAATGACATTTTTCCCAATTGAGTGTCAAATGCTTCTCATTACAGCGTGTGAGAACTAACTCTAGATGATGCAGACACTCTTGGAATGAATCTCCGAAGATAGAAAAATCATCCATGAAAATTTCAAGAAATCGTTCAACCATGTCAGAGAAAATACTTACCATGCATCTTTGGAACGTGGCAGGTGCGTTGCATAACCCAAAAGGCATGCGTCTATATGCAAAGGTGCCGAATGGACATGTGAACGTGGTCTTTTCTTGATCCTCCGGAGCGATGGGAATTTGGTTGTAGCCAGAGTATCCATCTAGAAAACAATAGAACTCATGTCCGGCCAACCGTTCCAACATCTGATCAATGAATGGTAAGGGGAAATGGTCCTTCCTAGTTGCAGCATTAAGCTTCCTATAATCAATGCAGACTCGCCATCCCGTCTGCAAACGCATCGGGATAAGTTCATTTGCATCGTTCTTGACTACAGTGATTCCGGATTTCTTAGGTACTACTTGAACTGGGCTTACCCATGCGCTATCAGAGATAGGATAAATAATCCCATTGTCAAGACACTTAAGAATATCCTTCCTCACAGCTTCTTTCATTACCGGATTCAACCTACGCTGAGGATCTCTTGTAGGTCGTGCATTGTCTAGCAAATAAATTCTATGCTGCACTATAGAAGGACTTATCCCCTTGATATCAGCCATACTCCAGCCTATGGCTTTCTTATGTGCTTTCAACACTGATATGAGTTTTTCCTCCTGAGCGTCAGTCAATTCTGCAGAGATAATGACTGGTAGTGTGTCGTGTTCACCCAAAAAAGCGTACTTGAGATGACTCGGAAGGGTCTTCATCTCAAGCTCAGGTGGACACTCAATAGATGGTCGTAACTGAACTCGTGGTTCAGTCATCAATGGCTCAGGTGGAAGTTTCCATTGCGTGGAAGACACATAATTAGATGATTCATCGAGCGTCTCCAAGAATACACTCTCATCAACTAAACCATTCAGCTCGTCAAAGAATTTCTCCTCTTGGTGTTCACTGGACAATCCTTGGATCATATTCACTTCTAGGGGCTCGTCATGTGGATCACTCGGTTGGCGCCCTAGATTGAATATATTCAAGTCAAGTGTCATATTTCCAAAGGAAAGTCTCATCGATCCACTCCGGCAATTGATAACAGCATTAGAAGTGGCCAAGAATGGACGTCCCAAAATAACTGGGATACAATGGTGTGGATTCACCACAGGTTGAGTCTCGAGGACTATGAAATCAACTGGGAAGATAAACTCCCCAATCTTAATCAAGACATCCTCAATCTCTCCCATAGGTGTCTTCACAGATCTGTCAGCTAACTGCAACGTAATCCTTGTAGGTCTCAACTCTCCCAGTCCTAACTGCTGGTACACCGAATAAGGAAGCAAGTTGACACTTGCTCCTAGATCTAGTAGAGCCCTTTCAATCACTGTAGTCCCTATAGTGCAGGAGACAGTAGGACTTCCAGGGTCTTTATACTTTACAGGTGCTGACTGAGAGATGATGCTAGATATGTTAGCAGCTAGGAAGACTTTCTTTGGAACATTGGTTATTCTCTTCTTTGTGCATAAATCCTTTAAGAATTTTGCATAAGCAGGTACTTGTTGGATTGCATCAAGAAGAGGAACATTGACCTTAACTTGCTTGAATAACTCAAGCATGTGCTCCACCTGAGGAGAATTTTTCTTCAAACGATTTGGATAGGGAGCCTTTGGCTTATAAGTATGGTCAATTGGAGGATTAGAATTAGAAGGATCAGATTCTTCTGTCGTGCTAGTGGGTAGATCGTGGGATGAAGATGATGAATCATGAGGTGGTGATGGAATCGTGGTATCAGGGAGCGTAGCTTGCCGTACAATAGGAGTGGAATCAGGTGGCATGGCTACATGATTGTCAACCAGTTTGCCAGATCTAAGTGTGTGAATGGCATTAATTTGGTTGACATGCGACTGATTCAAATTTGAGGAACTGGCATTAGGATTTGTTATGGGTTGACTTGGAAAAGTGCCCTTGCCACGTTCACTCATTTGATTTGCTAGTTGTCCAACCTGCTGCTCTACACTCTTAATGGATTGAGAGTTTACGAGCAGGTGCTGATCTGTTCTTTGAATAAAATCAGTTGACACTTTCATAAGATTCTGCATGTATGTGTCAAGGTTGGACTGAGACTTGAGAAGAGTTTCAACATTCTTCTCAAGTGATTGAAATCGCTTTTCTTGATCATTATTAGACCCCTGTTGTGGATATGAGTGATTTTGTGCAGGTGGTCTATTCTGGTTGTTTCCATGATTTGAAGTATTTGGGTGTTGATAAGCACCCATATTTGGTCTTGGGAACTGACCAGTAGCTGGAGGCTGCATGTTAGAGTTCGGGGCTCCCTGATATTGCCCTTGACTCCATGAGAGATTTGGATGGCTCCTCCAGCCAGGATTGTATGTTGGAGCGTATGGATTATTGACGGGTCTTTGATACATAGCGTTAGCTTGCTCAAGTGTAGGACCCGTAGGATTTACTAACAATGGACACTCCTCCATAACGTGATTGGGAATTCCGCAATTAAAGCATGTGGGACTTTGGAGTTGATTCACTTGACCCACTGGTGGAGACTGAGCACTAGGAGTCTCCAGTGCCTCAATTCTTCTCATAAGAGCTGCGATCTTTGCTTCAGCAGCTATAGAGCTGTCGACGCTATGGATCCCACTCTTTTGAGCAGAAGTTGATAAACTGGGCTTCTCAGTGGAACTCTCCCACTGCATAGTCTTCCATGATAAGTCCTCAAGAAAGTCCCATGCTTCATCCTCGTTTTTTCTCATAAACTCCCCTTGACACATGGATTCTAGAAGAGTTTTGGATGCGTAGTCAAGTCCTTCGTATGTGATCTGACACAACCGCCACTTTTCTATTGCATGGTGGGGGCATTGAGCTAATAAATCCTTAAATCGTTCTAAGTATTTCCAGAAGGGTTCTCCTGGCACTTGACGGAATTGATTAATTTGATTTCTGATTCGTGCTGTCTTGTGCGTAGGATAATACTTCTTGAGAAATACTGTAACGAATTCATTCCAAGTGGTGATTGAATCAGTAGGCATACTGTACAACCACTTCTTGGCATTATCCTTAAGTGCAAACGGGATGAAACGGAGCTTAATTGCGTCCTCCGATAAGTTTTGCAGTTTAATCATTACGCATACTTCTTGAAATTCACTGATAAAGAGATATGCATCTTCTGAATCAGAACCAGTGAATTTGGGAAGCATACTAATGTACTGCGGTTTTAATTCGTAGTGATTACCCGCTACGTGTGGAAGTTTGATGCATGATGGTAATGATGTACGCAACGGGTAACATCGATCCTGAAGGATCGGGATCGGCTGGTCCATCTTGTCTCCCATGAACAAATCTGATCTTACAAGTCGACCAAATTGATCACGAGTCCAATGTGGCATGAACCAGCGACCGTGAATGTATGCGTGAACTTCCTAAACTAATGCAAGAAGTGGAGTGTGGTGGAGAGATAAAACGGTGGAATGATATGATCAAATAAAAATGTGGTTTCTACTGTTCCTAATTTTTATATATATTTTTTTTTTTTTAGGTTTTCTCCAGAATCAGGAAATAAAATTACAGAAAATGAAAAATATTGGATTCAGAAATTACCTGCTGGGCCGCCAAATAGCGGTTATAACCGCTGAATAGCGGCTAAGCTATAGAATTTTATTTGTAATTTTTTTCCACTTGGTCCAGAGGCTCTTCCAATCTCTTAAATCTTCCTGTCTCTGCAATATCTATTTCCTGCACACTCACACACACTGTTAACCCGTAAAATACTAGAAAAAGCAAGAAAAACACCGTCGATCCCCGGCAACGGCACCAAAAACTTGATGTGTTATATTCACTGCAAGCGCACAGTATCGTTGTAGCGCTGTACAGGTCGTCTCACAGGGATCTAAGGTGTTTATGCGTTCTTACTTTCTCTATAGTTCAACGGACTAACCAAAGGTTCTAGGTTGAGGTCGAATTTATCTAAGTAGCCTAGGATTTAGAATCCACTAATTTCCTACCATGTTCTTACTTCTAATATTTTCTTCTATCATAAAAATTCGATCTTTTTAGTTTAATTTTTACTTAAAGTGCCCTAAGCATGAGCTATCAAGTGTTGTGCAAGTATAGCTCATCAAAGGATGCTACTTCTTATAAAAATAAACTAAATATTGTAGATAATTCAAATAAAATAGTAAAACCAGCAACCCCAATCCCTAACTAAGCATAGATTATCAAGAATCCTAATTCAAGTATAATCTATCAAAGTTCTAAACTTCGGGTCCTCGTATTTTAATGTTTCATTTGAAAAATCATTGCTTTTATTAATTTTATTTAAGAAGAAAAATATTAGAAAATAATTACATGGTGGATCTTAGTTTCATCTACATCCTAGGGCTGATCTAATCAGCTACTCATGATTTTTGCTAAGGAAGATTAGATTTTTAATTCATACAATGATAAACCCTAATCTAGAAAGCGGTAAATCCTAAAATAAAAAGCAATTGAATTTATGCAGAAATAAAATAAAAATTGCAAAATAATGAGTTACCTCTGGACACGGTGTTGTGCCGTCGACCTTCAGCAAAAACCCCCAATTCATTCAACAGAGAAAATCGCGTACAAAAATAAAATCCAGAATCCAGAATATCCGTCAAAATACAAGGGTTAGCCCCTAAATAGGAATCCGAAATCAAACCCTATTCCTAGCAGAACCTAAAAACTATAAAATTACAAATAAGCCCACGTAAAAAATATTCGTTTAAACAGAGACTGTGTGGCCGCTAATTGGCGGTTTAAACCGCTATTTAGCGGCTCAAATTTGGATTTTAGCTCCGTAATTTCTTCCAAGTGAGTCTCTTGTACTGTAGACTTGATTTGATAGACTGTATTTTACTTTTATTTCCTGAAGTACTTTGATATTGTAGTCTCGCCCGCTTTAGAAACTTTTCAGCGTTTGATTTCCTAGTCCAACTCTGGTTTCATGTCTTTTCCTTGTATAATTTGGATTACCTGCAAAAGACACTAAAAATACCCAAGTAGCATTTATTTATATACAAAAACAGATAAAGTATGAGAGGAAAAATGCAATATATGATATTCATCAGCTACTAAGCGGTCTGCCTTAGTAGTGCATCCTAGTTATCTAGGTTATTCTGGTGGTAAATGTGAAGGTGTTTCTGGTAGAGGGATTGGAAGAGGTGGTGCTGTGTTTGTGGTTAATTTGGAGGTTGGCATTAGTTTTGATGGGAACAACGCCGGAGTAAAGATTTGTAGTTACTGTCACAAAGCAAAACTTACTGTACATGTTACTACAGTTTTAGGAGACTACTCCACAATCCAAGGGGGTTAGGCTTTCCGATCTAATCTAAAACCCTAAATTCCCCATTTGTTCTCAAATTAGTGATATTTAATGACGAATGAACATGACAATATGAGTTAGGTTTAGTGTTTACGTATCTTCTATACACCTTGTAAGACTAGAATTTTACTAATTCTTTATGAATAAAATGGTTCTTTGAAAATTTATCTTACTCACCTTTTGTAAATTGGATACAAGAAATGACATTATATGGAACCATTGATAATTGTTAGAAAATCTCTTTTATTTATATAGATTCTTAGTATTGAATTGTTCCTTAAAAATAGGGATAGGCTTAGTAGGAATCTCTCCTAGAGCAGTCATCTTTTTATTTGGGCATGCTGTGACTGTCCAATGCCTTTGAGTTTATGCTATGCTTGAACTTGCTCAACATTCCAGAAAGGTGATAGCTTGTGGTCCTAATTACATCGAGGAATTTAGATCGATTCAGGAAATAGGAATTTCTATGGATACTCGTGCTAAAGAGGATAAGAGGGTGAATCTTGAATTTTATTTTTTAATGGAATGCAATCAGAAATATAATTTGAAGATCCTTAGAGCATTATAACTAAATCTTCCCATTGTCTTAGTTAGGGAGAAGCATTTGGTTAGGTTTCCAATTTTACTTAAATTTATTAACATGAGTGAGATTGCTTGTGGTCCACATTGCATCTAGGAATTTAGACCAGACAGGAATTTATATGGATCCTTATGAAGAAGATAGGAGGGTGTATCTTAATTTCATAGTTGTAAATATCCTACAATATGCGATACTTATGATACGATACGATTTGTAAGAGTATCATACGATACAGTAAGCGTATCCTGCATATGTATTATGTATCTTAAAATATGCGATATGTTACGATACGCTGATTTGGCTTATAAATGTATTTGAAACTCATTCGGATGAATATTTTGAGTTAAATGCGGAATACACATTCCGGACAAGCATAGAAATTTAACAACTGAGAATATCAAAATTCAAAATACTTATTTTAGTTAATAAAAACATTTAAAGAAATTATCAAAAGTGATTATTATTAATTTATAGTCAATATAAAGTATTTATTTACTAATTCTCAATTTAAGTATCTAATGATCTTATTTATTATACACTAAAATCTTGATAAAATGAAGAAGAATAAAATGAAGAAATTAAACGAAAAACTCTCAAGGATGATGTTAATGATGTATCTACAAGAGATGACTAATTGATATTACACTTCATGTTTTGCATTTTTTTGAAAGGATAATAAATTTATGCTCAGGTTTTTTTGAATATTCAATAGAAACTGAGGCAATAAAAAAGGGACACGATCTAATTTTACTATTTCATATAAAATTCAATTATGAATTGATTGCTGAAAAATAAGAACTTTATATAGTGAAAGATGTTAATTGAATAGATTTCAATACATATTTTAAGTTGGAGAAGGAACAATGGATTTACTTTAAAGAAAGAAAGAAAAAATGTAATGGTAAAAATTTTATCAATTACTTATTTATTTCTAATATTTAGTGTCTAATAGATTATTTTATAATTACTAGTAGAACTTTTTGACTTGCATGCAATTCTAAACAATAAATGAGGAAAAAGAAAGGAAAATTAGAATATACTAAAGGAGTTTGTGTGGAGCAAAAAGACAAAGAAGAAAAAAATGAATGTTATTTTCAACTTCTAGTGAGTTTAGTAATATATTTGTTACAACAACACTAACAACAACTAAGTCTTTTATCCTAAGTACTTGGGGTTGGGTACATGAACCAAAAGAGAACTATGCCGGATCTATCACATTGATAATCCTTTTCCATTCATTCCTATCAAATAATATGTCCTCATTTAACCTCTAGAATCTATATCTTTTTGTATCATCTCGATCCATATTTTTTGGTCTTCCTTTCACTCTTTAACTTGTCCTATATTGATAAGCTCTCTTCGTCGAACTGATACATTTGTAGCTCTATATTGCACATGAGCAAACCATCATAAGCGATTTTCTCGCACCTTCTCTTCAATGAGAGTTATACCTATTTTAGTACGAATATTTTCATTTCTCACTTTATCTCTCCTAGTATTGCCACATATCTAGTGAAGCATGCACTCTCTGTTACATTTATTTTCTGTGAATGACGTTTCTTTATAGCCCAGCATTCTGTACCATACAATAAAACCGGTCTAATAGCAGTCCTATAAAACTTTCCCTTCAGTCTTAACGGAATGTTACGGTCGTATAAAACTTCCGTTGCACTACTCCATTTCAGTCAGCCAGCTTGTATCGTATAGTTGGTATCATTATCGATCTCTCCATTATTTTGAATAATAGAATCCAGATTCCTAAAGTGACTGCTCACTTATATTTCTTTCTCATCCAGTGTCACAGCACTATAGTTTAGGGTTCATCATTTACTAAATTTACATTCTATATACTCTATTTTGGATATACTCAATTTAAAATCTCTAGATTCTAATGTGTGCTTTCATAACTCTAACTTGGTATTCACTTCTGTTCTTATCTAATTAACTAAGATAATATCATCAACAAATAGTATACACCAGGATGACATAATAGTATACACCAAGATATGTCATCCTGAATAACTCTAGTGAGCTCATCCATTACTATAGCAAGTAAGAACAGGCTCAATGTTGATCCTTAATGTAATCCAATTGTAATTGAAAATTCACTTGTTAGACCACAACATGTTTTGACATTAGTCATTACTCCATCATATATATCCTTAATTATGTCATTATATTTGATAGGAACTTTTTTATTCATCAATATCCAGTAAAGCGCCTCTCGTGGATCTTATCATAGATTTTTTCTAGGTCAATAAAAACTATATACAAATCTTTATTTCTCTCTCAGAATCGTTTTATAAGTTGACAAAATAAATGAGTAGTTTCTGTTGTTAATCATCCCGGTATGAATGTAAACTGGTTATATGATATTTTAATAGTCTGTCTCAATGTATGTTCAATTACTCTTTTTCAAAATTTCATAATGTTACACATGAATTTTATTTCATAATAGTTAGAACAACTTTGAATATCACACTTGTTCTTATACAGAACTACTAGAGTACTTTTCCTCCATTCATTTGGTATTTTTTTAATTTGCCAAATCTTATTAAAGAGATTTGTCAGCCATCTCATGTCCATTTTTCCTAAGTATCTCCATAACTCAATATGAATCTTATCTGAATTAACAGTTTTTCTTGATTTCATCTTCTTTAAAACTTTTTTACTTCAGATTCTTTAATTCTGAATATAAAACTATGGTTCATATTTTTACACTGAATAGCAAGGTCTTCCAGATTTTGAGTAAAATTGCCATTATATAATCTATTAAAATTATTTTCCTGTCTTTCTTTAATCTCTTCATTTGAACTCGAACCTTCTGATTCTCATCTTTAATACACTTTACAGTATATAAGTCTCGAGATTTTCTCTCTTATTCGAGCAATTATATTTATTTTTTTACCTCTTTATTGTTCAACTTCTCGTACGCTTGTTTATATAATTTAGTTTTTGTATTTCAAACAACTTTCTTAGCCTCCTCTTTAGATAACTTATGCCTCTCAAAACTTCTTTTATCATTGTTTCTCTTTAAATCTCTATAAATATCCTGCTTAATCTTAATAGAATTTTTTCTTCTTTATTCCACCATGATATGTCTTTTAATGGTGGAGTACTGGCTCTCGATTCACCAAATATATTTTTAACTATCTCCTTAATGCAGCTAGTCATTTTTTTATGATAAACGGCGGGATATAACCCTCCGCGTTCCATTAAAGAGAAAATAATATAACAATAAGAGTTATGGACCTCTAGTAGGAGGTCCATTTATAAGTTTACATAATAAAAGTTCAAAATAAAGTTACATAGAATCTATAAAATACAACAATCCTACATATCACAGCCAGTTTTGCCCTCACACCATTCCATCTCGTGCCTCTGAAGTGCTCCTCTACTCCTATAAAATGCAATTAGTCATTTTGTTCTATGTTACATCAGGATCATCATGGTCTTTTCAATCTGCTTCCTGTATTACTCTATCTACAAAAACTTTTTGATTATACTATATTAACAAATATATTAGTAATAAATATATTTGTTAATATCGTATAATTTTGATTAATGACCTCATGGTCATTTGAATGTAAGTTATCTATTTATATATAGCTATTGACTTACATTTAACATATTACCTGTTTTAATATTTGTCTTTATTTATCTGTATACTTATATTTTAAATTTGCTCATTTGTTTGTTATGCTATACATTATTATTTGCTTATTACTTACCTATTATACATTGAGCAATGTATTTTACGATACGATATGCGATACGATATACGATACGATACATAAGGATAATGATACACTAAATGTATTCCGATTTGACAACTTTGCTCAAATTTCATTTTTGAGTGAATTCGATCTTAAATGTAACTTTAGATTTTAGAGCAATATAACTAAATCTTCCCATTGTCTTAGTTGGCGAAAAACTATTGATTAGTTAAATTTATAAACATGTGTGTATGATCACGTGTGTGCGTCTTAAAAATTTCTATGTTAAATATGTATATCTAGTAATGTATATTTACAACTACATTTATTTTTAGTAACAAGTATATAGAACTAATGTTCAGGTATTCTATTTTCTTGGACCTGATCTTTTTGTGCTGAAACCTGAACTGAACCATCTGAAAACCAAATCTTCTTAATTAGCTTGATTCAGTTTCTAATCATTTTTCAGATTTGGCTGAATACTGCTCAATCTTATTCGTGAGGTAGCATAGTGATATTCCAACTTTTGATAGTACGCTGAACTTTCTGCTACATCCTTTCCAAATGAGGTGAAATCGATCATGAACATCTGTGAGAAAAGTGAATGGCCAATTTTCCTGCATATATATATATATATATATATATATATATATATATATATATATATATATATATATACACATTTATAAACGTCCTACTTTTATTATATGGACCTCCTATTATTTCTATTTACAAACCAAAATAAGATTAATCCAACTCTACTGTAGGATTAAAATTACTGAGACAGTTCATTATCTCCAACAAGTTTGAAAATTTAATTGCCTTGTCAATTTGTGCATGCTGCTTGCATAAGAATTCTTTTTCAAGAAGTACGTTGTGATAAATAATTTGTTTTTGATTTTGTATTTCAGTTGCATCTAACTTGATTTTTGTTTATTAATTCTCTTTCTACCTTGTAATTGCAATAGGGCCTTATTGGGCAGTATGCTGTGCCAATACTAGAAGAGAAGTCAGTGTGGGGAACTGATGCTCCAACTCGGATAGCATATATGGATACCCAGGTTGGGATATAATTTGTTAGATTCCAGCATTGCATTCTTTTATTTTCAGTGTACAAAGTTACCAAAATTTATCTCTTTCTTTATATTTCAGGATGTAGCTCGACTAACATTTATAGCTCTACGCAATGAGAAGGCTAATAAGAAGCTTCTAACGTTTGCTGGACCTCGAGCTTGGACAACCCAAGAGGTATAGGGATTTATGCATATTCTCATGTGTCTTTTTCATTTTTAAACGGTTTTGGTTCTCAATCTAAGAATAATCTGTGTCCTCTAATTCAAAAAAGAGTGGAAGACATGCACCTGTCTAATAAATTTTGGGCAAGAGCAAAAAAGTACAAATATTTACTTAGGGATGTGTAAATTATACTTCGTATATTTGTCTCTGAATGGTGGAGTATAAAGACTCAAGCCAATGAGCATATAGTTATTATTGAAAAATATATAGAACTTATAACAAACCGACATTACTGTCAATATTAGCCTGGATACAGGGAAAACTTCACTGATCCCATAAGACCTTCATAAATGTTGCCTGGAAGTCTAGAAAACCTGGAATAATGATGATGAGGATCAGGAGATTGATTGAATGAGGTTTGCACGATCCTACCAATACCTCGTAACCTAGATTCTGATTCTAGCTACTATGTCATGAGGATGAGGATATAGGTCCAGTGTTACTGATAAATGGATCAAAGGAAAGGGAAAGATGAATAAATATGGTGAACTAAAGACATTGAAGATTTGTGTCTTTCCGTAAATAACAGCATCACAAAGAGGTTGATTAATAGAAGTGGTTGAAGAAAAAGGTATAATGGAGGACAGTATAGATAAAATCCTTTGGTGCACTGATGCAAATGCAGTATAAAATGTGACTAGGGATTGTAATGGACGCATCCACAGGTCAATTTTTGGCCCTCTCTATACAAAATTTTAAATTAGAAAAATGAATTTTTCATTTTCAATTCAAAATTTTGTATAAGGCGGACCGAAAATTGACTCGTGGATGCGTCTATTACCATCCCTAAATATGACATCATGCAAGTATGTGGATACAACAAATGTTAATGTAGGATGGTTGTGAGTACAGAAATATAGAGTTTCACATATGTTTGCATGCTATGATCGTTCTTTGTAAATTCTCAAGGCTGTAGCAGTTAAAAGATCATATTATCTTAGATGCTAAACTCCAAGGAATTTCCAGCTAACAGAACACTACCATGAATTTCCTATAATGTCAGAAGGAGACACGCCTTCTCCTTCCTAGGTGAAAAAACTGTAGACCAAAATATGTTTACAATGGTGAGCACTTCTTTCACATAAGACTGACGTTTGCGTGGTATTGCGAGGCCTCGATCTCCAAGAGCCTCTTTTAGGACCGTATTTATAGGTCAACAGCTCCTGCAAAGTACCATAAGGCTTGGACAGGGTGTGCTACCACCACTTATCCATGAGGGCTAAGTCAAAGATGGATGTACAGAACTCCCTGTCGATCTTCCCGTTTTGGTCTACACACTTAACCCAGGAAACCAGGTGGTAATAAAAATGGTTGTTTATGTTCCCTCTCAAAGAAGTCTGCTATGGATCCGATTGATTCTCACTTTTCCCCAGCATGCCAATAGAAAGAATGACATAAGATAGAGCAGAGATGGTGAAAGAACTGCGATCAGGAGGATAATTCTGCCTCCTAGAAAGAAATTTTCCTTTCCATTCCTCCAGACGCCTCTCTACTATCAAAGATGGAGTTCTAATCCTATCTAGACAGTCTACAAGGCTTAATGGGAATGCCCAAATATCTAATTGGTAAAGAGATCTCTCTACACTCCAGAATAGTAAGGCAAAAAAGCAAAAGTGATGTTTCATTTGCCTAGCAAGGCCACCAAGCTTTTATAAAAGTTGATTCTAAGACCTGACGTACCTCAAAACATAGAGAACCACTTCAACATGGTAGCCTGTCTAATATTGTAGTTCCCAAAAATTAGTGCATCATCGTGTACTGTAGGTTAGTGAATGTGATGAGGAAGACCCTGGTGTCCGACCAATCAACCCAGCATCCTCAGTCTTCCTCATAAGTCTGTATGGATCGTCGGCCATTAAAATAAAAGATAGAGAGGTGAGGGGGTCACCCTGTCTCAATCTCGCTTGCAGATAATTTCCTCTCTTGTTCTTCTGTTCACAAGAGTTTGGACCTTAGCAGAGGTCAATCAAAACTTCATCTATGAGATCCATCTATCTCCAAAGTGATGGAGATCAGAATTAGATTAGATTAGATTTGATTTGATTTGATTTGATTTGATTAGGATTTGGATTGTACTAGATATTTAATTTGATTACGAGTTTGGATTTTATTAAGATTCTATTTATTAGGGTTTCCCTATATATAGGGGTTGTATGAAGTATTGAAAAAATGAATAATATTTTGAGAAATCTCTGACGTGGAATTCGCTGAGTAAAAATCTTTCCTCGTGGATTCGTGGAGAGTGGGCGTGGGTCTGGGTGGATTCCCAAATCCCAAAAGTTTTTCCCAATCTATCATTTCTTTCTCAATCTCTCTAGAAAAAACCCTAATTTCAAAACCCTAACCCTAATTTCGCCTCCGTCCTGCGTCAAATTGGTATCAGAGCCTAAAATTATTCTCCTCCACCTGATCCTCCTCCACCTGACCCAGCCACCCTCATCCTCACCCTCCATCAACCAGTAAGAGAAAAAAAAAAAAACTCAGATCAGATCTGTAGAAAAAAAAAAATCAGATCAGATCTGTAGAGAGAGAGAGAGAAAAAAAATCAGATCAGATCTGTAGAGAGAGAGAGAAAAAAAAAATCCCTCTTCATCCTCCCAACCTGCTCTCCACCACCAAGCAGGAACCCAAACTATCTCCTCCTCTTTTCCTTCGTTTCTACCCGCAACCGCCCTACCCGCAACAACCCAAAGCCCAGCAACCTCCCGCCTCCGCTCGCCTCCTCCGCCGACCCCGCCTCCGTTCCTAACCCTAGGGCCCAGACCCACGCCTCCATCGCTACTAATCACCACAGCACCCAACCAGCACCCAAAAACCCCGACCAACTCCACCCGATCCCCTAGCCGCCGCCCACCCCATCCAGGTTCGCCCGCCGCCCCCGACAGTACGCCGCCTCCGCCCACCCGCACCAGCAACGCCACCGACAACTCCTCTCCTCCTCGCCGTCCGCCAGCAACCCCGCCCGCCGACTCTCGTCGCCATCTCCTTGTCACCATCGCCGTCGCCACCAGATCCACCACCTCCGGTGACCCCATCAACAGATCGCGCCCTCGTTGCTTCCCCCATAACCCACCGGAGCTCCCTCTTCCCCAACTCAGATCTCATCCGCCTTCATCCTCCGCCAGCGACGCCTCGTCCGCCACCGCCGCCTTCATCCTCGCCCGCCGCCCCGTCCTCCTTTGCCTCGGCAGCAGCACCTCCCACACATCCCTCCCCTCTCTCTCCACCAGCGCCCTTCTCTGCCTCCTCGCCGGTGCAGATCCCCGCCGTCGCTCTGCCCACCCGGCTCTCCTATTACCAGCAGCGACCACCTCACCGAGCAGCGACCACCTCCACTTATTCAAGCCCAGCAAGAGAGAAAGGAGAAGAAAACTATCGGGTTTTGGGTTTGTTTGATATTGAGTTGATTTGGTTCTGATCCACTTATTCAGATCCATATCCAAAAGAATAGAAGGTTGGAGTTATTTTGGATCCGATCCACAAGTTTCAGATCTGACCCGCAGATCCAGATCCATTCTACTCTTGGTGCAGTTCAGTACAGCAGTGCAGACCCATTTACAGTGCAGACCCGCTAAGGAAAAAGTGGTGATTCGAAGTTTATTTGGATGTGAACTACTCATCCCTTCAGGTGATACTTAACTTGAACTGAGTTTCAACTACTAAATTCTTTGCAAATATTATTGGATTGCAATAATTTGTGACGGAATGGTTAATTGTTTCTCTCTAGTGATCTCATATTCATTTGTATTTAGCAATTGATTTATTGGAAGAAATTAATTTAATGCATGCATTTGGGTCATCTGAGTTTTAGATTTTGCACTATCATCTGTATACTTTACTAATTTGCATTGCATGATCTATTCTGTATATTAAGCATGTCTCATTTTACAACACAATGTAGTCGCCATTCAGAATCAAGTAAGTCTCATTATATTTATGATCTCCGTGCTGCTAGAGAAATAATAGATAAAAAATTCTGGTATAAAAATCCTGTATTTGATGGTTATACCTCCACTCGCGACTTTATTGATTGGCTAGTAAATATGGAATGTTACTTTGACTGTTATGAAATGTCTAGCAAACGTAAATTTTAATTTGCTAGGAGACGAATAGTGGGACAAACGAAATATTTTTGGATTTCAGTAGAGATAGATCGTGAGGAACGTTATAGGACTCCTATAAACTCGTGGGAAGAGATGAAAGATATTCTTATTGAGAAGTATCTTCCTACCTATTATAGGACTCGTCTTTTAGATAAATTGAAAAATAGATTCACTCTAAAAGTTAGAACACAGTGCCCTAAATGCGACAAATATGGACATTCTGCCTTTCATTGTACCATGACCAAGTGTTCTAAGTGTCGCATATCTTGGCATTACGATTATGAGTGTCCCCTCAAGAGTGTACCCACAGATATCATGCCTCCTAATTACGTTGATGATTCAGAAGTTATTGAGATTCATGTTTCTAAGGAAAGTATTGTAGTTGAATCACAATTGGAATCGAACATGTCTATTCTTATTGCCGATACTCCTATTCCTTTTATGCTTAATGATAATATTATTAATGAGGCACAAGAGTCTAATACATATTCACTAATTGAGATTCATATTCCTATTGATATCCATGCTACTGTAAAGAGTACTACTGATACTACTGATACTCAGAATATTTTGGTAGAGTCTAGTGCATCCCCACATGATACTAGATCTTCAATTTTGGAGTCAAATGTAGATGAAGAGACCGAGTATGAAATAGTTGATACTAATATTGCTACCGGTAAGTCTTTGAGCATCATTCCCATATTTTTGCAGGTTAATCCTAATATATTATTTTCTAGAGATCGTTTGGAGTTTTCTTTCGAGATTCATCAAATTTCCACACAGTGTAGTGATGTTATATTATTTGCGGTGATTAATGTATGTCATCTTAGGGAACCAATATATCTATTTTTTGGAGTTGTATCACTTGAGTGTGTTGCATTGCATTTGCCTGATATGCATGTTATGCATGATGAGATCTCTAGACAGATAGCAATTTACAATGATGAGTACAAATTTGTTGTATATCCACATAATATTTTGCAGAAATTTGTACTTGATAATGAAGTGAAAGTTTTGATTTCCCCTGAGAGGTTGCTTCCAGAAATTATGAAGAAATTATACGTTTCACATTCAGGTGTCTTTCCAGATCTACCGTGATTCGATACAAGTTCACTAACGAAGCCAGTTCTCTCTCCACCACTTTTATTCATATGTGATGCACGAGCTATGGTTTCTCGACCACCATCATGGCCTAATTGGGATACTTCGTGGATACCGATCAGTTCAACCCGGACGTGTTTATCATTACTTATCTCCACATTCATCAGGGATGAATGCTTTGAAGCCGGGGAGAATTGATGGAGATCAGAATTAGATTAGATTAGATTTGATTTGATTAGGATTTGGATTGTACTAGATATTTGATTTGATTAGGCGTTTGGATTTTATTAAAATTCTGTTTGTTAGGATTTCCCTATATATAGAGGTTGTATGAAGTATTGAAAAGATGAATAATATTTTGAGAAATTTTCTTGAGAAATCTCTGGCGTAGAATTCGCTGAGTAAAAATCTTTCCTCGTGGATTCGTGGAGAGTGGGCGTGGGCCTGGATGGATTCCCAAAAGTTTTCCCAAATCTATCATTTCTTCCCCAATCTCTCTAGAAAAAACCCTAATTTCAAAACTCTAACCCTAATTTCGCCTCCGTCCTGCGTCACAAAGCCTTGGAGTTACATGACCTCAAGGAGACAATCCTAAATGACTGTATCTTATGCCTTCTCAAAATCGGGTTTCAACAAGCACCCATTGTACTTAATTTTTTATATTGGTGGATGACTGCCTAGGCATTAGTGACTTGAGGATATTCCTACTGGAAACGAAGCCAGATTGATAATCGATTATCAAATCCTGCAGGACAGTGGATAGCCTATTTGCTAGAATCTTAGAAATAGTCTTCAACAAGTTATTGAGCAAGAAAATGAGTCTATAGTCTCCTACTTTGGATAGCGCTCTAGATTTCGGAATGAGAACTACCTGGAACTGGAAGTAGTTAATTTTGTCCAGTCTCACTAACCCTTTGTGGACTTCCCTCTTGAGTTTCATCTCATAAATGACGGAAGAAAAATATTGGTGAGCCATCGGGTCGTTAGGATTTACGCGGGCCCAACTGCCAAACTGCTAGTTTGATTTTTTACTCTCCAAATTCCTACTTCAAGCCATTGCCTAGGACTGAGCCCTCTTACCCAACCTAATTCTGTTATCTCTTCTGAAAATGCCCTTAAAGTGTTCACATAAATGGTTGTGATGGCCTCTGTCTTGAATATGGCCCCTTCCATAGAAGCAGAATGGATTTTATTTAGTTGCCTTCTCATGCTCACCGGTTATGGAAGAAGTCTGTGTTAACATCACCCTCTTTGATCCACTTACACCTCGCATAACTAAAAGTTCACCGCAAATAGTTAGCATACCTTGTCCCACTTTCAGAGGAGAACTAAGCAGTAAACACTTGTAATAAGGGAGAACAAATCTCTCGCTTTAGCAAGAAAATAAAAAATAATTATACAAGTACCTTATGGAGCTGAATTCTAGGAAATTTAATATTGGGAGTACCAATTATAGGAGCCAAGATAGATGACTATCTCAGAATATCCATTAATACCATCAACCACTTTACTCGAAATGTTTAAACTATTGGGTTGGCCTAACAATGTATATCAATCACACTCAAACTCGAAAGGGTTGGCCTAACAATGTATATCAATCACACTCAAACTGAACACACTCCCTTTAACTGAGCCATTGGTCTCGTGGAAAGGCTTTGAGCATAGTAATGACTATCTTGGAAAGGATGAATAAACGCGATTAATTGAACATAAGACCGAAGAGGTCCATGTACTCATGGCAACTCCCAAGTCCACCTCTAAAATGATGATTTACGGTTCCAAACTCTTTTGGAAGGAAGAAACCATTCTAGGGGGAGGACTGGATGATAATTCTCTGTCCCTGTTATACAAACAAACATTTATGTACTTAATCAGGATTCAGTTCATAACTGCGGTAAATGAATCATAAACACTAATAACAACCCTAGCAAGTCTAACTTCAGTCAGCTTTGGTAACTACACACTGGGAGGCTATACCTTCCTTATCCATGGATATCCTTATTATATGCAACTTGTTTTTGAATTGGCATAATGCTAATCCATGAATTGTTGGTTTGCAAAATCTAGGAACTTCAACATGAGCATAATCAAATGTCATAATCTTTTTTATTATAAAGCAGTGTTCTTGGTTCCAGGTGATTACTCTTTGCGAGAGACTCGCAGGGCAAGATGCAAATATTACCACTGTCCCTGTTTCTGTCTTAAAGTTTACCCGCCAGCTTACTCGGTTCTTTCAGTGGACAAATGATGTTGCTGACAGACTGGCTTTCTCAGAGGTAACTAGATCTCTACCACTTCTATAACCAAATTACTAGTTCTATATATCTTTTAAAATATCATGACTGTCTCGTGTCCAGACCAACTTATCTGTGTCAATGAAAGTAGTCAAAATTTGAATAAACCTAATTCTCTAGTTCTTGATTGCCGTTGTTTCAGGTGCTCTCAAGCGACACTATATTTTCAGTTCCGATGACTGAAACATACGATCTCCTTGGGGTGGATCAAAAAGACATCGGCACTCTGGAAAAGTATCTGCAAGATTACTTCGCAAACATATTGAAGAAGCTAAAAGACCTCAAAGCTCAGTCGAAGCAAACAGATATCTTCTTGTAAATTACTCATCCGAAATGGTAATGGCCCTAATATTTTTCCATAGAGAACTCAAAAGTGTAAATGAGGCAAGTTATTTCCGAATTCTTAATCTATTCAATGTCTACTTACGAATTTGTAACTATACATTTCTAACGTGAGATACTCTGTTGTGTGAGTTCCAATGTGAGATAGCAGTTGTCATCTTTGTTCAAGATATATGTACATGCTTAAGGTACGGTTAAGGGTATTTTTTGGAGGTTTAGGCTGAAAACTAGGGCGCTGCTATCATTGCAAATATGCTGGTTTAGCCCTTTGGATGATTGCTGACTTTGAGTCTGCGGGGGCTGCTTAGTCTGGTTACTGGGGTTGCTCTCGCTACTTTGGGTTCAAAATCTAGTCTGCTGTCATTTTTGAGGGTACACCACTTTTGCCCTCACTTTTTCACTTGGCCCGAGGGTTGCCGGCCGCACGGGGAGTTTCCAAAGGAGCACACCACTTTTACTAGTGAGTCCATTATATAGTTCTTCTTTGTTCGGACTTTCAGTTGGAAAGTGGGCTCCTTAGGAAAAATGGTGTGCTCCTTTGGAAACTAACTCCTGCCCACGCTACCAACTTTTTGGTAAAAGGCTGCTACTTTTTTCATGCTTCTATTGTAATCTCCCAATGATTTTGATACAATGAATAACATTTTCTCGGTCAAACAATAGGGTTGGTTAGGGGTAAAGATTCCAATTTCAAATCATAGAATTAAATCTCCTAAAATCAAATCCAATGAAGCATAATTATTTAATGAAGCATAATTATTTAGTTGAATTTTGGATCTATAAAGAAACAATGAGTCATCAATAAATAACATGCGTAACATTGAATTTCAAATTTTAAAAAAAATTAAAAGGAAATAAAAGGGTACTTCGGGTTGGGGCCTTCCAAGCTATCAATCATAAATTAAAAAAAAAATTGTTCTCGAAATTCAATTCAAGGGTGAAACAAATATAAGGATATCAAGCATGAGTCTATAGTTTTTGCATGACTAATATAAAAAAAATAACACTGAGAAGATTAGTCAACTCTTAAAAACAAATACGTGGTAGTTCAGATCAGGTAAGAAGATAAAGGAGAGATTGAATAAAACCAGTAAAGCAATCCAAAATCAAATGGAGTATAAGCCAGTGTAGCATAAACTAAAAAAAAAAAAAAAACTTGTCATCACATCTCTAGACATCCTAACCTGAGCTGTTGTCATAGTGAGTGCATGCCCCTAACTTCAATCCCCTCCTATCTGTGTCTACTAGAAAACCTATTGTTTACTAATTAGACCTTGTCTATTTCTGCTAAGGTGGCACTAGGAGTCTTTTACTATTGTGGAGGTACTGGAAGTCCCTCATGCTGTAGCTATGGTGCTGCTCCACAAGACATGTCTCTCGCCTTTGTTCGAAAGGGACAAAACCAATCTGATCTTTTGCTGATCCTCAAATCAAGTACATGTTGTGGGCCCTCTTTCTCGTCCTTGAATAATAACCACACACACTTATCAATCCTGTTGAGTGAACTAACGCTTCTTGGGTGGTGTAGCATCTACCTTCACTAGAGCTTTTGCTACCTGAGTAATAGTCCTCTTTTGGGATATAATCTAAGTTCTTTTCTTTCTAATTGCTATCTATTCTTGTACTCTAGTAGCATTCAAGACTTAAGCGTAAGTCTTGAATTGCGAAGTGGCAATGGAGTCATGAATCTTGAAGGTAAGTCCATTCTGAAACCTCCTAGCTCAATTCGCTTCCTGAGCTACCAACAATGGGGCAAACTTACTCATCCTGAGGAATTCTGCTGCATACTCATCAGTAGACTAGTTCACATATTTCAAGCAGATAAACTTCTGCTCTAGTTCTCACTATGCTATTCGAGGAAAGAATTTCACGCTAAAGCTCTCCTTAAAGGCATCCCATGTTATGGGCCTTGCAAACCAGTTCTCCTTGATTAACCTCCAAGTGCAAGAAATGTCCATAATTAGTTAGACCTTGACCATCTTTACATGATCCATATTTGTTACTCATGCCATCCCCAACAAATTCTCTGTGTCCACCAACCACTATTCTATCTTCGTTGGTGCCTTAGTTCTATAAAATGGTGTTAGGATCAACTTTCTGAAACTCGTCATGCTATCAGTCCTCTGTCTTCCAGCCAAAACTGATGTTGCAATATCTCAGTTTGCTGCTATTGGTTCTTAATAAGCTCCCTAAGCAATTCTATTATGCTGGGCCTTTTGCTTAGGCAATAAAGTGATGCGGTGCCTGGACATTTCTTTGAAATGACAAAGGAATTGGATCAAATTGGGATTCAAATGATAAACGGAGTTATGGGATGTAAAAAAATCAAAGAAATAGGTCAAGAATAAGAATCAAGGGAAAGTTTAATATGTGTGTGTATGACGGTAAACCTATATAGAAGCCAAACCCAATATTAACCTAGCTTTGATACCAACTCTAATGCTTACATCTTAACGCATGTGTAACATTTAACGATGTGTTGTAAATGAATATGCCATGCCTAAAGTTATAACAGTTCAATGAAATACTATTGTCACATCATCATATACACATATATAGTGAAAAGTATATGATGCCAAAAGTATAGTTTATTCCAAAAGAATAGTTGTCAAAACTTGAATATGTAAGAGGATCTAAGAAAATAATTCTTATTATAAGATTGTAAAATCCGAAAGACATAACAAAACTTGATTAAAATGCAACTATCCATCTTTACTGAATAATAAATGGTTAATTACACTAAGTAATACTCTACTATTAGGGGTGTAACACTTATTATCCCTTAAAAATTTTATTAGTACTTTGGTCTATGAAAACTTAAATGAAGTGAGTGGACCATTACTTTAGAGGACACGTGCATTCAGAGGTGGTGAAAATGTTTGCTTTGGCCCTAAGCGTGTTACAACATGTTCTTGCATGCATCAACAAAGAGGTTGGATACTAGATATCACCTAGTTCACACATACACATCACAAATCAATTGCTGATTTACAAAATAAGAAGTGGCTGAGCTGAAAAGAAGTCCAATTTCCTACATGAATCTTTGGGGCATGTGTCGAGATGCTCCAAGCTTATGGAGTGATGCTAGCTTCTACAAAGGCATCGTCGTTAGCATGCTGGATAGTGGAACATTGCCAAACTTCTCTTCTTTCAATGATAATGAGTTGCTTGCCCTGCATGCCTAATGGGCTGTGTATGGTCAAGGCATCTGGATGCAACAACAAGCTCATTGGTGCCAAAACCTATGTTAATGGAATGTTTTGCCATATGGGATGCTCATAGCGCTATCTCTACAACTAGTAAAGTATGCCAATGTCGCTGGACAAGCCAACAACACATCTTTTAGAATGACACCCTTTGCTCACCTTGCTGTCTGTAAGGTGTGCAATCTGATATACTTGCAGGGAAGGATGCTGATATCAAGGATGTGTGTTGTCGAAGGAAGAAGCAACAAAATAGGTCTAATAAAGGGGAAGTCGAGGGAGACAGGCTCAAACAGTCATATAGAACAACAGGGGAGATTTAAAGGGAGAGGATAGGATTTAAGGCCAACGTGAAAGGGAGAAGGAGGAAAAGAGGGAGAGGGAGGGAGGAAAAGAGGGAGGGAGAAAGGGAAAGAGAGAGAAAGAAGGAAAGAGAGAGTACCTTTGTCACCCACCCAATGCCAGACCACCTCCTCCCCTTAGCTCAGATCTGGTAAAATGGATTATGGTTGATGGTAAAAGGAAAGGAGGAGAGGGCTTGTTAGGTTTAAAGAAAATTGGTTTACTTCAGTTTAAATAAAAATGACTATATCAAATGGTGGCCCAACTCCGTTAAGTTCTCGGGGACTAAAGCACTAATAGAATTTTTAATGGGTAATAAGTGCTACACCCCTAATAATATAGGAGTACTTTGTGTAATTAACCCAATAATAAATAGTGAACTGAAAGAGAGACAGTCCTTGCATAAACAGTCAAAGTAGAAGCACCTATTGGATATGTGCTAAGTTCTCAAGATACGACTCTAAATCCTAAGGCTCCTGGATATGTGCTAAGTTCTCAAGATACGACTCTAAATCCTAAGGCTCCTCTTTCCTTGATACTTGCAGGTCAATATTGACTAGGCAAGCTAAATCAAGATTGTTAGAATGACCTATGATGAGTGTCATATATTACATATTTATATCCCTCATATTATTTATTTTTGTATACAAGTAATACCACTTGGGTATTTTTAGTATGTCTTTGAAGAGAAACCTATTTCTATAAAGATATGGTTCGAAATCAGAGAAGGATTAGGAAAATCGAGTCCAGAAAGAGCCAAAGAGTACAAACCTATCTACAGAAACACAAAGTTAAAAGCAATC
Source organism: Dracaena cambodiana (assembly GCA_036321105.1). Taxonomy (NCBI): domain Eukaryota; kingdom Viridiplantae; phylum Streptophyta; class Magnoliopsida; order Asparagales; family Asparagaceae; genus Dracaena; species Dracaena cambodiana. The sequence continues at coordinate 31,532,863 of JAYEPQ010000015.1, read as the reverse complement.
AAAGTTGAATCTAGTCATGAAAAAGAAAAGAACAGAGTCAAAGAACAGAAGTCCAGAAACTATGAAGCTTGAAGCCAAGCTTTTGCCACCAATTGGCGATAATTGCTGCCATTTGGCGACAGTAAAGGCCCCACAAGTCCTCCTCTTCTTTGTGTTGACTCAAAAAAGGATTGGGTTCTGTTGACCAAAATAGAGCACAGTTATTTGATAGCAAAACTATTGATTCTGTAACTGAAATTTTTGTTAGGGTTTTGTTATAATTTTATAATTGTTCAGTTGTAACTAAATTAGAGTTTGGTAGTCTGAGGCCTATTTATTGGCTGTATTCTTGTAAACTAGGGTTTCTTATACATTATTGAAATTAATAAAATTTGGAGATTAAACCCTAGTAGCGACGACCCTAATACTAAGCTTCGAAGGTTATTCTTATTGTTCATCATGTTTTTTGTAGGTAACATAATTTATTTGCTTTCTACATAATTTTTTATTACTTTCTAATTTATTAATTTAATTGCTTTCTAGAATTAGATCTTTATTAGTTTTCATGCATAAAAATATGAACTTGATAAATAATAATATGAGTAACTAATTTAGTTTAGTTTTAGGATGTTGATGGAACTAGGGATCAACCATGTTATTCATTTTATTTGGCTTTTCCCTAAATAACTAAAAAGGAAATAATTTTCTATGAAAAGATTAAAATACAATATTTCGTAGATCTAATAATTTGATAAGTTATGCTTAAGATTACTTTTGATAGTGTATACTTAGTTAGGGTTATTAGTTTGATTTTATTCATATTAATTTCTTTTGATTTAGTTTACTTTTACAAAAAGTAATGTCTTTGATTGCTTGATATCTCATGTTCATGGTACTTTAAATAGAATATTAAACTAAAAATATCAATTTTTAATATAATTATAATTATTTATGTTAAAAAGATAGGAAGAAGATAATAAAAGAATACTTAGTTGTGAACTAGTGGATTTAACGTCTTAGACTAATTAGAATAGACTAAAACCTATTTAGAACTTGCTAGTTAGCTTGCTAAGATAATAAAGAGAGTAAGATAACAGAACACCTTAGATTTTTGTGAGACGACCTGGTTGCGCTACAACCAACACTATGGGCTTGCAGTAGAATTATCACATCAAATTTTTGGCGTCATTGTAGTAGATCGACGGTGTTATCTTATTTTTTCTTGCATTTTATGAGTTAACAGTGTGTATTGAGTGTTCAATAATCTAGAAGTACAGATAAAGGCAAAAAGGGACTAGAGGAGTATCAAGAGTACACCGCAGAAATGAAGAAGCCAAGCTCTCTTGTTCTGCTGCTATTTGGCAGTCAAAGCCGCCAATTGGTGGCTATCAGGTATCATCTCTGCACCAATTTTCTCTCCTGTTTTGTGTTTTGGGTTTCTAATTTTATATAAAAGTAAAATAAAAACAGTAGGAACATCATATTTTTATTTGATCATACGTCTTTCACTTTTCATATCACCATACCACAACTGACATTGTGTGTTTGCAATAATAAATTTTTCACATCAACTTTTTTTAAAAAGTTAAAAATTTGAAAAATTATTTTTTGTAATAAATTGATCTAACTACAAATAAAAATAAATTTAGATTGGATACTTGATAGGAAAGTAGATTGGATAATATACTTAAAATTTTATGATAAAATTATAATATGAAAATAAATACCACTATGGTAATTTTGAGGTAAATATATACCTTTTTTATTTCACAATGGTTATTAGGTTAAGAACAAGAATAATAATAATTGAGTAGTCTTTTCTCTCTAATTATAAAATATTAAAGAGGTGAGCCTGTATTATGGCAATGATCTTTTATAAATAAATAAATTTCTTAAGAATTATTAAGTAGTTGGGTATTTGCGTCTAAGTAAGTATGAATATTCACACGAACGGTATTTTTTAAGAAATAGAGTATGATCTGAGTAATCGAGTATTTACACCTAAGTAAGGGTGGATATTCGCATGAAAGGTGAAATATTTAAAAAAAGAAAAAAATATTTAGAGAGAGATGAATCATGAGTTAGAATTTGAGTCCAAAACTGAAATAACCATGACACATACACGTAGATATATATGAGCCAATAAATTTTTTATTAGTGGCATTAATAGATAGGATTTGAGTTTTTAATTAAAATAATAAGTATATTAGTAAAATTGATAATCTAATTGCGTTTATGAGTTGTATATTAGTAAAATTGATTGCAGAAAATACCAAAATTATTTTTTCTTTCTTTTGTATAAAATTTTTGTCCTTCTTAATTTTTGGTTATACTTTTTTTTATTTTCTTTATTCCTTATCTCTTTTTTTTTTGTAAATTTTGTTGGTATATTCACTACAACTCTCATGAGATACAACTCATCCACTAAGGTAATATATGGGTTTAACGGCTTGTTGCATGTGCTAAGTGCAACTATGATTCTTACGAAAGTGAGTTAGGATTTTTCTTCTTATTTTTAGGTCTAGGTTTTACTCAAGAACTAGTAAAAGATAGGTGTGGATGTGTGATGAGTGCCATATTTTGTATATTTATAACCCTCATCTTATCTATTTTTTAGTATGTTTTTCAGGTGAAATCTATTTCTATAAAGATATGACATGAAATCAAATAAGGATTAGGAAAACGGAGTCCAAAAAGAGCCAAAGAGAACAAACTACAAAAACACAAAGTTAATAGCAACCAAAATTGAATCCAGTCATGGAAAAGAGAAGACAAAACCAAAGAACAAAAGTCCAAAAGCCATGATACTTGAAGCCAAGTTTTTGCCACCAATTGGCAGCAATTGCTGCCATTTGGCAGTAGGAAGGGTCCCACAAGTCCTCCACTTCTTTATACTGACTCATAAAAGGATTATGGTTTTATTGATAATAACTGAGTGCCACAATTTGGCGGCAAAACTATTGATTTTGTAACTGAAATTTTTGTGAGGGTTTTGTTATAAATTTGTAGTTGTTTAGTTGTAACTGAATTAGAATTTGATAGTCTGAGACTTATTTATTTGCTATATTTTTGTAAATTAGTGTTTCTTATGCATTATTGAAACTAATAAAATTTGGAGATTAAACCCTAGGAGCGATGGCCACAATATTGAAGCTCCGTAGGTTATTTTTGTTGTTCATCACGTTCTTCATAGGTAACATAATTTATTTGCTTTCTAGATAATTTTTTATTGCTTTCTAGTTTAGGAATTTAATTGATTTCTAGGAAAAATTAGACCTTTATTAGTTTTCATGCCTAAAATATGAACTTGATAAATAATAGTTAGCTAATTTATTTTAGTTATAGGATGTAGATGAAGATAGGGATCAACCATGTTATTTATTTTATTTGTCTTCTTCCTAAATAACTAAAAAAGATATGATTTTTCTATGAAATGTTTAAAATACAATAATTTCTAGATCTAATACTTTGATAGGTTATACTTAAGATTACTTTTGATGGCCTATACTTAGTTAAAAGTTGGGGTTATTGGTTTTGATTTTTTCATAGAAATTTCTATTGATTTAGATTACTTTTATAAAAAGTTACGTTTTTGATGAGCTATACTTGCACACCACTTGATATCTTATGCTTAGGGTACTTTGAATAAACGATTGAACTAAAAAATCAACTTTTTAATGTAATCATAATTGTTTATGTTAGAAAGATAGGATGAAAATAATAAAAGAATACTTGGTTGTGAACTAATGGATTCAACGTCATAAACTAATTAGAATAGACTAAAACTCATTTAGAGCTTGCTAATTAGCGTGCTAAGATAATAGAAAAAGTAAGATATCAAAACACCTTAGATTTCAATGGGACGATCTGTTTGTACTATAGACAACTGACATTGTGTGTTTGCAGTAGAATTATCACCTCGAGTTTTTGGCACTGTTGTCGGAGATCGACGGTGTTTGCTTGCTTTTTCTTGCTGTTTGCACTACAACTGACCTATTTGCGCTACAACTCGTTTAGGTATTCCACGTTAAAATTTCTTTATTTTATTTTGTTGATCGTTTTGAGATTTTATATATGCTTGATGAATTGATTGTGTTGGTAATTGATGTTTAGTTTGTTATCCATTGAATAGGTTGTGCTTATATAGCAATTTCACTTGGAAACAAAATGGTCAATTTTTTTCCTATAATTCGATCTATTTACTGATTTCGATGATATTCCTAGAGAGGGTAAATCCACCAATAAGTTACCCCAACTAAAAGGACATCTAGATGAAAATTTTTATTGTGTTTTGAGTAATGAAAACATGATGTCTATAAATAATGGTTGGGAACCCTTTTGGTGATGATAATAAATTAAACCTAAAAAAGATTAGTCAACTAAGGACCAAAAGTTCAATAGAACATTAAAATTTTATATGATATTTTTAATGGGATAGATTGTAATGAGTTTAGAAGGATTAACACTTATAAATCTGTTGGAAAAGCATGCGACATGCTTAAAACTACACATGATGAAACCAATTTTATTAAGGCATCTAATATCTATAAATTAACTAATATTTCGAAAGCCTGAGTATGAATGATGATGAGACATTTAATGATTTTTATGGTAGACTTGGTGATGTTTTCAATATATACATCTTTTAATTTCAGGGAAAATAATTGATTTCAAAGTTGTAAAGAAAACTTTTAGATCCCTTACAGAAAGATTTCAACCTAAAGTAACTACAATTTAAGAAAGTAAGAATAGAAATAAGTTGAAATTGGATGAACTTATAGGTAATTAACAAACTAATAAAGCTAATCATCATAAGAAAAAGAAGTCTAAGAGTATGACTTTAGAGAGTAAGTTGAAAAATTAAGATTGACACTGGATTTGATGGTAATAATTAGATTGTTTTTAATTTGGTTAAAAAGATTTTGTTATGAAATATAAGAAACACTTCAAGAAAACTTTTCCAAATAACACAAAATTTTTTGGAAAGGAATCATCCCTTTAAATTCTCATGAAAGTTAATATAATAAGAAAAATATAAAAAGATCAAGAATGAAAAACCTAAGTGGTATGAAATGTTATGAATGTTATGGATTTGGTAATATGGCTCAAGAGTATGCCAAACATTGAAGAAGAAAAGGGTAAAGCCATGCAAGATACATGGGATGATTCTAATAACTGTATTGTTGAGGGATCTAATGATCAATTAAAGAATTTTCTTATTTTTAATTTTTCTATTGTCTCTACTGATTCTTCATGTGAGAATGTTTTGAAAATCTCAGATTCAGATGATAAAGGGTATCAAATGAGAAAAAAGACATTCAAAATGCATACAATAAGCTATTTGAAATATCGCTGACTCTAAAGAAGTAAAAAAATGAAGCTCATAAAGAAAATTAAGGTGTTGATGAAGAATCTTGAAGGGGTACAATCAAAACTAATTTTTGAAATGAAAAAGAATGAGTATCTTGAGGTATATAAACTAAATCCTATATCTATGATTCCATTCTTGGAGGAGAACAGGAGGAAGCTTATGAGAGAGAGAGAGAGAGAGAGAGAGAGAGAGAGAGAGAGAGAGAGAGAGAGACTTACTTCTCAAGAAGTACAAAGATCTTCAAGGCTCCAATGCACAACTGGAAGAAAATGTAAATGTTTTTAAGACTAATTTGAATAAATTTAATACAACACTTCAATGTATAATTTTATGGAAGACCAAGACGGTTGAAATATTAAGAGTGAAGTTGTTGGAAAACAAGCATTAAGAACTAAGATATATTTGACAGGAGCCAAAGAACATGTCTAACTACAAACTGAGCTACTTCCTCTTTATAAAAGGTAACCAAGATTAAGAAATTGAAGGTAAGTGTATCAACATCACTTAGGGTACAGCTAGGAAGTATGATAGCAAACTTACAATATTTTCATATACCAACAAAAGTAAAGATATTTCCACATGCCATCATTGTGGAAGATTATGACACATTAGACCTTACTATTATGACTTGAAAAATATAAGTGTGCCTTAATGTAATAAATAGAAAAAATCAATAGAAATTGGATAGAAAAATATAAATTGAATCCGTTTGACACTTAAATGTTTACAATGTTAGGAGTACTATAGATGTCTGCATATATGAGTGAACACACTTGACGATACAGCCTAGGACATATATGTTGGCAGTGAAAATTTCTAAGTAAATAGGATTTTCCACAACAGAACGCGGAGCTAACCCAGTAGCTCCGCGTCTGGCTAGTTTTAGCCTCGCGATGAGTAAAACGCGGGACTATCAATAGTTTCGCGTTAGCTCCGCATTCTGGTTATTTAGCGCCGCATTTTGATGCGATTAGCTCCGCGTGAGCAGATAACCAGAATCTCAAATTGATTGAGATTATGATTTGGGCTTATCCAAATACCCAAATTAAGTCCAATCAGAACTCTAAATCAAGAGATTTAAATCAAAACTAAGATATTTGATTGCATTCCTTGATAAGTGCGAATTCTATTTAGATAGAAGCTCTTGCATTGACCTGGGGATATAAATACTTTCTTGGTGAAACCCTAGGGGTCTTTCTTTCGGCAATTGAGATATTTTCCTTTTTGAGAATTCAAGTTACGCATAGAGCCTTGAGTTTGTGAAAGACCAGAGAAGATCGTCTACAGTCGGCCGCCATCTTCAAGAGAGAAGAGTTCGACGCCCGATCGTCCAAAGGAACTACTATAGATCCCATCGCCACAGATCCCACAATATTGTAAAAGAGAGAGATTGAGATATAAAATCCTCTCGTTTGTTCTCTTTTTATCTTGTTCACTTCTATTGTGATCCAAGTTGTATTCAATGGAAGGAAAGCAACAAACTTCTGCGACGAACAAACTGGCGACCACAGTGGGAGCCATCTCTTTCACTGATGAAGAGATTGTGATGCAATCGAACGTTGATTTTATTGGATCCGACATAGACATGCTCGTCGTTGAAATCGACCAGCAGAACTACGAGGAGTTCCTCTCCTCTGAATCAGGTGATTTGGACGAGACACGACACTATCGTCGCATGTGCTCCAATACCCGAGCAACGGGTAAAAAGGTGTCCACCGAGAGACGGGGATCCTTGGAGACTGCGGCTATAGGGCCGATGCTCAGACAGGAAATCCTAGTAGAGGATGAGCTTCCTACTGCCGAAGAAGACCTGGGAACTGGATTGACCAGAACCCAACTCCGAAATAAGAATCGGAGAGCAAGGCGAAAAGCCCTCAAAGTCCGCCTTAGACGCGAGGCTAATGGAAGCGAGGCTATGGTCCCTCGCAAACTGGCTCGCGCTAATCGCGTGATCGGTCATTATCGCATTAAACGCGAAGTTACAACTTGCCTTAAAAGTAAGGAAAAGCCAGCGTGTGATATTCCACGCGAGGTTATTGCTGAGCTTAGCGAGAAACGCGAAGCCAGTGAGATTTGCGCTAGTCGCAAAATATCTGACACTCGCGAGAAACGCGAGTATAAAAATTCTTTAAAGCCAGCGTGTGATTTTCCACGCGAGGCTGATACTAAGCCAAGCGAGAAACGCGAGGCTAGTAATACTTGCGAGAAACGCAAGACTTCTTACACTCGCGAGGAACGCGAGTATAAAAATTCAACAAAGCCAGCTTGTGATTTTCCACGCGAGGCTGACGCTGAGCCAAGCGATAAACGCGAGGCCGGTAATACTTGCGAGAAACGCAAGATTCTCCGCGAGAATCGCAAAGACGATTGGCAAATCGTTGTTAATCGTAAGAATCGCGCTAGGCGCGAGGTTATGACTCGCGTTAATCGCAAGGGTATGCCAGCGTGTAAGAATTTCCTTTCATGCGGTGCTATTATTCCAGAAGCTAAACTTCTGAATACACGCCAGGCCAGCAAGAAACGCGAGGCTAACATGGCAGAATGCGGAGCTATTCTTCAGCCTCGTGAGATAAGACGTGAAGCTACTTCTAAGCTCCGCATAGATCAACCCGACTACAGAATCAAGGCTGATCGTCGCATCAATGGACAAGAACTAAACTTCAGTGATCCGAAGAGGTTTCAGTGTGTTCCTAGACCCTCTCAAAAGTTGAATGGGTCCCACGACTCCATGGCTAAAGGCACTGATCTCAGGGAGTATCTGTCCAAGAAGAGAGGTATAGAACAAGTTCAAGTTGAACCTATCTGTCACTGCCAGCAGCTTATGACAGCGGTATTCGCTGTAATGGACAACTGTGGCTGCAGCAAAAACAGGGTATCAGTGTTCGACCGATTAACCGAGTCGAACAAGAGCCCTATTAAGAGGACAAAAACCGCTTCCCTAAAAGAATGGAGAGCTGTAACCTCCAATATGGTGGGAAAAGGGAAGAAGATTGTAGAGACGGATGATGATCCAGAATCGAGTGATGAAGAACCTCATCATATCACTCTACTTAAATTAGGAGCCGTCCCGCCTCGAAATTATAAGAGGCTTATAAGGGGTTCTTATGACGATGACAGCGATAATTCAGCTATAGCCTCACCTCCTTCCTCTACGTCATTTCGGCTACAAAGTCAGCGTCACATATAGCGGATAAATCTGACGACATTGAGCGAAGATTTGAAGCTCAAGAAAGAATGATTCGAGAGCAAGAAAAGATGATTGAAGACCTTAAAGTGATGCTCTCAAAATTTGTTGAGGATAATACTAAAAGGGGTAAAGAAACTCTGAACGAAGAGGAAATGGAAGAAAAAGCCCACTCGATGCATGAGGATGAGGATAGATTTTCTTTCCATGATCCGCATGGAGAAAAGATAGAAAAATTACAAAGTCAACTCGAAACTCTGATGCATAAAAAAGAGTTGAAAGAGTCAGGGGTCTCAAGACCATATCCACCTGAATGGAATGTGATACCATACCCTCAGAAGTATAAGCCGCTCAAATTAGAGCCATATGACGGAAAGGGGTCGCCCAGTCAACACATTTATTACTTATTGTCCCAAGCAGGACATCTGATGGGTAATGACCCGATTATGACCAAGGTATTCGCAAGTACTTTGCGAGGGCCTGCTTTTGCTTGGTTCATGCAGCTGCCCCCAGGTACTATTAATACCTGGTTAGATGTTGAGAAATTATTTCTCGCACGTTTCTTCGAGGATGATACCGAGATTACGGTTCATTCCCTCCTTGCAACTAAACAAGGGGAACAAGAAACCGTCAAAAACTTCATAGAAAGGTTCCGGGAGAAGTCCGTGCATTGCAAGCACGGAATGGTCTAGGAAACTCTAGTCGAGACATGTCGACATAATTTTAAGACTAATGTGCTCCTAAAAATGGGGGCCGTAGAGTCTAAGACATGGAAGGATTTATTCAAACAGGGAGAGCAGGCCGAGGACTTGATTCGTCGAGTTGAAGAGTCTCGCGGACCAAGAAGTACTGAAAGTAGTAGGCCATACGCCCAAAATAACAATAAAAATAAAGGGAAAGCGGTGATAGCGTCAGAAACTGCTTCACAAAAAACAAATCCTCCTCCAAGCCCAAAGTCCCAAAATCAGAAGGGCACGAGGCAAAGTAGACCTCAACAGGAAAAGACTTACACTTTCAAAGTGAAACAGACGTCTACACTCTTCCACCTCCTCCTGAGGAAGGGGATGTTGAAACTTCCGGAGAATAGGAAGCCAAAGGACGCTGGTAAGACCAACGACCCCAATTACTGTTTTTATCACCGGAACGTTGGACACCCTACTAGGGATTGTTACCTTCTTAAGAACAGAATCTAAGCACTAATAGAAGCTGGAGTTCTGACGCTTAAAGAGGAACAAAAGAGAGTCACCGCCAATATGGCAACTATAGTGGTTGGAACCCATGAGTTCCCCGCAGAGGTGACCCCAATTCCAAAGAGTAAGTTGGTTACGAAGAATCTCGATCCTCATAAGAAAGCTCAAGAAGGACTTGTCCCCGTAACAACCCAGAAGGGGGAAGTCATGTGGGTTCACCCTGACTTACTAGAAGATGAGCAGTGGACTACCACAGGTCAAGGGAAAAAGCGGACTGTTAATGTCATTTCCGCAGAGATAAGAGAAGAATATATAGCTTCAGGAGCCTTCACAGATTCTGAAGAAGAGCCCACAACTATGGCCACTCATCAAGATGGGGCAGGCCCTTCCGGTACTCGATCTGGGAAGACATATCTCAAGGACTACACCAGAGTAGGTCCGAAAGACATATATGCAGAACTTGCAAAACCGGCGAAACAGAAAGGACTTCGCTTCCAGAAGAATCCTATTAGCTAATACAAGAAAATAGGTTTTTTGTGACAACAAAAATTGTCACTGAATGTCTTCAAGTTGTCACTGAAAATATTCAGTGACGAGTTCAGTGACGACTAAGTGTCGTCGCTTATGTGGCCATCACTGAAGGTTTTTGTGACGACTTTTAGTGTCCGTCACTAAAAATAGTTTTCAGTGACAACTATGACTTGTTTCAAAATATTAACTAGATTGTCACTATAAGTTTTTTTTTTGTGACAACTAATATCGTCACTAATTTGTATTGGTGACAACAATAGTTATCATATAGTATTTGGATAGACGGTTGAGATAAAGTTAGGTTAAATATAAATATATATATATATATATATATATATATATATATATATATATATATATATATATATATATATATATATGGTTAAATATTGTAATTCTATTTGTATTATTTTTGTAATAGTTCAAGGAGTTATTGTATCATAAGATATGGATAGACGATCGAGATTAGATGTAAAAAAATAAATAATTAATTAAAGTTTCATGATTGTTATAAGTTGATAATTTTATAGAAGTATTTTAAAATAAAAAAAATTGTAACTTATAATTTCTCACAAAAAAAAAATGTTTGTGACCATTAAAAATAGTTGTAATTGATTTTCATGTTTGAGTTGCAAATTTTTTTCGATGTAACTCAAAATTTTGTGTTTTAGTAACAATATTTAATTTTCGTCACTGAAAACTCAATTTTAGTGACTAGTTTATTACTTGCTACTAAAACAATTTAAACTTTAATGACAATATTTAGTTTTCATCACTGAACAATTAGTTTTAGTGACAAGTTTGTAATTTGTCACAAAAATAATTTATGTTTTAGTAACGATATTTAGTTTTCTTCACTGAACACTTCGTTTTAGTGACAATTATTCAATTTGTCACAGGAAAAATTATGTTTTAGTAACGAACTATATTTTTTTCACTGAATATTCAGTTTTAGTGATGCGTTATCTCATTGTCAAAAAAGATATTTATATTTTAGTGACGACTTAAAGTTTCTGTTACAGAAAACTCAGTTTCAGTCACAATTTTATTAATTGTCACAAAAAAATTTACTTTTCAGTGACGATTTGTAGCATTCGTTGCTGAAAATTAATTGTAGTAACAATTTTCCTTTGTTGTTACTGAAATATTTAAGTTTTAGTAACAAGTTTTAGTTAGCGTCATTGAAAACTATTTTTTAGTGACAAGTTTTAGTCATCGTCACTAAAACATTATATTTTAGTGGCGATATTTTGTTCTCATCACTAAAAACTATGTTTTTGTGACAATCTTTTATTGGTTGTCACAAAAAATTATGTTTTTGTGACAATTATTTATCTCCGTCACTAAAAACATAATATTTGTGACAACATATAATTTTTGTCACAAATAATCAATTTCAGTGACAATTTTAATACTTGTCACTAAAATATCGTCACTAAAAACCCATTTTCTTGTAGTGTAGAGATGAAGGAGCTAAGGAGACTACCTTTAAATTTGACATAATAGCTCAGCTGGCTAATATTCCAGCACGAGTAACGTTTTACGAATTGTTAAGATTATCAAAATCAACACGTGAGCCATTAAGAGAGGCCCTGGCAGACTCTGAGTCATTCTTAGCTCAGATTGTCGAGCCGGCCGATGAGGAACGGGACTCTTGCCCCAACTGTCATCAAGTAAGGAGGCAGGTCCTATAAATTACCTTCTCTCCGGAAGACATGCAGGTAAGGAATATAAAGTATAATAGGCCTTTATATTTCACCGGATATGTCGAATCCACCAAGGTGGAACGCATTCAAATCGATCCAGAGTCTACATTAAGTGTTGTTCCCAAAAGGCTAATGCAGCTATTGGGAATATCTCCTCATCGTTTGACGCCTACAAACACTACTATTTATGGATTCAACGCTAAGAACAACCATCCTCTTGGTAAAATCCGATTGCGGTGCCAAATTGGAGACTTAAGGACGGAGGTCACATGTTATATTATTGATGTTGATACCTCCTACAATATTTTACTGGAACGACCTTGGATCCACGCTTACATGATAGTCCCGTCGACTCTCCACCAATGCATGAAATATTGCGATGAAGAAGGAGAAGTCCGAACACTAGTTGCAGATAGGCAACCATTCAAGGGACTAGAAAATTACTTCACGGACGCCAGGCTCTACAAACCGGTCCATGAGATCCCGTGCGATGATCGCAGCCGGCTTCAAAAGCCCGATGACAGTGGCGATGAAGCCAACACCGAGTACGAGCTTCCTGAAGAAGATGATGGGGGTGATTATGAAATCAACTCTCACTTAGATTTTAGTTTGAGTCTTGATAATAATGTGGCTGATGTAATAGAGAGTGAATGGGTTATTAATGAAAACATAAAGTTAGTCTACGAGCAAGCTGTAGCTACTGAATCTGAACCCTCTTGTACTTCCACTGAAGTGGATGACCTATCCGAACTTGAAGTTCTGGCGGCATACCATTTGCCACTTAGGTCATCCCTCCTCTCTCGGTCTAAAATAGTTAAGGGAAAAGGTCACTACTTTGAAGTGCCTTCTCGACAAGGGTCCCAAAAGCCGATCATGTTCGGCAGAGTAATTACGTCACCTCGACGAAGACAAAGCAGTGAAAGTGATGAACAAACATCACCTCAATTTCACCTGTATAAACAGAGATCCCGGCAAATGATGGAGAAAATGGGTTATAATCTTATCCAGAAACCGGGATTAAACTTCGGAAAAGGGCGACGGAATCTCATACCATCGTTTAGATCAAGAGAAAAGAGCCCAGATTATTATCAAAAGACTCACAGAGGGTTGGGCTATGTATCTACTCCTCCCTCATCACCATCTGGTCAAGAAAGAAGTTCTTCGGCCAATGATGAATCACCTCCACTTGATCATAACTCAGATCAAAGTACCGGTGCTTGGTTTCAATCTTTGACAGCCAATATGGTTTCAGCCGCACCAGAAAGAGACGAGGAACCAATTGATGTTCAAGATGATTCCTGGGCCAAGTATATGGACACTCTCTGGGATGTCCGCTTTGAACAACGTGACCTGCCCACAGAAGACAAATTAGTACAAGTCAACATAGGAGCGGAAGAAAACCCGAAACCCATCTTCATAAGCGACACGCTAACTCTCTTAGAAAAGGAGAAACTTATATCTCTTATCAAAGAGTATATTGACGTGTTCGCATGGAGTTACGAAGACATGCCCGGGCTTGACCCTCAAATTGCCACACATCGGTTAAATATCAAAGAGGACGCCAAGCCAGTTAAACAACAGCAAAGACGTTTTCGACCGGAATTGATGGAGGCAATAGTTGTTGAGGTCAATAAACTTATAAAATCTGGATTCATCCGCGAAGAACAGCATCTTGATTGGGTGGCTAACATAGTGCCGGTTCGTAAGAAGAATGGCAAAATTAGGATATGCATCGACTTTTGAGATTTGAACGCTGCATGTCCCAAGGATGAATTTTCACTCCCCATCACCGATATGATGATTGATAATACTTGTGGTTACGAGAGGATGTCCTTTATGGATGGCTTCTCAGGATATAACCAGGTCAAGATGCACCCAGATGATGAAAAGCATACAACTTTCAGAATGCCGCTGGGGGTATACTGTTATACGGTGATGCCTTTCGGATTAAAGAGCGCTGGTGCCACCTACCAACGCGCGATGAGTGTCATATTCAAAGAACACCTGCGCAAAATGGTAGAATGTTATGTGGATGACTTAGCGGTCAAAAGCAAGAACAAAGAAGATCATCTTCATGATTTAAGAGTGGTCTTCGATCTTATGCAAAAACATCACTTAAAAATGAATCCCACTAAGTCTTTTATGGGGGTGTCTAGCGGGAAATTCCTTGGGTTCATAATAACTTCAAAAGGAATCTTTCTCGACCCTGAAAAAGTGATATCAATCAGTGAAATACCACCGCCCCGCAATCTTAAGGAATTAAGGGGGTTGCAAGGAAAGTTAGCCTATATCCGGCGCTTCATCTCCAATTTGTCAGGACGATGCCAGCCATTCTCTAGACTCATGAAGAAGGGGGTCTCTTTCGTGTGGGATGAGGCATGTCAACAGGCGTTTGACGATCTCAAAGAATATCTCACTAAACCTCATGTTCTTATGGCACCGACCCCTGGGCAGCCATTTCTTATATATGTAAGGGCCATGGATGATGCGTTAGGAGCATTACTTGCTCAGTATAATGAGCACGGCCATGAACACGCCCTCTATTACTTAAGCAGGATAATGATCGGAGCCGAGCGTCGGTATACCCCGATCGAAAAAGAATGTTTAGCCCTAGTGTTCGCTGTTCAGAAAATGCGACACTATCTTTCAGGGCAGACGATACATGTCATCTCATGGGTCAACCCCTTGAAAATCCTGATGACAAAACCAGGATCCTTAAACGGCTGATTGGCGAAATGGGCATTATTGCTATCGCCATATGATATACACTTCGTTCCTCAAAAAGCCATGAAGGGACAGACGATCGCCTATTTCCTTGCAGACCATCCAATTTGGTCCAAATCCAAACAAACGTCAGAGGTCAACACAGTTAGCAAAGAACAACCATGGCAAATATTCTTTGATGGTGCTGCCAGACGATCTGCTGCTGGAGTGGGGGTGGTGCTAATATCCCCACACAAACATATATTGCCTAACGGTTACTCATTAACAGAACCATGCACGAATAATGTGGCGGAATACAATGCGCTCATTATCGGCTTAAAGATAGCTCTGCAACTGGAGGTGAATTATTTAGAGGCATATGGAGACTCTAAGTTCATCGTCAATCAGATGACAGGTGAGTATGAAGTCAAACATGAAACCCTCATCTCCTATTATCAGCTGGCCATTGAGCTAGCAGGATATTTTGAACAATTTTATATATATCATATATCTCGGAATGAGAACGTCTATGCAAATGCCCTTGCCGCATTAGCTGCAACATTGGTGATCCCGCCAGGTGAAGCTAAAAGCATCACCATTGGTAGCAGAGAACTCCTCCACCCAGACACGGTGTCCCAAACCGAAGAGGTATGCCAGACAGGTCTAATACTGGAATCCCGATATTGGCGATTTCCATTTATAGATTACGCCCTACATGGAATACTACCAGAAGATCAAAAGGAAGCCACCTCCATAAGGAGGAAGGCCCCGAGATTTTATTATGACCATAAGTTTCAGACTTTATATAAAAAGTCAAAAGAAGGTCTTCTGCTACGCTGCATATCAAGAGCAGAAACAGATGAAGTGCTGAGGGAAACACATGATGGAGTATGTGGAGCTCATCAGCCCGGTCCAAAACTCGGAAACTGCATAAGAAGGCTGGGATACTACTGGCCAAACATGATTACAGAGGCAATGACATACGCCAAACGGTGCCATGCATGCCAAGTACATGCCAACTTTATTTATCAACCCCCAGAATACTTGCACAATACCATTGTTAGTTGGCCATTTGAGGCATGGGGAATTGATATTGTGAGGCCAATAAATCCCCCGTCATCCAGAAGACATCGGTTTATTCTTGCAATAACCGATTATTTTTCAAGATGGGCCGAAGCCGTGCCCATGAGAGAGGTGAAAAAGACAAATGTGATTAATTTCATCAAGCATCATGTCATTTACTGTTTTGGCGTCCCCCGAAGGATCATCCATGATAATGGATCGCAATTCATCAGCCAAGGATTCTCAAGATTCTGTGATAAGTTCAGAATCAAAGATATTGTTTCAACGCCATATAACCCCGCGGCAAATGGGTTAGCCGAAGCTTTCAACAAGACAATCATTAAACTCCTTCGGAAGTTTGTCTCTTCTAACAAAAGGGACTGGGATGAAAAGCTGGGAGAATGTTTGTGGGCTTATCGCACCACCGTTCGCACCCCGACAAAAACTACTCCATTCTCTTTGGTCTATGGAAGCGAGGCCGTCTTGCCTCTCGAAATCCAGATTCCATCACTAAGAGTTGTCTTAGCCACAAAGATGACGACAACAAAGATTACAAGAACTAGAGGCGTTAGATGAAAAATGTCTCAGGGCTCAACAACAAATTGAGTTGTATCAAGCACGAATCGCGCAAACGTTCAATAAGAACGTTAAACCGAGGACCTTTAAACAAGGAGACTTGGTTCTGGCTGTTAAAAGGCCGATGGTGCTGACCCACAAGACTAAGGGTAAATTTGAACCCAAGTGGGAGGGACCGTTTATCGTGGAGACTGTGTATTCCAGTGGAGCCTACTGTTTAATGAATTAGAATGGCGATAGGATGATAATGCCGATCAATGGCAAATTTCTGAAGAAATACTATGCTTTACAAACCAAAGTGGTGACATGATAACTATCCCATCTAGTTCATAAATCTTTGGTGTGCCCAATTCAAGTTATGCAGATGAGCCTTGAACCGCCTCCAATTTGTTCAAGTTACACAGATGAGCACTTGGACTCCTTCTTAGGCATGTGCAAATGGGTGCCTCTATCGAAATTCGATGAATCCTAACACGATCATCTTTGGTGTGCCCAGTTCAAGTTACGCAGATGAGCCTTGAACCGCCTCCAATTTGTTCAAGTTACGCAGATGAGCACTTGGACTCCTTAGGCATGCGCAAATGGGCGCCTCTGTCGAAATTCGATGAATCCTAACACGATAATATTTGGTGTGCCCAGTTCAAGTTACACAGATGAGCCTTGAACCGCCTCCAATTTGTTCAAGTTACGCAGATAAGCACTTGGACTCCTTCTTAGGCATGCGCAAATGGGCGCCTCTGCCGAAATTCGATGAATCCTAACACGATCATCTTTGGTGTGCCCAGTTCAAGATTACGCAGTTGAGCCTTGAACCGCCTCCAATTTGTTCAAGTTACGCAGATGAGCACTTGGACTCCTTTTTAGGCATGCGCAAATGGGCGGCTCTGCCGAAATTCGATGAATCTTAACACGATCATCTTTGGTGTGCCCAGTTCAAGTTACGCAGATGAGCACTTGGACTCCTTCTTAGGCATGCGCAAATGGGCGCCTCTGCTGAAATTCGATGAATCCTAACACGATCATCTTTGGTGTGCCCAGTTCAAGTTACGCAGATGAGCCTTGAACCGCCTCCAATTTGTTCAAGTTACGCAGATGAGCACTTGGACTCCTTCTTAGGCATGCGCAAATGGGCGCCTCTGCCGAAATTTGATGAATCCGAACCCGATCATCTTTGGTGTGCCCAGTTCAAGTTACGCACGAGAGCCTTGAACTGCCTCCAATTTGTTCAAGATACGCAGATGAGCACTTGGACTTCTTTCTCAGGCATGCGCGATTAGGCGCCTCTGCCGAAATTTGATGAATCCTAACCCGATCATCTTGGTGTGCTCAGTTCAAGATTACGCAGTTGAGCTTTGAACCGCCTCCATTTATTTACGAGAGCCTTCAATTGCCCAATGCTATTACAACAGCGGGAAGAGGAGATCAAATTCCTCGCCAACCCTATCATACTGGGGGTAAAAGTATGAAATCAATTGCCCAATGCTATTACAGCAGCGGGAAGAGGAGATCAAATTCCTCGCCAACCCTATCATACTGGGGGTAAAAGTATGAAATCAATTGCCCAATGCTGTTATAGCAGCGGGAAGAGGAGATCAAGCTTTTCGCCAACCCTATCATACTAGGGGTAAAAGTATGAAATTAACTACCAAATGCTGTCAAAAGCAAATGGGAGAGGAAATCAATTCCTCGACAACTCACCATGCTGAGGGGAATAGCATGGCTAGCCCAACGCAAATGACGATTGGTAAAGGCTAATCAAATCCGTTGATAGCTGGGGGTTTGCTAAAAATCCCATAAAACCTGTCATGTTAAGTCTTTATCTCTGACAGTATGATTTGGATTATTTCCATCTCCGTTCAAGATACGCAAATGAGCCTTGGACTATTTTACCTAAAAACAACTAAATCATTTTGATGACAAGTTATCTGTTGTGCAAACAAATTTCATAGCCAACAAATAAAAGAATCAAAAAGGAGTTATCTTTATTCATTATTCAAAAGGAATGGGTGTACAAAAGGGTTCGGAGAATCAGTAAAGATCTCTTTTATTACAAGTTCTTGTTACAAAAAGAATAAAGGAATAAAAGAATAAGAACAAAGTTACGGATCCCCTAAAAGCCTCAACTTGTTCGTCGCTTCATCAATTACTCGACGACGAGTCTCCTCCACAGAGTGTTGAGCCTGCCGGCGTAAGTCATCATCACTTATCGCCAGTTGCTGGGCCAACTGCTGGCGAAAGTCTTCAATAGTGCGACTTCTTATTGCGCCTTCTTGTTCAAGTTGTCCTTATTGGATGAGCAACTCTTCTCTTTTCTTGACAGATTCTCCTAGCCGAGATTCGCTGGCCTCCAGAATAGCTCGGGCCTTAGCAATAGTATCTCTAGCTCTGAGGATAGCAGCCTGGCTCCCCTCAATATCAAATTCCACTGCCTCTAGCCCCCTGAGGACTGATTCCTGGCTAGCTCGTAGTTCTGCCAACTCCCGAGACCAAACTTCCTCTTGATGCCTCAATTCCTCTCGACGCGATGTTGATTCTGCCCGAAGCCGCGCCAGTTCTATCTCAGTGATCGCCTCCACATCTGCTTGACGAATTGTGTTTAGCGTGCTCACTTGCTCTTCCAAAGCTTCAAGGTGAGCCCGGTAGGGAGCTGCTCGGTCTCGTCCCCCGATCCTTTCAATGTTATCCAAATAGCTGGACAACATTGGACGTCCAAGATTAAGGAAATCTCTTCCATCAAGGATCAGCCCGATACATCTTCTTAGCAGCTGCATAAAGTCATTAATACTATGGTTGAAGAATTCTTCAAGAGGGTCCATAGTATCTACGTTTAAAGCAGGCAGCGCCAACGAAGATGTCGATGGCAGAGGAGTGGTGTCCGCTGGGGTCGAGGAGGAAGAAGCCCGTCCCTGTACCAGGTTCATAACATGCGGGGCTAGTAAAGCCAACATGGACTTGGCAGAACTAGGAACCCGAGGAGAAGTATCGCTAGTATAGGTCACTTGGACAGTGCCACCAGCAGGGGTAGACGATGGTGTTTCTTCACCCGAAGCTCCTCCAATGGCAGAAGTAGTTTCGAATGAGAACTTCAAATTTTCCTCATCCCCCGCTGAAAGACTTGGAGCTGGAGGAGTTGCAGGTGTCTCGACAGCCATTATGGTAGAAGGCGTTAGTATTGCTGGCTGAGGAGCAGAAGGCACACCGACAACTATTGGAAAAGTCTCTTCGGAGCAGACATTTGGTGTTGGAGACGGCAAACTTGGAGACGGAGTAGCTTCTCTTGCCGCGGCTGCAACAATTAACTCTGTCCTGTCATCGCTCCCAAGTTCATCAATTGGGGGAATTGAAGAAGGAACAGAGGCAGGAGTGGGTGTGAAGTAGTCTGCATCAAATTCAATTGCAGAACTATCCAAGCCGCCAACTGAGCCAGTTGTACCAGAATAGTCCACCCTCTCCTCAAACTCCCCCTTGGTAGTCGAATACATTGGCGAGTGGGGATGACCACCTGCATTTCAGGAAGCAAGCAAATGGTGTTACGTATAATGATAAAGTGAAATAATGGACAAGAGATAGAACACGAAGAGCCATACCAAGGGATACAAGTCCAGTTGTCGGACTTGAAGGGGGAGCCGTTGTTGTCTCCAGAAGCGTTCCCGTCTCACTACCCAGTGGTAGAGCCGCAGGGTGTTTGACAGGTTCTACCGTCGGAGGAGTCGGAACCTCGGGAGCACTTGGAGCCCCAGCAGGTCCCCTCTCCCCTGCGGCGCTGGAGGTAGAGTTGAAGCCAGCAGATCCGAAGCGAACTTGACAGCCGCTTCTTGGGCGGCTATTAGAGTTCCGAGAGCCAACTTCTTCTTCTTTTGGGAAGGCCCCTTCTTTGGGGCACCGTGGCGTTTGAGGGTCGAGCTCCAGGGGAGGATGACGAGAGGTTGAGGAGCACCTCCAACATCAGTGTTGTCATCATCATTATTATCATCATCGTCAGACTCGCTGACGTCTGAGGGTTCGGCCGCTGCGCCAAGGAATTCATCCATTCCTTTTACCCTCACTCTTGAAACACCTTGGCGGCTAATGTAGAAAGTCTCAATCTCCTTGCAACAGGTTCGGTTGATGGAGAAGTGGGGCACGTCAGCATTTGCAATGTTGTACCATGTGCAAAAGCTAAGAGTCATGGCCAGTTCTGGCGACTTCTGTGGCAGGATGAATTCAGCTCCGGTCCCACCAGCTGCAAAATGAAACCAGCCGCGGGCACCCTCGTACAGATTCCCCTCACAGGAAAAATTCTTGTTCGGATTACCCACATAAAGTTGGGAATATCCGAACTGGTGAGCAAAGCGGCTCGGAGTGTACGGTTCGATAAGACACTTGGCATCTTGACGATACACCAGGTGCCCGGGTCGGAGGAGCCACCAGAACGCTCCCGAGGATAAGGCAGTGAAGTTATCTGCTCCCGCAATATCCTTCAACTTCAACCCATATCCACCACCAGGGAAGTCGGGGAAGCACCGGAAGATCTCATAATTTTGGTGATGCCGGAGTATCTTCCGGATTTGAGACATATAGTGATGCTTCCATGAAGAGCGCTCGTATAACTCCACAAAATAGGACTTGTCACCAGAGCGGTGTGAAGCAGCACTCATCAGAGACGGGCAGTGCATGACGAGCCACGCCATCAGATAGGTATAAGGTATCTCCACCCTAGGGTTCGGAGTCTGCACCTGGGCAATTTCTTTTGACTTGCCTTTCCCTTTCCCTTTGCCCTTATCAGCAGGGATGAAGTCATTACAGAGTGTTCGCAGTCCATGCTGTAGATTGCACACCATAGCGGGAAGAAGTCCGAAAGGTCGGCCGTATGCAAGGAGAACTGCTGGGTATAGCACAGTCATTGCAATTGCCTCTTTTGGCAATGACGGCACAACACATCTTTTAAACCACAGCATCAAGAACCCAGCAATAAGGCCTCTATTGGATACTGGGAACTGAGCTTGATAGTGGTAACTCTTGAAGGAGGTGCCAGGACCGAATCCACCTTCGTTGGATTCAGTAGTATAATACATTAGGCAGGTCTTGACGATGTGGCGATCGATCTCTGCAATGTAGATAGGGGTATAACCATGGATAGTTGTTGAACTATCTTTAGAATTCAAATTAGCGAAAAGGTAATCGGCCCATTTTTTGTGGCTGATACCCTGATTACGCATACCTGTCAGGTCAGCACATATGCGGTAATGGCACATCATCAGCCAGTATGTAGCATAGATGCGCTCGTCCTTCGCCATCAGCATGTTCAACTCTTCAGTAGTAGGGATATACTCTTCATAGGGGACTTCGCCCATGGAAAGCCCAGATACCTCGAACATCTCGTGGAGAGCGAACCCTAACTCACCCACTGGTGTAAAAAGGGTGCAGGTTTCGGGGTTTTACATATCCAGAAAGCAGAAGAAATGATAAGCACTCTGAGGGACCCAAATTGAACATTTCTGATGGCCTTGTATAAACCAATCTCCTTCAGAATGGGTTCATGAGAGTCCAACATATATTGAATAAGGCGGGCCCACCACATGTTGCCAGATGAATAAACCTAGCCAGGCATTCTGAAGTCACTAGCTGGGTATTGGCCTTCTTTCGCCAGGAACTCACTCAGGAAAGTTCGTGCGCGGATCAAAACCTCTCCTACTGGATGCTCCTTGTCAAATCTGCCTGGAAGCAAACCAGTAATACATCTGGTAGGGCCATCTTGATAAGCCTCATGTGCGCCCAATTTACCCGTTGGGACGCCGTCCTGTTCTTGAGTTAACCCCCACTCTAATTCACGATGCGTCGCCAGCCTCCGAAGATAGATCAGGGGATAGCCACGCTCCATTCTAGGCAGAAACATTAAAGCTTCGCCAGAATTATAGAGCCACTTGCTTTCCTCTTCAAAGAGGATCTGGTCTGATTGCTCCATTATATCTCCGAAGAGAAATGCGGGCTTCTCTAGTGCTTCTCTGTTCATGGCTTCAAAGGCCGCATCAGTTATAATTTTCCATGCAGTAGTGGGATGATATTTAATCAACTTCTCCCTGCGCTCTCTCAAATCTGGTTTGTACGCGGCCAGGATGGTGGTGAAGCGAAATTGAGCTGATGGATCAGAACCCCCGGCAAAACCAAAGTAGTGCTTATGGGGAAGAGCTTCCACCGAATACCCTACTGCAAAAGGGAAAATCAAAATTAGAAAAGTTTCTACAAAACAGAAAATTTTTCTAAGTCTGGAAACGCGAAGCTAAAAATTAGACCGCGCGAAGCTAAAAGTAACTCCGCGCAAAGTTAAAAATTAGACCGCAGAAATCAAAATAGCCTCGCGTTTCAACGCGACTGCTAAATCAAATAGCCTTGCGTTTCAAACGCGACTGCTACTCAAAATAGCCTCGCGTTTCAACGCGACTGCTACTCAAAATAGCCCCGCACTTCAAAATACGAGGATGACGCGATAGCTTCGCGTAAGAAGAAAACCAGAGGCTTTTCTTCTTCTCCAAGCCATACGGCCGGAGTACGGCGATCTCGCCAGTGATCAATCGGTTAGAACCAAGCCAAATCACTTTAAAAAGTGTTAAATAGAGAGATTCTTACCCCCAGTAGGTGTAGCATGGTCTGGCCCACTGCTGCCATGACCGCTGCCGCCGCTGCTTGCGCCAGTCGCTGACGGCGAGTCTGCGCGGGAAGAAGCACGAGTCTTGGGTGCCATTGCTTGAAAAATTGAGGAAAATCGATGGGAAATCGGGAGAAACTCGGTCGGAAAAACGCTCGGGTCGCCTGAACTCTGATCGCTTGAATCTCCAAGTCTCTGGAAAATTCTCAAATGAAGTAAGAAAGAAGAGGAATAGAGATTCTATTTAAATGAAAGAAACCGCCTCTTGGAATTCGGCGAGAGTTTCGGAGAAGATAACTGACCAAAACGAGAAGCTATTAGTTTCGGGTAATGATGGAAAACGCGAAGTTATTAATTTCGCGCAACTATGAAAAATGCGAGGCTAACTTAGCTTCGCGTTCCTATGAAGAACTTGGATTTTTGGCAAGAACAATTTGGCACTTCCATCTAAGTTAAAATGATCTTTACCCGATCATTTTGGT
Organism: Dracaena cambodiana; assembly: GCA_036321105.1. Lineage (NCBI taxonomy): Eukaryota > Viridiplantae > Streptophyta > Magnoliopsida > Asparagales > Asparagaceae > Dracaena > Dracaena cambodiana. Next base: position 31,509,454 of record JAYEPQ010000015.1, on the reverse strand, counting down.
ATTAATAATCTAAGTTACGCAAATGAGCCTTAGGTTATTTTATCAAAATTATAAACCATCTATTTATTGAGCAAGCAAGATTCTTAAAGCCGACAGATGGAGAGGAAAATATTTGCCTTTAATTCACAAAAGAAAAGATTACTAAAGAAGAGGGAGTTATAGCTCTCCCAAAAACTTCTACATATTCATCGACTCATCAATAACCTAAACGGCGAGATTCCTCCGCGGGGTGTTGAAGTTCAATTCCAGGGTTCACATACAAGAGATCTCCTCTGCAAATGACAACTATGATCTGTTTAAAGTTCTTAGTGGATTATCTGAAGATACTGCTACAAGAATCCTAATGAAGATGCACAAGTTGGATTCGACATGCTACAAGCCCGTAGATGATCATCTCTATCACTTTGGAAAGCAACAGAGATTGTCATCTAACAGAAATGGTTCTCAAGAAAACTTAATGGGCTGCCGCAGAGTTCTTGTAACTCCTTCAAAAGTTTACCTTTAGGAGCCAGAGCTTGAAACCTACAACTATGTTGTAAAGCATATGCTTCTGGCTTCCTTAGAGTTACTTTTGCTGATGAAGACCGGTGCACGACTAGCCTTTGAAGATATATCAGGGAAAAGCTACACTCCACGCTGGCCAGAGATATCAGCAAGTCATTAGACTGAATCTGGTTCACTGCAAAAGAAGAATCAGGAGTTTGACAAAATTTGGAAAATCTTCTAAGTATGAAAACACGGAGCTAAGGATAACTCCGCGTGCAGCTGAAGAAATAGCCCCGCATTTCAGGCGCGAGGATAACGCGATAATTTCGCGTAGAGAAAAATCAGAGTTCCTCTCTGACTTCTCCTTCTCCTTCAAGCCATACGGCCGGAGAACGGCGGTCTCGCCGGTGAAATAAACAATTGGCCAAATTAAAACCAAGCTAAAACATCCCAAAATGGTTCTGAGAAGACCAAAAGTTAAAGTTTTTACCTTCAAAAGACACTGCATGAACTGGTTCGCCGTTGTGTCTACTTCCACGGCCGCTGCCACTGCCGCTAACGCCGGCCAACGTGTATGAAGCCGTACTCTTCTGGAGCAACATCCTAAATGGAGAATTGAGGAAAGATTAGTCGAAGATTGTTCGTCGACATGAGTCACTCGATTGGCGGAACTACGGATTCTTCAAACTCTTCCAGTGAAGAAAAAGATGAGTCAAAGACTCTATTTAAACAGATGATCCGCCGCTTGGTATTCGGCACAGAAGTTCAGGGTAACTAATGAAGCAATTACTCATTTCACTGAAAAAATGAAACTAATTAGCTCCGCGAAAGTGAACAAAAACGCGAGATAAACTTGGTATTTTAACTCTGCGTTTGACGATCCAAAGTATTTCAAAATTTACTAAGTTCTAAGCCATTTTGAAAACTTTGGAGGGGGTTCTGTTGGCAGTGAAAATTTCTAAGTAAATAGGATTTTCCACAACAGAACGCGGAGCTAACCCAGTAGCTTCACGTCTGGCTAGTTTTAGCCTCGCGATGAGTAAAACGCGGGACTATCAATAGCTTTGCGTTAGTTCCGCATTCTGGTTATTTAGCGCCGCGTTTTGATGCGATTAGCTCCGCGTGAGCAGATAACCAGAATCTCAAATTGATTGAGATTATGATTTGGGCTTATCCAAATACCCAAATTAAGTCCAATCAGAACTCTAAATCAAGAGATTTAAATCAAAACTAAGATATTTGATTGGAATCCTTGATGAGTGCGAATTCTATTTAGATAGAAGCTCTTGCATTGACCTGGGGATATAAATACCTTCTTGGTGAAACCCTAGGGGTCTTTCTTTCGGCAATTGAGATCTTTTCCTCTTGGAGAATTCAAGTTACGCATAGAGCCTTGAGTTTATGAAACACCAGAGAAGATCGTCTACAGTCGGCCGCCATCTTCAAGAGAGAAGAGTTCGACGCCCGATCGTTCAAAGGAACTACTATAGATCCCATCGCCACAGATCCCACAATATTGTAAAAGAGAGAGATTGAAATATAAAATCCTCTCGTTTGTTCTTTTTTTATCTTGTTCACTTCTATTGTGATCCAAGTTGTATTTAATGGAAGGAAAGCAACAAACTTTTGCGACGAACAATATATTATATGCATATTTTTTTTTCTAGTGTTGTCATATATGTCACCCTTATGCTTTACATACTATGTTTGAAGGTGATTTAGTGTGTGAACACCAATATTGGTGTTATATTTATTCATATTTATTTATTAATAACTTTTGACGTCAATATTAAAGTGGACAAGTCTATTGCATATATTTGATTTCAAGTGTGATTCATGTACTTTTTACAAGTGTGATTCATGTACTTTTTAATCTCATGTGATGAAAATAAAAAAATATTTAAGGAGGTTGTATGTTCCAAGTGATAGAAAAGAACTACCAATATTAAGAGTGACTTATTCTTAAATTTAATGTCATGTTCACTTCTCATAAACACGAAAATCAGCATCACTAAATAGGAGGGATAACCTCATCAAAAATGAGACGTGAAACAAAAAAGAAAAAATTTATATGGTGTATAAACTCTTGAAGATAAGAATTGCTGAGCAAGATAATTTTTTTTTTTTGCATATCATATTGAGGGGGAGTGTTGGTTCAACGAAATGATGATAAGGTAAAACACGATGTGTCTCCTTATATAGTTTCATATTTTTGTTTTGAAAATCTATAACACATGAGGTTGACACATTACTTTTTGAACTTTCTTACACTCATGTGTTTATGCATTAAGGTGAATATTATTGTTTAGGATTTATTTTGCGAACTCTATATATAACTCGCTTGTATTTTCTAATTCTATATATGTATGTATATGTGTGTGTGTACACACACACACACACACACATATATATATATATATATATATATATATATATATATATATATATATATATATATATATATATATATATATGAAGAATGGAAATAAACCGTTGGCTCGCACATGTTACTTGACTTGAGTTGGGGTTCATTTCCACTATGTCTAAGAATTTTTTTCTTAAGATTTCTCTTGGATTATGATCTTGACCTCCTAGGATTAACTCATTACCAATTTCTTTGGTTTTAGTTTTGATTTGGTATATATATATATATATATATATATATATATATATATATATATATATATATATATATATATATATGTTTGTTAATTTTAACAAACGGAAGATTAGTGTCAAATAGAGCGAGATTAGGCTGAGAAGGGGAGTATATATGTAACCGAATCAATATTGATTTCATGACGCTCATGTCTCATATTTGTGTCCATGTATGTATTTTTTTTTTTTACAATATAATGATACCTGCATTTGCAGAAAATTTGGTGTCATGCACTAAACATATGGTTTATGTCACGAAATTACTAGGGGAGATAGTATTAGGAACTTTTATCCTATATGTATGACAAATTATGCTAAAAACACGATGAGAAAACTCAGAGAAATATACTTTGCATAAATCTATGCATGTGCACAGATTATTGAGCTTTTGTTATCCTACCTGTACTGTACCTAGAGAGTGCTTAAGCGGCAGCTCCACACCAACTAGTACCCCTACTACTTGATTGATTTAATTTTCAACTCAAGATGGCTTGTCGCTGGAGCTACCTATAGCCCAGTGATTAAAATATGGAATTAAAATTTGATTTCTCCTTTTTTAGATTAAATTTCTTCTATTCTATTTTTTACGTAATAGAATTATCACATTTATGCATGATATAAGATCATTAGAAAGATCTAGATTGTGTAAGCATTCTTTTACTAGCAACGATAGTTGTTACAAATCCCCACAGGCTATGAATATAGCGATGGATCAAAGAAAATATAATATGTAAAATTAAATTTTGATGTGGCCCTAGTTTAAGATTCAGCCCCAAACTTTCTGTCTAACCACGGGATGAGGGATGACTCGCCATTGATGGCAGAACAGTGGGCCATCTTTGACTGCAACAACGTCGGGGCTCAGTCAGGGTCCGTATCTGGTAGGATATTGCCATCAATGGCAGCTGCTAATGGTAGAATAGTGTCATCGATGAGTCTGTGCATGTGATAGACATTGTCTACAATAAAATTTTATTATTATATATGTGCCATATTATAAAATACCATTATAGATGTTTGCTCCTTTAGTTCGAATCATGAATGATAATTGTAAATGTTTCATACTCATAAAACGTAATGAATTCATGGAGTCAAGAAGGAACTTGAAGAAAACTGCACACATATTCTGGGAGGTACTTTTTATGAGGTTCTGCAGCTGAAATTTAGGAACCTGACAAAAGAGGTTATAGGTGATTATTGAAACACTATAATCATTGTAGGGTCGTGCAGCTGGAGTTTTTACACACTAGAGTTCTTGTTTTCATTAGTATCTAGCTGTACGTTCTGAAACAGAACTAAAAATCATGATCGTAGTATCGAGTATATATACGGAATACTCATAAAACATTTGATACACTAATCGTGATATTTCCAAACTTTATTCATACTTGATACTAATATCATGTTTCCTGTCTTGCTTATACTTTAGATCCATTACTGTTACAGTTACATCACAAAACCACATGAAAAACACATTCTTCCATTTATATGATTGCCCGACATTCAATAAGAGCATGATATAATCCATAATTTCCCTTATTCAAGACATGATTTCTTTATGACACATTGCTTATTGTTCATATTGTTGATGTGTTGTTTATTTATACACATAGAATGTCTATATGTTGTATATTGTTTTATTTTTATGCTTATTAGATTGTTCTAACGATCCTGGTTCAACAAATCCAGACAAAATTGCTTTACAGGTGATCAAGTAAGAGGAGCCACTGTACTTGGATGTGTATATGTTTAGCAAAGGGAAGGAGTGTGCTAGGTGTTTTTGCAACATAAATCTTTATGAGAGTATCTTGAGTTGAACATATTCTGGTATCTTTATAAGTTAACAATGTTATCCATTTTATCTTTGCTTTTCAAATGTTAAGTTCTGAAATTGTAATAAGGATTATTACTTATTTGAATGTTCTCATATATATCTTGGTTTGTTCATTGTTCCATTGAAATAAAGTACTCATTATTTTCTATTATCGTTTTGTTATATGTATGTGATAATATGACAGTAGTATTAGATTGATTTACTAAACATTTAGACTCGACATATTTATTTTTGATATGTCTTTGAACGCTATCCATATATCGGGATGCAGGCGTTACAATGTTCTACTACAATTTTCGAAGCAGTACATCATGAACTAAGAATAAAATACCTTAAGATTAAAAAAAAAAAAAATACATTCAGTGAGCTAACTAGTTAAGGCCGAGCATGCAACTTCTTATCATCAAATGTTGGTCTAGTGCATTCTTATACTCCAAGGAAGCAACTGAACTTAACCCCTTTTAAATTTTTATATTGGAGTTTTCCTTGTTCTATAACAAAAAAATACATTGGTCTAACTTTTACCCATCTTTTTTCTCCACTACAAACAAAGACTAAACAATTAAATTGATACAAAATTTACTTGATGGAGATGATATTGCCACAAAAATATAGTTTTAATTCACGAAAATTCGATACTAACTAAAGAGCCATATCTCGTAATCAGGGCTATAAATATGAGATCTATTGATGTACGAAAATACAATCCATTTAGTACAAAATTGGGTTGATAAAAAACTAATAGACAATCCTTGAGAATTCGGATGCTAAAGGTAGATGACGGTGTACGGAAGCGATTTAGGGTTTGTGGTGGAAAATTGAGGAAGAATTTAGGGTTTTGGGATAAATTAGGGTTTGGATCTCACGTCCAGGCGAATCACATACCCACTCTCTCATGAATCACTCGAGAAAAGATTTGATAAAGCAAATCATATGCTCTTAAAAGAAATCATATTTCACTTTTTATCAAATTAGGATTTTACAAGTTATATATATAGAGAATTCTAAAGCAATAAAATAATACTAAATCTATCCGAATTTCTAATCAAATCTAATCAAATTCTAATGCAACAAGATAATACCAAATCTAACTAAATCCTAATCAAGTTCTAATCAAATCTCTATCCGTATGGTTTTAAAGGGACAAAAGGTTGGCAATATATCTAAAGGCTAATTCTGCTCAGAAGAGATACTCTGATTATAATGATTAATTAATGCCAGAACAAGCAATTTAATCCAGTTTCCAGATTCTCACAAGTCTCGGCTTCAATTGTGTATTCAAGTTCATCTTCACAAGCCACCTTCCTCTGACGCAGCGCCTTCGAGACAAAGGACCACCTGCTATCTTTTGGTTCGTTAGGCTTGGACATGGAAGAGAACATGGCTTGAAGGAGAGAAACAGTGGTCACCCTTGTTTCCGTCAGCATCCTAATTGCCATCCATGCATCACAATCCCTATCAAGGGTTGGAATAGATCTGAGCTCGCTATCTGTCTGCCTCAATGAGCGGACTGCATCTTTTCTACGAAGGGCCAAACCAAGGTCTTGAGCATGCACCTTCATCACTACCAAGTTATCATGCATGACGGTGCATGTGTCCAAATGCCTGATACACCGATCAAGCTCTCTCTCTCTCTCTCTCCCCATCCATTTCTTCTGATGTGCATTGGAGGAGAGAACTTGTTGGTTGCTTTGCAATTGCAGGATCTCTTTGATGCTGTTGTACAGATCCCCAAGCTCTCTCAATCGACTGCACATCATTTTCAGTGTTGCGGAAGATGCATGCTGATGCTACAAATGTCCTTGGTTGCTGCAGCTCTTCTTCGACTCTGAGAGTAAGGCGGTGGGGTCTCGAGGGCATGCTTCTGGACCGAACATGGAAACGTTGGTCTACCACAGGAGAAGGGCTAGCCATCTCTGTATTTCAGAACTGGAGCTGAAAGTAGAGAAGACAATTGATGAGAAGGATAGAAAAGATCAGACGTTATGCTTTTAGAAATGGACTTATCTTCTTAAATATATATCAATGTTGATGGAGAAGCAATGGAGGCATAAAGAATCTTGGCAGCTCAGCGTTCCATGTGATGTCATTGTGAATGATTCTCGAAACTATTTTCTAAAGGATCAGATCCATGTGCCCGTTCTATTAGGTCCCTAACAAGGGAATCGTTCATGAGGGTGATGCCCTTTGTTATAGTCATTTGTTAAGTAAAGGTCTATGCGTGTTTGTCTCCCAGACAGCAGCATATCAGTTCTCACGATACCTAGATGTTTATACATGGCCAAGAATTCTTACAACAGAGCACCTTAAACAAAAACAAAATATGCACATGATTGGAGTTATTTTATATAACTTTTACACTCATCTTTGTTATAGTATTCAAGTCACGGAATCTACTAGGACTGACATCTGAATTATCCCCTTGCAATCTTATTTATATTATTATTCTCAGCTCGTGTTGTTAGGTATCTGTCGGACAAGACACTTATTGCCATGTTTATGTTTTTGTGGTTTTCTATGTGTGCGAACATGTAGTGTGTTTGTGGGTTGTGTCATGTCACACCCGCGTGGATGTGTCTGTCTCAGTGCAACCTAGCTGAACATGTGGCAAATAAATCAAAGTCCCAGTATGTTCTAGGCATTTTAGAATCTCTGTATTGGGCACTTGGAATTGAAAGAAAAAGTCAAAGTCGGTCTAGAAGATCTCCTGGGACGGTACGAAAAAGATGGGATTCTTCCTTAATCAGCCTTTTTTTGAGGGGTGGGGTGGTAATTTTCTTTTCTACAGGGAATTTAACCTGAATAGCTCTTGTATGTCGAGCTTCTTCTTTTTTTTCTTGCAACAGAATCCGAATACCTTTTTTATTTCAATTTTAGATTTCTCTAATTAAAACCAAGAAGAGAAATACAAAGTTCCACCAATCAAATTAAGTGATTTCCTTATTTTAATTTCCAACATGTAAAAAAAAAAAGTTTACAAGGCTGCCTATGCGACAAAGCATAAACGTATACACCCTCGGACCAAACTATTTGAGTTATGCATCCATAATATGCAGTTCTCCAACATAATCAAGCTCATGTCGATTATATACTTGCACATCTGCTTGCCTGTTTATAAGAGTGACAACTTGTTTGTACATTGTTTCCAATCAAACTTGTACCCAACCCAAAATTCAACATGGCAAAATCCGAAGACCTTAATCATATTCTTAAACTTTCTCTCCTTTTGTGCTAGGAAAGTTATAAGGCTGTGGCATCATGTTGGTGGTAAAAATTTCCAAAATTAGTGAAAAAGGAAAGATTTCACGCAGGACGCAGAGCAAATTCTGTAGCTCCGCATCTGGCCATAAAATAATTTCGCGTACCATAACTTCTTGTTCTAAGTGATTAACTCCGCGTAAGTAGACTCTTAAGAATCCTGAATTTATTGATATTGAGATTTTGGCTTATCCAATACTCGAATTGTATCCAATCAGAATTCAAATTCAAGAGATTTAAATAAAAACTAAGATATTTGATTAGAATCTTGGATAAATGTAAACACTTTTCAATTTTAATTTATTGGAAACTCTTATATTAACTCAAAACTATAAATACCCTCTTGAGGTAGCCTTTGAGGATCTTTTGATCGTTTTGGAGTTCAAGTTACACACGAGAGTCTTGAATTCACATAGATCAGCACAGAGAGATCCAGGGCCGACCATTATCTTCATCAAGAAGAAAATTTTCATATCAGATCGTCAAAATATACTACTAGATAGAACCCATCGCCACACTAGAACCCACAAATATTGTAAAAGAGAGAGATAATCTATAAATCTTCTCGTTTGTTTTTCTATTATTCTCTTTCATTGTAATTAAGTTATTCAATGGAAGGATGTAAGAATTTTGCGACGAACAAACTGGTAACCACAGTGGGAGATATCTCGTTTACTGAAAAAGAGATTGTGGCGCAATCCGAAGTGGGAAGATCAGATCGGTCATTGATATGCTTATTATAGAAATTGACCAGCAGAAGTACGAGGAGTATCTCTCCTCTAGACAGATAACCTGATCGAAATGCAGCGCTATCACCGCGTGAGCTCCAATACTTGTAAATCAGGTAATAGGGAATCCACCGTTAAACGGGGACCCATGGAGCCTATGGCATAGAGCCATTATTTGGGCAGAAAACCCTAGCAGAAGAAAATCTCCTCACTACCGAAGAAGGTCTGGGAACTTGTTTAACCAGAACTCAACTCTGTAATCAAAATCGTCGAGAAAAAAGAAGAGCCCTCAAAGCCCGCATTAAACGCGAGGCTGAGGAAGTGACAGAATGCAAGGCTACAATTGCACCTCGCGAACAGGCTTGCATTAATCGCAAGACTAGTCAAAATCGCGTTAAATGCGAATTTATGACTAAACCAGCTTGTGATGATAATTCTCCATGCGAGGTTACTGTTTCTGGATTTAAAACCAGAAAAATTAACATAACCGGCATAAAACGCGAGGATAATTTTATGACAGAACCAGCATGTAATGGAGACTCTCCATGCGAGGCTATTGAACTTTGACAGAAAACTGAACTAAGCGTAAATCATGAAGCCAGTAAAACTAGCGTCAATCACAAGGTTTGTTACGATCATGTTAATTGCGAAGATAAGCTCGCGTGTGATTTTCCACGTGAAGTTATCAAGCTTAAATTTGAGCCAAGAGTTAATCGCGAAACTAAGGATTCTTGCGTTAATCGTAAAACTAAGTAAGCGTGTGATTTTCTACGCAAAGCTAAGCAAAAATCTGAAGATGAATTTCTTCAGAAACGCCAAACTAGCGTAAAACACGAAGTTAGCATAAAACGCGAACCTATCTCCCAGCTTCGCATAAATGCTTCAAAATGCGAAGCTAACATCCAGCTTCGCGTAAAACAGCCTGAATATAAAATCAAGGGTTAATTACAGTCAGACCACCTGTAATATTGGGGGTTCGTAATTTAACACCCATGAAGTTTGTAACTCTAAAAAAACCTCCTGAACCTTTAACACTATTAGTGAGGGGTTAGTTATTATCACTCCCCTTTTATACTAAAATGCACTCCTTAACTCTAATACCATTTTACCCTCACTCCTTTCTTTAACCAGCACTCTCTCTCTCTCTCTCTTTCTCTCTCTCTCTCTCTCTCTCTCTCTCTCTCCTCTTTGTCCCTCCTCTCTCCCTCTTTCTCTTAGTCACTCATGCACCCACTTGCTCTCTTAATCCCAACCCCCTCTATTTTTTTTGGATTTTTTGTGTATGAAACTCTATTAAGCTTAAAATTTGATTATGATTTTTTTTGTATTTTATCTCTAACTCCTTAACTCTTTTAATCTCTTAGTTGCTACTAGCAGCAGCTGCAGCAGTAAGCAGAGCTGCTGCTGCAGCAGCTTGTAGGCTGCAAAGCTTGTGCTTGCAGCAAGCTTTGCAGCCTACAAGCTGCTGCACAGCAGCAGCAGCCTGTTTGCTGCTGCAGCTGCTGCTAGCAGCAACTAAGAGCAGCAGGTGCTGCTATTTCTCATCTTTTCTGAGGGTATTTGTGATTTTTTATAACACGTGCAAATTACGTGTCCTCCTAATTAACGTACAGTTCATGCCATTAGGATGCCCAAGGGGTTTTTTGAGAGTTTCAAATTTCAGGGGTGTTAAGTTGCACAACCCCAATACTACAGGGGTCTGACTGTAATTAACCCTAAAATCAAAGCTGATAATCGAATTACTGGACAACAATTTGACACCAATGATTCTGACAAACTTTAGTGGGCCCCTAGACCCTCTCAACAACCAGATGGGCCCTACAATTATTCACTATCTGAGGTCACCGACTTTAGAGATTATTTGATAAACAAAAGAAGTGTAACTCAAGTCCAACCAGACTCAACTTGTCATTGTGAGCAACTCATGATAGCAGTATCTATTATATTGAATAATTGTTAATGCAGTAAGAAAAGAGTGTCAGTATTTAATAGAATAACTGAGTGTTGGCAGTGAAAATTTCTAAGTAAAAAGGATTTTCCACAACAGAAAGCGGAGCTAATTCAATAGCTCCGCGTCTGGCTATTTGTAGCCTCGCATTTGAGAAAACGCGGAGATGATCAGTAGCTCCGCTTTTTTGGTTATTTAGCTCCGCGTTGCTCCGCGTGAGCAGATAACCAGAATCTCAAATTGATTGAGATGATGATTTGAGTTTATCTAAATACCAAATCAAGTCCAATCAGAATTATAAATCAAGAGATTTAAATCAAAATTAAGATATTTGATTGGAATTCTTGATGAGAGCAAATTCTATTCAGATAGAAACTCTCAAATCTTCATGGGGCTATAAATACCTTTCTGGTGAAACCCTAGGGGATCTTTTGGAAGTTTTGGTAAAGTTCGAGTTACGCGTGAGAGCCTTGAACGAATCAAAACCAGAGATCAGAGGTCTTCTTCTTCCTTCTTTTCGGTCTAATTGATCCTTTGGCAATTCAAGTACGCGAGAGAGTCTTGAAACCTTTTTGTGATCATCTTCCTCTTAGAGAATTCAAGTTACGCACAGAGCCTTGGATTCGTGAAGAGCAAAGACCGAGAGAAGAAATCAAGTCTACAGTCGGCCGATTTCTTCAAAAGAGAAGAAGTTCGACATACCGATCGTCAACAAGAACTGCTTGACAGATCCCACCGCCACTTATCCCACGTATATATTGTAAAAGAGAGAGATTGAACTATAAAATCCTCTCGTTTGTTCTTTTTATCTCTTATTCACTTTCATTGTAATTCAAGTTTATTCGATGGAAGGAAGCAAAGGAAATTCTGCTGCGAACAAACTGGCGACCACAGTGGGAGACATCTCTTTCACTGATGAAGAGATTGTGGCGTAATCGGACATCGACATGATCGGATCCGAAGTAGACACACTGGTCGTTGAATTCGACCAACAGAAGTATGAGGAGTTCCTCTCCTCTGGATCAGATGACTTGGACGAGACACGGCACTATCGTCGCATGTACTCCAATGCCCGAGTGACGCTTAGAAAGGAATCCACCGAGAAACGGGGATCCTTGGAGACTGCGACTATAGCGCCGGAGTCCACACAAGAAGTTCTAGCCGAGGATGAGCTTCCGACTGCCGAAGAAGACCTGGGGACTGGATTGACCAGGACTCAACTCCGGAACAGGAACCGGAGAGCGAGGCGTAGAGCCCTCAAAGCCCGCCTTGGATGCGGAGCTAATACCAGAGGACGCGAGGCTATGGTCCCTCGCAAACCGGCTCGCGCTACCCGCGAGACCGAACTCTACCGCGTTAAACGCGAAGATACAACTTGCCTTGAAAGCAAGGAAAAGCCAGCGTGTGATATTCCACGCGAGGCTATTGCTGAGCTTAGCGAGAGACGCGAAGCCAGCAAGATTTGTGCTAGTCGCAAAACATTTGACACTCGCGAGAGACGCGAGTATAAAAATTCTTTAAAGCCAGCGTGTGATTTTTCACAAGAGGCTGATATTAGGCCAAGCTAGAAACGCGAGGCTACTTGCGAGAAACGCAAGACTTTTGACACTCGCGAGAGACGCGAGTATAAATATTCTGTAAGGCCAGCGTGTGATTTTTCACGCGAGGCTGATACTGAGCCTAGCAAGAAACGTGAAGCCAGTAGTACTTGCAATAAATGCAAGACTTCTGATACCCACGAGGAACGCGAAGACGATTGGCAAATAGTTGTCAGTCATAAAAATCGTGCTAGGCGCGAAGCTATGATCTGCGTTAATCGCAAAGATAAGCCAGCGTGCAAGAATTTCCCTTCACGCGAGGCTATACGCCAAGCCAGCGAGAAACGCGAGGCTAATGTGGCAAGATGCGGAGCTATTCCTCAGCCCCGCGCTATGAGACGCGAGGCTACTCCTAAGCCCCGCGAGGATCGATCCAACTCCAGAATCAGGGTTGGTCAGTCAAAGAAAATTCAGTGGGTTCCTAAGCCCTCTCAAGAGTTGAATGGATCTCCTGACTCCACGGCTAAAGGCACTGATCTCAGGGAGTATCTCTCCAAGAAGAGAGGCATAGAACAGCTTCAAATTGAACCTACCTGTCACTGCCAGCAACTGATGACCGCAGTGTCCGCTGTAATGGACAACTGTGGCTGCAGTAAGAGCAGGGTATCTGTATTTGATCGATTAGTCGAGTCGGACAAGAACCCTACAAAGAAGTCGAAGACCACTCCCTTGAAAGAACGGAGAGCTGTAACCTTCAATATGGTGGGAAAAGGAAAGAAAATTGTGGAGACGGATGATGATTTGGAATCGAGTAATGAAGAACCTCCTCATAACACTCGACTTAAATCAGGAGCCGTCCCGCCTCGAAATTATAAGAGGCTTGCAAAGGGTCATTACGACGAAGACAGTGATAATTCAGCCATAGCCTCACCTCGTTCTTCAGCGTCGTCTTGACTATAGAAGTCAGCATCGCACATGGCAGATAAGTCTGATGATATCAATCAGAGATTTGAAGCTCAAGAAAGGATGATTCGTTAGCAACAAAAGACGATTGCAGATCTTAAAGCATGCTATCAAGATTTGTCGAAGATAATAATAAACAGGGCAAGAAGACTTCAAATGAAGAAGAGCAGGAGGAGAAAGCCCACTCGATGCACGAGGACGAGAACAGATTTTCTTTCCATGATCCGCATGGAGAAAATATTGAAAAATTACAGAATCAACTCGAAGTTTTGATGCATAAAAAAGAGTTGAAAGAGTCAGGGGTCTCTAGACTATATCCACCAGAATGGGACATGGTGCCCTATCCTCCAAAGTATAAGCCACTCAAGTTGGAGTCCTATGACGGGAAGGGATCACCCAGTCAGCACATCTACTACTTCTTGTCCCAAGCTGGACATTTGGTGGGAAATGACCCCATTATGACTAAGATTTTCGCAAGTACTTTGCGAGGGCCTGCCTTTACTTGGTTCATGCAGTTGCCTCCAGGTACCATTAATACCTGGTTAGATGTAGAGAAATTATTTCTCTCACGTTTCTTTGAGGATGATACCGAGATTACGGTTCATTCCCTCCTTGCAACCAGACAAGGAGAACAAGAAACGGTTAAAGATTTCATAGAGAGGTTCCGGAAGAAGTCCGTACATTGCTAACATGGAATGATCCAGGAATCTCTAGTCGAGACTTGTCGACACAACCTTAAAACCAATGTGCTCCTCAAAATGGGGGCCGTAGAGTCTAAGACGTGGAGGGACCTGCTCAAGCAAGGAGAGCAAGCTGAAGACTTGATTCGTCGGGTTGAAGAATCCCGCGGGTCAAGAAGTGCTGGGGGTAGCAAGTCATATACCCAAAATAACAAGAATAAAGGGAAAGCAGTAATGTCATCAGAAGCTGCTCCTCAGAAATCCAGTCCTCCACCAAAACCAAAGCCCCAAGGACAGCAAGGATCAAGGCAAAGTAGACCGCAGCAAGAAAGAAATTACACTTTCAAGGCGGAACAGACGCCTATCCTCTTTCACTTGCTCCAAAAGAAAGGAATGTTAAAACTTCCGGAGAACAAGAAGCTAGAAGACGCTGGCAAGACTAAAGATCCTAACTACTGTCTTTATCACCGGAATGTGGGACATCCTACCAGGGATTGTTTTCCCCTTAAGAACAGAATCCAAGCACTAATAGAAACTGGAGTTCTGACGTTTAAGGAAGAGCAGAAGAAGGTCACTGCCAATATGGCAACCATAGTGGTTGGGACCCACGAGTTCCCCACAGGAGTGACCCCAATCCCAGAGGGTAAGATGGTCACGAAGAAACTTGACCCTCATAACAAAGCCCAAGAAGGACTTATACCTGTGACGACCCAGAAGGGGGAAGTCATGTGGGTTCATCCTGATTTGTTAGAGGATGAACAGTGGACTACTATGTGGAGTCAACGGAAAAGTCGGACTATTAATGTCATTTCTGCTGATATAAAAGAAGAATATATAGCTTCGGGAGCCTTCACAGATTCTGAAGAAGAACCCGAAACTATGGCCACTCATCAAGATGGGGCAGGCCCTTCCGGTACCCGATCCGGGAAGACATATCTTAGGGATTACACTAGAGTGGACCCAACATGCGAAACCCTCAAACCAGAAAGGGCTTCGTTTTCAAAAGAAACCTGTCAGAAATGAAGGAGATAAAGAGCCCACCTTCAAGTTTGATATAATCACTCAGTTGGCCAACATTCCAGCACGAGTGAAACTTTATAAATTGCTGAGATCGTCAAAATCAACACGTGAAGCGTTACGAGAGGCCTTGGCAAACTCTGAATCATTCTTAGCTCAGATAGTCGAGCCGGCCAATGAAGGGCAGGACTCTTGCCCCTACTGTCATCAAGTGAGGAGGCAGGTCTCACAGATGATCTTCTCTCCAGAAGACATGCAGGTAAGGAATATAAAGCACAACAGGCCTTTATATTTCACCGGATATGTCGGATCCATGAAGGTGGACCGAATTCAGATTGATCCGGGTTCTGCACTAAGTGTCGTGCCCAGAAGTTGATGCAGCTGTTAGGAATCTCCCTCCATCGCCTGACACCAACCAACACAATGATATACGGGTTCAACGCCAATAATAGCCGTCCCCTCGGGAAAATCCGACTTCGATGTCAAATCGGGGATTTGAGGACAGAGGCTACATGCTACGTCATCGATGCGGACACCTCCTACAACATTTTGTTGGGGCGGCCGTGGATCCATGCTCACATGATAGTCCCGTCGACCCTCCACCAATGCATGAAATATTGCGATGAGGAAGGAGAGATCCGGATGCTAATTGCCGACAAGCAACCATTCAAAGGATTGGAGAATTATTTCACAGATACTGCACTCTATAAACCAGCCCATGAAGTCTCCAATGACGATCATGGGAAGCCTCCAAAGCCTGAGGACAGTGGCAACGAAGTCGACATTGAGTACGAGCTTCCTGGAGAAGATGATGGGGGTGATTACGAAATCAACCCTCACCTAGATTTTAGTTTAAGTCTTGATAATATAGTGGATGTAATAGAAAGTGAGTGGGTTATTAATGAAGACATAAAGTTAGTCTACGAGCATGCTATAGCTACTGAGTCTGAACCCTCTTGTACTTCCACTAAAGTGGATGGCCTATCCGAACTTGAAGTTCTGGCGGCATATCATTTGCCACTTAGGTCATCTCTCCTCTCCCAGTCTAAAATAGCTGAGGAAAAAGGTCATTACTTCGAAGTGTCTCCTCGGAGAGGATCCCAAAAGCTGATTATATTCGGCAAGGTAATTACGTCACCCCGGTGAAAGCAAAGCAACGAAAGTGACGAGCAGACATCACCCCAATTTCATCTGTACGAACAAAAATCCCGGTAGATGATGGAGAAGATGGGTTATAATTTTACCCAGAAACCGGGATTGAACTTTGGGAAAGGGCGACAAAATCTTATACCCTCGTTCAGACCGAGAGGAAAGAGCCCTGATTATTATCAGAAGACTCGCAGGGGGTTGGGTTATGTATCTACTCCACCCTCATCGTCGCCCAAAGATGAAGAGAGTTCTTCGTCCAAGGAAGATACATCTTCACCCAATCATGACTCGGATATAAGTATCGGCGCCTGGTTTCAGTCCTTGACAGCCAATATGGTTTCAGCCGCACCAGAAAGCGACGAGGAACCAATTGATGTTCAAGACGATTCCTGGGCTAAGCATATGGACACTCTTTGGGATGTCCATTTTGAGCAGCGTGATCCGCCCACCGAAGACAAGCTGGTACAAGTCAACATGGGAACGGATGAAAATCCTAAACCCATCTTTATAAGCGACACACTAACTCCATTGGAAAAGGAGGAGCTTATATCTCTCGTCAAAGAGTATATAGACGTGTTCGCATGGAATTATGAAGACATGCCCGGTCTTGACCCTCAAATTGCCACACACCGGTTAAATATAAAAGAAGATGTCAAACCTGTTAAACAGCAACAGAGGCATTTTCGACCGGAGTTGATGGAGGCAATAGTTGCTGAGGTCAATAAGCTTATAGAATCCGGGTTTATCCGAGAAGAGCAGCATCCTGACTGGGTAGCGAATATAGTGCTAGTTCGTAAAAAGAACGGCAAGATCCGGATTTGTATCGATTTTCGGGATCTGAACGCTGCATGTCCCAAGGATGAGTTTCCACTTCCCATCACCGACGTGATGATAGACAATACTTGTGGTTATGAGAGGATGTCCTTTATGGATGACTTCTCAAGATATAACCAGATCAAGATGCACCCGGATGATGAAAAGCACACAGCTTTCAGAACACCGCTGGGGTATACTGCTATACTGTGATGCCATTTGGGCTGAAGAATGCCGGTTCCACCTACCAGCGCGCGATGAGCACTATATTCAAAGAACATCTGCGCAAGACAGTAGAGTGCTACGTAGATGACTTGGCGGTCAAAAGTAAAGATAAAGAGGACCACCTTCAAGACTTAAGAATGGTCTTCAATCTTATGGGGAAACATCATTTAAAGATGAATCCCACTAAGTCATTTATGGGGGTATCGAGTGGGAAGTTCCTTGGATTTATAATAACTTCGAAAGGAATTTTCCTTGACCCTGAGAAGGTAAAAGCAATTAGAAAGATGCAGCCGCCGCGCAATCTTAAAGAATTGAGGGGGTTACAAGGGAAGCTCGCTTATATTCGACGCTTCATTTCCAACCTATCAGGACGTTGCCAGCCATTTTCTCGACTTATGAAGAAGGGGGTTTCTTTTGTGTGGGATGAGGCATGTCAACGGGCCTTTGATGACCTTAAAGAATACCTCACCAAACCTCTCGTTCTTATGGCGCTGGTCCCTGAGCAGCCCTTCCTTATATATGTAAGGGCCATGGATAATGCCTTAGGAGCATTACTTGCTCAATATAATGAGCACGGTCATGAACATGCCCTTTATTATCTAAGCAGGACAATGATTGGGGCCGAACAACGGTATACCCCGATTGAAAAGGAATGTTTGGCCCTAGTGTTCGCTATTCAGAAAATGCGACACTATCTTTCTGGGCAGACAATTCATGTCATATCACAGGTTAATCCCCTGAAAATTCTGATGACAAAACCGGGATCCTTAAATGGCCGGTTGGCAAAATGGGCATTATTGCTGTCGCCATATGATATACATTTCGTCCCTCAAAAAGCCACGAAGGGACAGGCAATCGCCGATTTTCTTGCAGACCATCCAATTTGGTCTAATACCAAATAGACGTCACAGGTCAACATAGTTAGTAAGGAACAAACATGGCAAATGTTCTTTGATGGTGCTGCCAGACGATCTGCTGCTGGAGTGGGGGTTGTGCTAATTTTCCCACATAAACATATATTGCCTAACGGTTATTCATTGACGGAACCGTGCACGAATAATGTGGCGGAATATAACGCACTTATTATCGGCTTGAAAATGGCTCTACAACTGGGGGTGAACTATTTAGAGGCATATGGAGACTCTAAACTCATCGTCAATCAGATGACGGGCGAGTATGAAGTCAAACATGAAGCCCTCATCCCCTATCATCAGCTAGCCATTGAACTAGCTGGCTACTTTGAGCAATTCTACATCTATCATATATCTCGAAATGAGAATGTATATGCCCTTGCCGCATTAGCTGCAACATTGGCGATCCCGCTGGGTGAGGCTAAAACCATCACTATTGGTAGCAGAGAACTCCTCCACCCTGATACGGTTTTCCACCCTGATACGGTTTTCCAAACCAAAGAGGTATGCCAAGTAGGCTTAACTTTGGAACCCCATGACTGGCGATTTCCATTTGTGGATTATGCTTTACATGGGATATTACCAGAAGATCCAAAGGAAGCCACCTCGATAAAGAGAAAGGCCCAAAGATTTTATTATAACCATAAACTTCAGACTTTATATAGAAAGTCAAGAGATGGTCTGCTGCTACGCTGCATATCAAAAGCAGAAGCAAAAGAAGTGCTGAGAGAAACACACGATGGAGTATGTGGAGCTCATCAGTCCGGTCCAAAACTCGGAGACCGTATAAGAAGGCTGGGATACTACTGGCCGAACATGCTCTCGAAAGCAATGGCATACGCTAAACGATGCCATGCATGCCAGATACATGCTAATTTTATTCATCAACCCCAAGAATATTTGCACAATACCGTTACAAGTTGGTCGTTTGAAGCGTGGGGATGGATATTGTGGGGCCTATAACTCCCCCGTCATCCAGAGGATATCGGTTTATTCTTGCAATAACCGATTATTTTTCAAAATGGGCCAAAGCTGTGCCCATGAAAGAGGTGAAGACGGCATATGTGATTAAGTTCGTCAAGCATCACGTCATTTACCGCTTCGGCATCCCTCGACGGATTATTCATGATAATGGTCAGCAATTCATTAGTCAGGGTTTCTTCAGATTCTGCAATAAGTTCATAATCAAAGATATTTCTTCAACGCCATATAACCCTACGGCTAATGGGTTGGCTGAAGCCTTCAACAAGACGATTGTTAAACTCCTTTGGAAGTTCGTCTCTTCTAATAAACGAGATTGGGATGAAAAGCTAGGAGAGTACCTGTGGGCTTATCGCACCACTGTTCGCACCCCTACAAAAGCTACTCCATTCTCTTTGGTGTATGGAAGCGAGGCCGTCTTGCCTCTTGAAGTCCAGATTCCTTCATTAAGGGTGGTTTTAGCCACAAAGATGATGACAGAAGAGCGCCATCAATAAAGATTGCAAGAATTAGAGGCATTGAATGAAAAGCGTCTCAGGGCTCAACAACAAATTGAGTTGTATCAAGCCCGAATTTCTCAAACGTTCAATAAGAACGTTAAGCCAAGGACCTTTAAGTAAGGAGACTTGGTTCTGGCTGTTAAAAGGCCAATGGTGCTAACCCACAAGACTAAGGGTAAATTTGAGCCCAAGTGGGAAGGACCGTTCATTGTGGAGACAGTCTACTCCAGTGGAGCTTATCGCTTGATGAATCAAAACGGCAACAGGATGATGATGCCGATCAATGGCAAATTTCTGAAGAAATACTATGCTTAATATCCCTGGAAGTATAAACCTCCAATTTATCCAAGTTACGCAGATGAGCACTTGGATTTCTTCTATTCTGGTGATTTTAAACCAATAAACCTGGTGTGCTTGGTTCTCAAATTTGAACCACCTCCAGCCTTTTCTTAGGCATGCGCAGTTTGGCGCCTCTGACCTAAACCTTGGTGTGTTTGGTTCTCAAGTTTGAACCACCTCCAGTCTTTTCTTAGGCATGTGCAATTAAGCGCCTCTGACCTAAACCTGGTGCGTTTGGTGTGCCCAGTTCAAGTTACGCGAGAGAGCCTTGAACCGCCTCCAGTTTGGTTCTCAAGTTTGAACCACCATCAGTCTTTTCTTGGGCATGCGCAGTTTGGCGCCTCTGACCCAAACCTGGTGTGCTTAGTTCTCAAGTTTGAACAACCTCCAATCTTTCTTTTAGGCATGTGCAATTAAGCTCCTCTGACCTAAAAGGTATAAAATTACCCGGCGCCAACTAGGCAATGGGAAGAGAACTAGTTTCTCGCCAACCCCTTCATACTGGGGGTAAAAAGTATGAATTACCCAATACCGATAAGGTAAAGGGAAGAGGAAAAGTTTAGCATTTAAGCCCAAACGAAATCCTTGATAACTCACCATGTTGAGGGGAATAACATGGCTAGCCCAACTCAAACGGTAGTTGGTAGAGGCTAATCAAATCCGTTGATAGCTGGGGCATTGCTAAAAATCCCATAAATCCTGTCATGTTAAACTCTTACCTTTGACAGTATAGTTCGGAAAATTGTGCATAAACAGTACTGAGAGATAAATCATTTTGACGACAAGTTATTTGTTGGGCAAGCAAATCTGTTTTGAAGCCGACAAGTAAAAGAGTCATCTTTATTAAAAAGGTGAAAAGTAAAAAAAAAAAGAATCTCAAAAGAACCGTCAAAAGGATATTTCTACCCTATTTGTGGGGTTCTTACTACAGGAGAGGGCTATGGGTCTCCCAGAAGTTTCAATTTATTCATTGTCTCGTCCAAATTGCGACGATGAGATGACTCCACAGTGTGTTGAGCCTGTCTACGTAACTCATCGTCGTTTATCGCAAGTTGTTGCTGACGAGACTCTTCTATGGCACGATTCCTGGCTGTCTCTTCCTGCTGAATCTGCTTCTGCTGGATAAGCAACATCTCCCGCTTCTTGATAGACTCTCCTAATCGGAGTTCATTCTCTATCAAGATGGCCCGAGCCTTGGCAATCGTCTCCTGGGCTCTAGACATGGCAGCCTGGCTTTCCCCAATTTCTGAGTCCATCCTCCGCAGGTCACCGAGAACGGATTCCCGACTGGCCTGGAGCTCTGTCAGCTCCTGAGACCATCTCTCCTCCTGCTGCCTTAAAGCATTTCTTCGAGATAAGTATTCTGCCCGAAGCCGCGCCAACTCTATCTCAGTGATCGCCTCCACATTCGCCTGATGGAGTGTGTGTAGCGTGGTCACCTGCTCTTCTAAGGCTGCAAGGCGGGCCTGGTAGGGAGCTGCTCGATCTTGTCCACCAACTTCTTCAATATTCCCTAGATAGCGGAATAACAGTGGACGTGCGAAGTTGAAGAAATCGTGGCCAGCAAGAACCATCTCGACACACCTCCTTAGCAAACGCATAAAATCTACGACAGTGAAGTTGAAAAGTTCTTCAAGAGGATTTGCAGTGTCGGTAGGCAAAGCAGGTAACACCAAGGAAGATGTCGCAGGCAAGGAAACAGTAGCTACCGGAGTTGGAGAAGACGAAGCCCGTCCCTGCATCAAACTCACGATATGGGGAACCAGTAGAGCCAGTGCAGATCTGGAAGAGCTGGAGACCCCAGGGGAAACACCACCAGTACTAATCACTTGGGTACTCCCGCCGGCAAGAGTAGAAGACGGAATAACTTCGCCCGAAGCTTCTCCGGTAGGAGAAGCATCTTCGAACGAGAATTTCAAATTCTCCTCCTCTCCTACCGGAAGGCTTGAAGTCGGAGGAGTTGCAGGTGTCTTAGCAGCCACGACAACAGACGACGTTAAAATCGTTGACTGAGAAGGCACGCCAACGACTATGGGAAATGTCTTAGTGGAGCAAACTGGTGTTGGAATGACATGCTAGGAGATGGTGTAGTCTCCTTAGCAGCAGCTGCGATAATGACTTCTGTTCTCTCATCGCTCCCTAGTTCATCAATCGGGGGAATTGAAGAGCGAATAGAAGCGGGAGCCAGCGTGGAATAATCAGCCGCAAACTAGCCAGCAGAGCTACCCACACCACCAACGGAGCCGGAATGGTCCATCCTATCGTCAGACTCTACCTGGGTAGTCGAATGCATCGGCGAAAGGAGTTGACCACCTGCATTTCAAGAAACAAGAAGAGTGGTGTTACGATAAAATAATAGCGGGCAAAACATAAAATGCTAAGAGCCATACCAGGCGATACAAGCCCAGTTGTCGGACTTGAAGGGGGAGCCATTGTCGTTTCCAACAATGTACCCGTTCGCTACCCGTTGGTTGCGCCGCAGGTTCTGCAACAGGCTCTATGGCCGAAGGAGCCGAAACCTCAACGACACTTGGAGCTTTAGCGGGTTCATCCTCCCTTGCCGACGCTAGGGGTAGAGCTGAAGCCAATAAGTCTGAAGCAAGTTTGACAGCCACTTCTTGGGGGGCTATCAAAGTCTCCTGAGCCAACTTCTGCTTCTTACCGTGCCTTTTCTTTAAGATACCGCGGCGTTTGGGAGTTGGACTCTAGGGACGAATGGCGACAGGCTGGGGCGCTCCTCCAGCACTAGTATTGTCATCGTCATCACTGGCGTTATCATCGTCAGACTCGCTGGCGTCTGAAGGCTCAGCCGCGGCGCCAAGGAATTCTTCCATCCCTTTTATTCTCACCCTCGAAGCACCCTGGCGGCTAATGTAGAAGGCCTCGATCTCCTTGCAACAACTGCGGTTGGAAGAGAAGCCGGGTACGTCAGCATTCGCAATGTGGAACCAGGTGCAAAAGTAGAGTGTTGTGGCCAATTCTGGCATTTTCTAGGGAAGGGAGAACTCAGCTTCAGTTCCACCAGCTGCAAAGTGAAACCATCCGCGGGCTCCCTCATACAAATTCCCCTCATAGGCAAGATTTTTATTTGGATTACCCACATAAAGTTGGGAATATCCAAACTGGCGAGCAAAGCGACTTGGAGTGTACGGCTCAATCAGACACCTGACATCTCGCCGATATACCAAGTGCCCAGGTCGGATGTTGAGGAGCCACCAGAACGCTCCCGCAGATAGAACAGTAAAATTATCTGCTCCTGCAGTATCCTTCAGTCTCAATCCATATCCTCCACCGGGAAAGTCAGGAAAACACCGGAAGATCTCGTAATTCTGAAAGCTACGAAGAGTCTTCCAAATTTGAGACATATAATTCTGCTTCCATGAAGAGCGTTCATACAGCTCTACAAAGAAGCACTTTTCGCCCGAACGACGCTCTGGTGCACTCATCAAAGAAGGACAGTGCAAGATGAGCCACGCCAATAAATAGGTGTAGGGCAGCTCCACCCTAGGGTTCGGAGTCTTTGGCTGGGCAATCTCTTTCGACTTGCCCTTTCCTTTCCCCTTAACTTTATCAGTGGGGAGGAAATCATGACAAAGCGCCCGCAGCCCATGCTGTAAATTACACACCATGGTGGGGAGGAGTCCAAGGGGTCGGCCATATGCAAGGAGAACCGCTCGATATACCACGGTCATTGCAATTGCTTCCTTGGGCAATGACGGCACGACGCATCTCTTAAGCCACAGCATCAGAGACCCAACAATGAGACCTCTATTAGAAACCGGAAACTGGGCTTGATAGTGATAGCTCTTGAATGAAGTATAGGGACCGTATCCGTTCTCATTGGAGTCTGTAGTATAATACAGACGGTAATGGCCCCTGGCTACAGATGGGGACAGGAGAATGACCATGGATAGTGGCCGAGCTATCCTTAGAATTTAAATTGGCAAAGAGATACTCGGCCCATTTCTTATGGCCGATACCGTGATTACGCGCACCTGTCAGGTCAGCGCAAATATGATAATGGCACATCATCTCCCAGTATGTGGCATAGATGCGCTCATCCTTCGCCATTAATATGTTTAACTCTTCGGTGCAAGGGATGTATTCTTCATAGGGGACTTTACCCATGGAAAGCCCGGAAACCTCGAACATCTCGTGGAGAGCGAACCCTAGCTCACCCACTGGTGTAAAGAGAGTACAAGTCTCAGGGTTATACATCTCCAACAGGCAGTAAAAGTGATAAGCACTCTGGGAAAACCCGAATTGCACATTCCTGATGGCTTTATACAAGCCAATATCCTTTAAAATTGGCTCGTGGGAATCCAGCATGTACTGAACGAGGCGGGCCCACCACATATTGTTAGAGGAGTAAACCTAGCCAGGTATTCTGAAATCACTAGCCGGGTATTGACCATCTCTTGCCAAGAACTCGGTCAAGAAAGTTCGGGCACGAGAGGGGACTTCTCCTACTGGGAGCTCCTTGCCAAATGAGCCTGGAAGCAAACCAGTAATGCATCTGGGGGCACCATCCTGATAGGGGCCTTGTGCACCAAATTTCCCTGTTGGGACGCCATCCTGTACTTGAGTCAAACCCCACTTTAGTTCCCGAGCTGTCGCCAGCCTCTGAAGATAAACCAGAGGATAGCCACGACTCATTCTGGGCAGAAACATTAAAGCTTCGCCTGAGTTGTAGAGCCACTCGCACTCCTCTTCAAAGAGGATCTCATCTGATCATCTGGTCTCCAAAGAGGAATGCGGGCTTCTCCATCGCCTCTCTGTTCACATTTTCAAAAGCCGCATCAGTTATGATCTCCCTCGCAGTGGTGGGATGATACTTGATTAATTTCTCCTTGCGGTCCTTCGGGTCTGGCTTGTACGAGGGTAGGATGGTAGTGAAACGGAATTGGCCTAAAGGATCAGAGCCTCCAGCGAAGCCAAAGTAGTTCCTGTGAGCAAAGGGTTCCATCGAATACCCTACTGCACAAAAAAAAAAGCACTAGAGTTAGAGAAGTTTCTATAAAGCAGAAAATTTCTCTAAGTATGGACGCGCGAAGCTAAAAATTGGAACGCGCGAAGCTAAAAAATAGCGCCGAACGAAGCTAAAGATTAGACCGCGCAGAAATCAAAAGAGCCTCGCATTTCTATGCGACTGCTACTCAAAAGAGCCTCGCGTTTCTACGCGATTGCTACTTAAAAAAGCCTCGCGTTTCTACGCGACTGCTACTTAAAAGAGCCTCGCGTTTCTATGTGACTGCTACTCAAAAGAGCCTCGCTTTTCTACGCGACTGCTACTTAAAAGAGCCTCGCGTTTCAGCGCGATTGCTACTCAAAATAGTCTCGCATTTCAGCGCGACTGCTACTTAAAATAGCCCCGCGTTTTAAAACGCGAGGATGACACGATAACTTCGCGTGAGAAGAAAGCCAAAGGCTTTTCTTCTTCTCCAAGCTTTAAAGCCAGAGTACGGCGATCTCGCCGATGAAAGAGATGATTAGCCCGTTAAAATCAAACTAAATCACTCAAAAATATTCTAAAGAGTCTCGATAGAGAGATCCTTACCCCTAATGGGTGAAATGTGGGCTGGCGTGTCGCCGCCACGGTCGTTGCCACCGCTGCTAGTGCCGATTGACGATGACGGAGCTGCGCGGGAAGTAGCATGAGTCTTGGGCGCCATTACTTGCGAGAATCGGGTGAAATCGACGGAAGATTTGGAGAAAATTGGTCGGGAGAACGCTCGGGTCGCCTGAGCTCTGATCTCCTAAAACCTCTGAGATCTCTAGAAAATTCTCAAGTAAAGTGAGAGGAAAAGATAGAGATTTCATTTAAATGAGGGAAACCGCCTCTTGGAGTTCGGCGCGAATTTCGGAGAAAATGACTGATCAGTTACTCTCCAGAAACGCGGAGTTATTAGCCTCGCGTAGTGAAAAAAAAAGCAGAGCCATTAACTCCGTGCTACTCTGCGAAACGCGAGGATAACTTGGTATTTTAGCTTCGCGTTCTCATGAAGAACTTGGATTTTTAGCGAAGTTAAGATGATCCTTATCCGATCATATTAGGTATTAATGATCTAAGTTACGCAAAAGAGGCTTAGATTATTTTACCAAAATTATTGACCATCTGTTTGTTGAGCAAGCAAAATTCTTGAAGCCAACAGATAGAGAGGAAAATAATTTGCCTTTATTCATAAAGGAAAAGGTTACAAAGAAGGAGTTATAACTCTCCCAAAACCTTCTACATGATCATCAACTCATCAATAACCTAACAGGTGAGATTTCTCTACGGAGTGTTAAAGCTCAGTTCCCTGGTTCACATGCAAAAGATCTCCTCTGCAAATGTGACCTTGGGTCTATCATCTGAAATGAAGCACGAGAGGAAAGAAGAGTGCTGCAAGCCCATACTTGAGCTTGTAACTCCTTGAAAAGTTTATCTTTTGGAACCAGAGCTTGAAACCTGCAACTATATTGTAAAGCATATGCTTCTGGCTTCCTTAGAGTTACTTTTGCTGATAAAGATCGGTGGACCTGCATACGCTCCTCTTCAAAAAGGATCGGACTTACTGCAAAAGGAACAGAATTTCCAAAAGTGTGAAGACGCGGAGCTAAACTAACTCCGCGTGCAGTTGAAGAAATAACCTCACGCTTCAAACGCAGAGGATGACGTGATAACTTCGCGTAAAAGAGGGACAGAGTTTCTCTCTGTTGTTTCCTTCTCTTTCTAAAGCGACTGCTAATCAAAGATAGCCTCGCGGATTCATCGCGACTGCTAATCAAAGATAGCCTTGCAGATTCATCGCGACTGCTAATCAAAGATAGCCTTGCAAATTCATCGCGATCGCTAGTTAAAATAGCCAGCGTTTCAAGCGCAGAGATGACGCGATAACTTCGCGTAGAGAAAGAACAGAGTTCCTCTCTGCCTTCTCCTTCTTCTTCAAGCCTTACGGCCGGAGAACGGCAGTCTCGCCGACAAGATAAACAATTGCTCGGATTAAACCGAGCCAAAACATCTCAGAATGGTTCTTAGAAGACCAAGAGTTGAGGTTTTTACCTTTGAAAGATGCTACGTAGACTGGTTCGTCGTCGCGTTTACTGCCATGGCCGCGCCGGCCGCTGTGCACGAAGCCGTACTCTTCCGAAACAACATCCTAATGATAAAGATCTATGGAGGATTTAGCGAAGATCAGTTGAAGATCATTCGTCAACATGAGTCATTTGAGCTCTCAGAAATTCTTCGGGTGAAATGAAGATGAGCCGAGAAGCTCTACTTAAACAGGGTTTCCGTCGCTTGGTATTCGGCGCAGAAATTCAGGGTGATTAATGAGGCAATTACTCATTCCACTGAAAATAAAGCGAAGACTATAAGCTCCGCGAAGATACCTAAAACCGGAGATAAACTTGGTATTTTAACTCCGCGTTTCTGGTTTAAAGATCCAAAGTATTTCGAAATTTGCTAAGTTCTAAGCCATTTCGAAAACTTTGGAGGGGGTTCTGTTGGCAGTGAAAATTTCTAAGTAAAAATGATTTTCCACAACAGAACGCGAAGCTAATTCAATAGCTCCGCGTCTGGCTATTTGTAGCTTCGCGTTTGAGAAAACGCAGAGATGATCAGTAGCTCCACGTTTTTGGTTATTTAGCTCCGCGTTAGCTCCACGTGAGCAGATAACCAGAATCTCAAATTGATTGAGATGATGATTTGAGTTTATCTAAATACCAAATCAAGTCCAATCAGAATTATAAATCAAGAGATTTAAAAAATTAAGATATTTGATTGGAATCCTTGATGAGAGCAAATTCTATTCAGATAGAAACTCTCAAATCTTTCTGGGGCTATAAATACCTTTCTGGTGAAACCCTAGGGGATCTTTTGGAAGTTTTGGTAAAGTTCGAGTTACGCGTGAGAGCCTTGAACGAATCAAAACCAGAGATCAGAGGTCTTCTTCTTCCTTCTTTTCGGTCTAATTGATCATTTGGCAATTCAAGTACGCGAGAGAGCCTTGAAACCTTTTTGTGATCATCTTCCTCTTAGAGAATTCAAGTTACGCACAGAGCCTTGGATTCGTGAAGAGCAAAGACCGAGAGAAGAAATCAAGTCTACAGTCGGCCGATTTCTTCAAAAAAGAAGAAGTTCGACGTACCGATCGTCAACAGGAACTGCTTGACAGATCCCACCGCCACTGATCCCACATATATATTGTAAAAGAGAGAGATTGACCTATAAAATCCTCTCGTTTGTTCTTTTTATCTCTTGTTCACTTTCATTGTAATTCAAGTTTATTCGATGGAAGGAAGCAAAGGAAATTCTGCTGCGAACACCGAGTTGGACCAAAACACTTCAAAATGAATAGAAAATGATCTCAGAGATAAAATCAAAGCAAAAGAATGGAAAGCGGTGACCTCAAATATGATTGACAAAATTAAAAAGGTCATGGAAAGGGAGGATGAGTCAGATGCAGATGATGAACAATGCCATCACTTCACCTGGCTCAAATCAGGTGTCGTTCTCTCTCGAAATTATAAGAAACTTTTAAAAGGTTATTATGATGACGATAGTGACAACTCGGTTATAGCCTCTCCTCGCTCCTGTGCATCTTCCAGATAGCAAAAATCAGTGTCACACGTGATAGATAGATCCGACGACATTGATCAGAGGTTAGAAGCTCAAGAACAGATGATTCGATATCAACAAAAGACTATCGATGATATCAAGATAATGCTCTTGAAAATAGCTGAAAATACCCAGAAAATAGTCCAAGATAAGGCAAAAACCTCTTCCTCTGAAACACCACCAAAGAAAGATAAAGAGACACAATTTAAAACAAACGAAGAATTTAAAGAAGAAAAAACTTATTCGGAGCATGAGGAGGATGACAAATATGCCTTTCATGATCCTCATGAAGAAAAGATCGAAAAACTACAAATCCAACTGGATGCCCTGATGCACAAAAAGGAACTAAAAGAGGCAGAGATTTCAAGACCATACCTACTTGAATGGGACTCCACTCCATATCCGAAAAAATATAAACCCCTCAAATTGGAGTCGTATGATGGGAAGGGGTCCCTGAGTCAGCATGTATATTATTTCTTGTCTCAAGTAGGACATCTAATAGAAATGATCCAGTAATGACTAAAGTGTTCGCAAGTACCCTGCGAGGGCCTGCTTTTACATGGTTTATGCAATTATCCCTGGAAACTATTAATACCTGGTATGATATTGAGAAATACTTTTTAGCACGTTTTTTTTAGGATGACACCGAAATATTGGTTCATTCCTTCCTTGCATCAAAGCAAGAAGAACAAGAAACAGTGAAAGATTTTATAGAATGCTTCCAAGAGAAATCTGTGCATTGTAGACACAGAATGACCCAGGAGACTCTAGTGAAGACCTGTAGGCATAACTTTAGGACTAACATGCTGCTAAAAATGGGAGCCGTGGAGTCCAAGACCTAAAAAGATTTGCTCAAGTAAGGAGAGCAAGCGGAGGATCTGATCGGTCGAATTGAAGAATCTCGTGGTACTAGAAATTATGGGAATAACAAGCCACACCAATAAAATTATAAGAACAAAGGAAAGGCTACAATGACATCTGATGCTACTCCGAAACAAGCGAATTCTCCAAATCCAAGATGTCAAAACCTGAAAGGCGCAGGTTAGAATAGGCCCCCGACAGGAGAAAACATATACTTTTAAAACGAAACAGACACCCACTCTATTCCACCTCCTTCTCAGGAAGGGTATGTAAAGCTTCCGGAGAATCGAAAGGTAGAAGATGCGAGGAAACTAATGACCCTAACTGCCACTTATATCACCGGAATGTCGGACACCCGACCAAAGATTGTTATCTTCTCAAGAATAGAATTCATGCATTAATAGAGGCCGGGGTTCTAACATTAAAAGAGGAACAGAAGAAGGTAACCGCCAATATGGCGACCCTGGTGGTGGGAACCAATGAATTCTCTGCAGGAGTGACTCTAATACTGATCCACATGAGATGGCGCAAAAAGGACTTACTCCTGTGACAATGCAAAAAGGTGAAGTCATGTGGGTTCATCCCGATCTTCTGCAGGATGAGCAATGGACCTCATTTAAGGCCCAAAGAAAGAAGTGGACTAGCAAAACTGTCTCCGCAAAAATTAAAGAATAATATATAGTTACTAACGTACTCACGGACTTGGAAGAGGAGGCCATAATGATGGCCACTCATCAAGATGAGGCAGGCCCCTCTGGTACTCGATCCGACAACGCTTACCTTAAAGATTATTCAAGAGTAGGCCCTACCAAAGAATTATATAGGGAACCTGTAAAGCAAAAAGGACTTCATTTTTAAAAAAACAAACAAGGACGAAGAAACCAAAGACGCCTCGTTCCAGTTTGATATCATAGCTCAGTTGGCTAACATCCCAGCTCGAGTCACACTCTACAAGCTGTTGCGATTATCTAAGTCAACTCGAGAAGAACTGAGAGAGGCTTTGGCAGATTCCGACTCTTTCCTGGCACAGATCGTCGAACTATCCAATGAAGAAAGAGATTCCTGCCCCCGCTGTCACCAAATGAGGAGGCAAGTCCCGCAAATAGTTTTCTCGCTAGAGAATATGCAGATGAGAAATATAAAGCATAATAGACATTTATATTTCACGTGATATATCAGATATACAAAAGTAGATCGCATTCAAATTGATCCAGGGTTCGCGCTAAGCATCATCCCGAGAAGGCTGATGCAGTTGCTAGGAATCTGACCTCATCACCTCATGCCAACGAATACCACAATATATGGATTTAATGCCAATGACAGTTATCCCCTTGGTAAAATTCAACTCTGGTGTCAGATTGGAGATATGAAGATAGAGGTTACGTGTTATGTCATCGACGCCGATACGTCATATAACACCCTCTTGGGGCGACTCTGGATCAATTCCTATATGATAGTCTCATCAACTCTCCATCAGTGCATGAAATATTACGATGAGTAAGAAGAAGTTCAGACTCTAATTATGGATAAACAGTCATTTAAAGGGTTAGAGAATTATTTTACTGACGCAAGGCTATATAAGCCTACCCATGAGGTTCCCAAAGAGTATGAGGAACCAGTGATAGTGATAACGAAGCAGATACTGAATATGGGTCATCAGGAGAAGATGTGGGTGATTACGAACTAAACCCTAATATAAACTTTAATGGAATTAGTGTAACTGAGGTTGCTAGTGATTAAGATGAATGGGTTATCAATGAAAACATAAAATTAGTTTATGAGCCTACTGTTGCTATAAAGTCTGAATCTTCTTGCACTTCTACCGAAGCGGATGGCCTGTCCGAATTTGAAGTTCTGGCGGTATATTATTTGCCAATCAGGTCATCCATCCTCTCTCGGGCCTAAATAACGAAAGAGCGAGATAACTTCTTTGAAATACCTTCTCAACAGGTACCTCAGAAACATATTATCTTTGGTAAAGTGGTTACATCACCAAACCAAAGGCAAAATAGCGACAGTGATGAACAAACATCACCTCAATTTCACTTTTATGAACAAAAATTCCGACAAATAATGGAGAAAATGGGTTATAATTTTACCCAGAAGTTGGGATTGAATTTTGAGAAAGGTCGGCAAAATCTCTTACTCTCTTTTAGACCAAGAGGAAAAGGCCCGGATTATTATCACAAGACTCGAAGAGGGTTAGGATATGTATCCACTCCCTCCACATCGCTGAATAAGTTGGAAGAAACTTATTTAACTGATAGAGATGTATATCCACAAGAACATGATTCCGATCTGAGTACCGATGCCTTGTTCCAGTCACTAGTCGCCAATATGATTTCGGCCGCGCCTAAGAGCGATGAGGAACCAATTGACATTCAAGAAGAGTCTTGGGCTAGACACATGGATACTCTCTAGGATGTCCGTTTTGAACAACGCGACCCACCTACAGAAGATAAGATGATACAAGTTAACATGAAACTGAAGAAAATCCAAAATCCATTTTTATAAGCATAACACCAACTCCCATAGAGAAGGAGGAGCTTATAGCCCTTATTAGGGAATACAAAGATGTGTTCGCATGGAGTTATGAGAATATGCCCAGGCTAGATCCCCAAGTTGCTACACATCATTTGAATATTAAAGAAGATGCTAAGCCAGTTAAATAGCAGCAAAGGTGCTTCCGACCAGAACTAATGGAGGCTATAGTTGCTGAAGTTAATAAGCTCATAACATCAAGATTCATTCGAGAAAAACAACATGCTGACTGGGTGGCAAATATAATGCCAGTCTGCAAGAAGAACGGCAAAATCCGGATATGCATTGACTTTTGGGATCTTAACGCTGCCTGTCTCAAGGATGAATTTTCCCTTCCAGTCACTGATATAATGATTGATAATACCTGCGGCTATGAGAGAATGTCCTTTATGGATGGCTTCTCTGGTTACAACCAGATTAAGATGCACACAGATGATAAAAAGCACACGACTTTCAGAACACCAATAGGGGTAAACTGTTATACAGTGATGCCCTTCGGACTTAACAATGCCGGGGCCACTTATCAGTGGACAATGAGTGTAATATTTAAAGAACACCTATGCAAAACCGTAGAGTGTTATGTGGATGATCTTGTGGTCAAAAGCAAGAATAAAGAGGATCATCTTCAGGACTTAAGGATAGTCTTCGATCTCATGAGAAGACATCGCCTAAAGATGAACCTTGCTAAATCCTTCATGGGGGTACCAGTGGAAAATTCCTTGGATTTGTGGTTACTTCAAAAGGGATTTTCCTTGATCCCGACAAAGTGAACGCGATTAAAGAAATGTCGTTGCCCCAGAATCTTAAAGAGCTAAGGGAGTTACAACGAAAATTGGAGTATATTCATCGCTTTATTTCTATTTTATCAGGGCGATGTCAACCATTCACTGCACTCATGAAAAAAGGGGTCTCCTTTATATGGAACGAAGCATGTCAGCAAGCGTTCAATGACCTTAAAGAATATCTTACAAAACCTCCTGTTCTCATGGCTCCCGTTCTAGGAAAACCGTTTCTTGTATATGTAAGGGTCATAGATCATGCATTAGGTGCATTGCTCACTCAACATAATGAGCATGGTCATAAACAAGCTCTTTATTATCTGAGTTGGACAATGATTGGAGCATAACAACGGTATACTCCAATTAAAAAGGAATTTTTAGCCCTAGTGTTCACTATCCAAAAAAATGCGTCACTATCTCTTGGGGTAGACAATTCATGTCATATCTCGAGTTAATTCACTAAAAAATCCTCATGACAAAATCGGAGTCATTAAATGGCAGGTTAGCAAAATGGGCATTGCTATTATCGTCGTATGACATCCACTTTGTTCCTCAGAAAGCCATGAAGAGAAAAGTGATTGCCGACTTTCTCACAGATCACCCGGTCTCGATAAATTCCAAGTTATCAGAGAATATTCCTGATCAGTAGTGATAAGTCAATACAATTTCAAAAGAATGACCATGGCAAATGTTCTTTGATGACGCTGCAAGACGGTCTGCTATAGGAGTGGGGGTGGTACTTATATCACCACACAAGTATATAATTCCTAATGGTTACTCATTGACAAAGCCATGCACAAATAATGTGGCAGAATATAATGTGCTTATTATTGGCCTAAAAATAGCCTTGCAACTGGGAGTGAATTATTTAGAGGGATATAGAGACTCTAAACTCATCGTCAATCAAATGACGGGAGAGTATGAAGTTAAACATGAAACCCTCATCCCCTATCATCAACTAGCCATTGAATTAGCAAATTATTTTGAGCAATTCTACATTAGTCATATACCACAACATGAGAACGTCTACGCAGACGCCCTCGTAGCCTTAGCTGCAACATTGACGATTTTGCCAGGTTTGACTAAGAGTATCACTGTTGGAAGTAGAAAACTTCTCCATCCAGATGCAATTCTTCAAGCTAAATAAGTGTGCCAAATAGGCATAACTCTGGAACCCCGCAATTGGCGATTTCCATTCGTGGATTACGCCTTGTATGGGATGCTGCCAGAGGATCCCAAAGAAGCCGCTTCAATAAAGAAGAAGGCTCAAAATTCTATTATGATCCCACACTTCAAACATTGTATAGAAAGTCGACAGATGGTCTCTTGTTACGGTGCAAAGAAGAGGCCGATAAGGTACTCGAAGAAACGCACAATGGAATATGCTGAGCTCATCAATCCGGTCCAAAACTTGGAGATCGTATAAGGAGGCTGGGATATTACTGGCCAAAGATGATTACTGATAAATGGCATAAGCTAAACGTTGCCATGCATGCCAAGTGCATGCTAACTTCATTTACCAACCTCCGGAATATTTACATACTACAGTCGCCAGTTGCCCTTTGAGGCATGGGGAATGGACATAGTAGGGCTGATAACTCTCTCGTTATCCAGAGGACATTGATTTATACATGTAATAACCGATTATTTTTCAAAATGGGCTGAAGCTGTACCCATGAGAGAGGTAAAGAAAGTAGACGTAATTAAATTCATTAAACATCATGTCATCCATGGCTTCGTCGTCCCTCAAAGGATTATTCATGACAATGGACCACAATTCATTAGCCAAGGGTTGTCGCGATTCTGTGACAAATTCAAAATCAAAGATATTGCTTCAACGCCATATAACCCCATGGCTAATGGTTTGGCTAAAGCTTTTAATAAGACAATTATCAAGCTCCTCCAAAAATCCGTCTCTGCCAATAAGTGAGACTGGGATGAAAAGTTAGGAAAGTGTTTGTAGGTGATGTGATAAATTACTGCAAGCGCACAGTATCGTTGTAGCGCTGTACAGGTCGTCTCACAGGGATCTAAGGTGTTTTTGCGATTCTTACTAATTCTATAGTCTAACGGATTAACAAAGAATTTTGGGTTGAAGTTTGCTTGTTCTAATTAGCCTAGGATCTAGAATCCACTAGTTTCCAACCATGTTCTTACTTCTATTATCTTCTTCTCTCATAAAAATTTGATCTTTTTAGTTTAATCTTTATTCAAAGTGCCCTAAGTATGAGCTATCAAGTGGTGTGCAAGCATAACTCATCAAAGATACTACTTTTCATAAAAACAAACTAAATCTTTAGATAATTCAATAAAAAAGATAAAATCAACAACCCCAAACCCTAACTAAGTATAGGCTATCAAGAAACCTAATTCAAGTATAACCTATCAAAGTCTTAATCTTCGAGTTCTTGTATTTTAAACTTTTTATAGAAGAATCATGTCTTTATTATTTTTATTTAAGAAGAAAGACATTAGAAAGCAATTACATGGTGAATCTTAGTTTCATCTACGTCCTAGAGCTAGACTAATTAGCTACTCATGATTTTAGAAAGCAATAAAATCTAATCTAGAAAGCAAATAAATCTATACTAGAAAGCAATTAAATCTATCTAGAAAGCAAATAAAGATCTCAAAACAATGGCTTACCTCTGGAGCACGGTATTGTGGCCGCCACCCCTTCAGCAAAACCTTAATTTTATTAATGAAATACGAGTACAAACTAAATCCTAATCTACATTAACTGCTGCATAAAACCTAGAATACAAGGATACGGCCAATATATAGGCTTCGGAAATCAAACCCTAATTTTAGCCGAACTAGAAAACCAAGAAATTACATCGAAGCTATGGAAGAAAATTAAACATGTGGGTCCCATATTTGACCGCTAAATGGCGGGAAAAACCGCTAAATAGCGGTTTTATTTCGAGTAAATCAATTGGAATTTCTTCTACGTGCGTATCGTGTCTTGTTAATTATATTTCATTGACTTTATTTGACTTTTCATCTTTGTAACATCGTAGTCTCGTAGTTTTCTCACTTTAGAAACTTTTCGGACTCTGATTTCCTACTCCAACATTGATTTCTTGCCATCTCCTTGTACGAATCGAATTACCTGAAAAAGGCACTAAAAATACCCGAATAGCATTTATTTATATACAAAAATAGATAAAGTATGAGAGGAAAAATACAATATATGATATTCATCACACCCCCACACCTATCTTTTGCTAGTCCTCGAGCAAAACCTAAATCTAAAAAGAAAAATAAAAATCCTAACTCACTTTCGCAGGAATCGCGATTGCACTTAGCACGTGCAATAAGCCTTTAAACCCCTAGGTTACCCTAGTGGACGAGTGTTGTCTCGTGAGGGTTTGCAGTGAATATACCCACAAAATTCAAGAAGAAAATAGATTAAGGAATAAAGAAAAGAAAAATAAGGATAACCGAAAATTAAGAAAAATAGAAATTTTATACAAAGGAAAGAAAAATCTTTTTTTTTATGATATTTTCATCAATTAATTTCACTAATATACAAACTCAAGAACGCATTTAGATTATCAATTTTCAAATCGAGCGTCATATCAGATACACTTATCATTTTAATCAAAAATTTAAATCCTATCTTTCAATACCTACTAACAGATAATTCATTGGCTCCTATACAACTACGTGCACGTGTGATAGTTTATTTCGGCCTTAGACTCAAACTCTAACTCATGATTCATCTCCTCTCTCATAACAAATTTTTTTCTTTTTTTTTCTTTTTTTCTTTTTTTTAAGAATATTTCACCTTTCATGCGAATATTCACGCTTACTTAGGCGCAACATACCCGATTACTTGGTTCATACTCTTTTTTTTTTTTTTTTTTTAGAATATTTCACCTTTCATGCGAATATTTACGCTTACTTAGGCGCAAAGTACCCGATTACTCAGATCATACTCTTTTTTTCACTCTTGAGGCTATTGCCTTAATACCAGACGCACCCCATTATTTTATCACTCTCGAGGCTATTGTCGTAGGTTCACCCCATTATTTTATTTTCACTTTTTTTTTCTTTTTTTTTTTCTTTTTTTTCTCTTTTTTTTTGTTTAGAGAGAGAAAACTTACTCAATCGTTATCATCTTTGTCCTTAATCTAATAAACTATTGTGAAGTGAAAAATAGATGTATATTTGCCTCAAAACTACTGTTAGTAATATTTATTTTTTAGATTTTGATCTTTTTCATAAAATTCAAAGTGTATCATCCAATCTACTCTCCTATCCAATTTCAAATCTAAATTTGTTCCTTTATCTGTAAGTAGTTTGATCTATTGATAAAAATACATAAGATTTTTTAATTTATTTTTCTTTTCAGTTTTTTTTTATTTTTTTTCAGTTTTTTTATTTTTTTTAGTTAGTTACCCTAAAAACTACCCAAAGTGTAAAATAAAGAAACCCAAAAATCTAAAAAAAATCCAAAAATCTAAAAAAAAAAATCCTACAAATAAAAATAAAATCCTAAAAAAAATAAAAATCTTCTAAAAACTAGTCCCCCACACCTAAACTTATGTATGCCCTCATACACAAACCAAGGGTGGCAAAATAAAAAAGAAAAGAAAACTATTATACAAATATTATACACTTATTAGAAAATTCAAACGGTTACGACCTCTTGATCGCTTTCCACTTTCATAATGTGTCCTTTTATGTTTTGATATGGATGAACTTAGATTTTTTATTAATTTTGCATTTAATCTCTCCATCTTACTTTTAATTTTTCTTAATTTATTTCTACCCTTCTTTCTTTTATTCAGTAGTAAAGTTTTGAGGTTAGAAAGCGTACCTTTATCGTCCATATTCGACCCACGAGCATCTTTCATGGCAGTAAGTATTTTGGTTTTATCAACATGTGAAATATCATACTCACTTTGATGTAACGGAATCATGAGCTCGATTTTGGATCGTCCTTCCAAATCATTGGGTACTATGACCTCTTCTTTTTGATATTCCTTCCTTCCCTCAATTATTATGGGCTTGTCATGCAAATTTTCTTCAAACCTGTCATCAAAATTCTCAAAAGAAAATGCCATACTAGTGGACTTATCATTAGTCAAGTTATTATGAATGGATAAAAATTCTTCTTCACAATTTCCATCAAAAGAAACAAATGATAATGTGTCACTAGCAAGGTCACCATCAAGCAAAATATTTTCTTTATCACTGGTTTTTTCATAATTATTGCCACAATGGTCTAAAATAGGTTGGTCACAATATTGAATTATAGACTCATTATGCACAAAATTATTTAATTCATTTTGAATCATATCTACTTCAGAAGATGACTGGATTGACTGCTCGTTGGAGTCAGATATGTTCAAACTATTAGATGGTTGATCTATAAAAAGTTTAGCTTGAGAAATCGCTTTGAGAAGATCTTCCATACAAGATTCAATTTTAGAGGATGATTTTTGAGATGATTTTAGCAAAGCTTCCATATCTTCCTCTATTCTACGTCTTCGTTCCTCAAACTCATGATCGTAATTTTCCTTATTTTTCTCAAATAATTGCATCTCGAGATCATGAGTGAAATTTGAAGAATGATATGATGGATCCATGTACATATTTGATGACAGATATGAAGTGGTTGGAGGTAGATTCTCATGACATGCATATCTCGATTCTAATCTTTTTAATCTTTCATCTAACATGTTCAATTGAATATCTTGTTCATGATTGAATGTAGAACATGAAGATGAATAGCCTATAAAGAAAGGATCATATGGAGGATTCTCTTGATATGGCTCTTGATTATATGCAAAATTAGAATTATTCATCCATTCATAATTGTAATTTTGTGTATAAGAAGCACTCGTAGGTTCATTATATGTATAGTGAATTTGATTATGACCTAGTCCTAGCGAACTTCTTATCCATGGACACTGATAATAATTATGATATGGATCACGACAATGATAACAACCAGTTTGATTTTGAAACATTTTTTTTTTAAATTTTTTTGAAGAAAAAATGGAGAGGGAGAGAGATGGAAAAGAAATAAAAAAGACTTTTTTTTTTTGAACTTTTTTTTTTTTTGAATTTTTTTTATAGAACCAGGGTACCAAATCACAGAAAACAAGAAAATTTGGGTTCCGTTTGTACCTAATGAGCCGCCAATTGGCGGGAGAGACCGCTATTTGGCGGCTAAACCAGAGAGACTGATTCTCTGGTTTTTCCTGCTTAGTCCAGAGGCTCTTTTAATCCCTTTTGTTCTCATGTATCTGCAATTTTTGGTCCCTGCACACTCAACACACACTATTAACCCGTAAAACGTCAGAAAAAGCAAGAAAAACACCGTCGATCCCCGGCAACGGCGCCAAAAACTTGATGTGATAAATTACTGCAAGCGCACAGTATCGTTGTAGCGCTGTACAGGTCGTCTCACAGGGATCTAAGGTGTTTTTGCGATTCTTACTAATTCTATAGTCTAACGGATTAACAAAGAATTTTGGGTTGAAGTTTGCTTGTTCTAATTAGCCTAGGATCTAGAATCCACTAGTTTCCAACCATGTTCTTACTTCTATTATCTTCTTC
Organism: Dracaena cambodiana; assembly: GCA_036321105.1. NCBI lineage: Eukaryota > Viridiplantae > Streptophyta > Magnoliopsida > Asparagales > Asparagaceae > Dracaena > Dracaena cambodiana. The sequence continues at coordinate 31,470,073 of JAYEPQ010000015.1, read as the reverse complement.
TCTCATAAAAATTTGATCTTTTTAGTTTAATCTTTATTCAAAGTGCCCTAAGTATGAGCTATCAAGTGGTGTGCAAGCATAACTCATCAAAGATACTACTTTTCATAAAAACAAACTAAATCTTTAGATAATTCAATAAAAAAGATAAAATCAACAACCCCAAACCCTAACTAAGTATAGGCTATCAAGAAACCTAATTCAAGTATAACCTATCAAAGTCTTAATCTTCGAGTTCTTGTATTTTAAACTTTTTATAGAAGAATCATGTCTTTATTATTTTTATTTAAGAAGAAAGACATTAGAAAGCAATTACATGGTGAATCTTAGTTTCATCTACGTCCTAGAGCTAGACTAATTAGCTACTCATGATTTTAGAAAGCAATAAAATCTAATCTAGAAAGCAAATAAATCTATACTAGAAAGCAATTAAATCTATCTAGAAAGCAAATAAAGATCTCAAAACAATGGCTTACCTCTGGAGCACGGTATTGTGGCCGCCACCCCTTCAGCAAAACCTTAATTTTATTAATGAAATACGAGTACAAACTAAATCCTAATCTACATTAACTGCTGCATAAAACCTAGAATACAAGGATACGGCCAATATATAGGCTTCAGAAATCAAACCCTAATTGTAGACGAACTAGAAAACCAAGAAATTACATCGAAGCTAGGGAAGAAAATTCAACATGTGGGGCCCATATTTGACCGCTAAATGGCGGCCAAAACCGCTAAATAGCGGTTTTATTTCGAGTAAATCAATTGGAATTTCTTCCACGTGCGTATCGTGTCTTGTTAATTATATTTCCTTGACTTTATTTGACTTTTCATCTTTGTAACATCGTAGTCTCGTAGTTTTCTCACTTTAGAAACTTTTCGGACTCTGATTTCCTACTCCAACATTGATTTCTTGCCATCTCCTTGTACGAATCGAATTACCTGAAAAAGGCACTAAAAATACCCGAGTAGCATTTATTTATATACAAAAATAGATAAAGTATGAGAGGAAAAATACAATATATGATATTCATCACACCCCCACACCTATCTTTTGCTACTCCTCGAGCAAAACCTAAATCTAAAAAGAAAAATAAAAATCCTAACTCACTTTCGCAGGAATCGCGATTGCACTTAGCACGTGCAATAAGCCTTTAAATCCCTAGGTTACCCTAGTGGACGAGTGTTGTCTCGTGAGGGTTTGCAGTGAATATACCCACAAAATTCAAAAAGAAAATAGATTAAGGAATAAAGAAAAGAAAAATAAGGATAACCGAAAATTAAGAAAAATAGAAATTTTATACAAAGGAAAGAAAAATCTTTTTTTTTATGATATTTTCATCAATTAATCTCACTAATATACAAACTCAAGAACGCATTTAGATTATCAATTTTCAAATCGAGCGTCATATCAGATACACTTATCATTTTAATCAAAAATTTAAATCCTATCTTTCAATACCTACTAACAGATAATTCATTGGCTCCTATACAACTACGTGCACGTGTGATAGTTTATTTCGGCCTTAGACTCAAACTCTAACTCATGATTCATCTCCTCTCTCATAACAAATTTTTTTCTTTTTTTTTCTTTTTTTCTTTTTTTTAAGAATATTTCACCTTTCATGCGAATATTCACGCTTACTTAGGCGCAACATACCCGATTACTTGGTTCATACTCTTTTCTTTTTTTTTTTTTTAGAATATTTCACCTTTCATGCGAATATTTACGCTTACTTAGGCGCAAAGTACCCGATTACTCAGATCATACTCTTTTTTTCACTCTTGAGGCTATTGCCTTAATACCAGACGCACCCCATTATTTTATCACTCTCGAGGCTATTGTCGTAGGTTCACCCCATTATTTTATTTTCACTTTTTTTTTCTTTTTTTTTTCTTTTTTTTCTCTTTTTTTTTTGTTTAGAGAGAGAAAACTTACTCAATCGTTATCATCTTTGTCCTTAATCTAATAAACTATTGTGAAGTGAAAAATAGATGTATATTTGCCTCAAAACTACTGTTAGTAATATTTATTTTTTAGATTTTGATCTTTTTCATAAAATTCAAAGTGTATCATCCAATCTACTCTCCTATCCAATTTCAAATCTAAATTTGTTCCTTTATCTGTAAGTAGTTTGATCTATTGATAAAAATACATAAGATTTTTTAATTTATTTTTCTTTTCAGTTTTTTTTTATTTTTTTTCAGTTTTTTTATTTTTTTTAGTTAGTTACCCTAAAAACTACCCAAAGTGTAAAATAAAGAAACCCAAAAATCTAAAAAAAATCCAAAAATCTAAAAAAAAAAATCCTACAAATAAAAATAAAATCCTAAAAAAAATAAAAATCTTCTAAAAACTAGTCCCCCACACCTAAACTTATGTATGCCCTCATACACAAACCAAGGGTGGCAAAATAAAAAAGAAAAGAAAACTATTATACAAATATTATACACTTATTAGAAAATTCAAACGGTTACGACCTCTTGATCGCTTTCCACTTTCATAATGTGTCCTTTTATGTTTTGATATGGATGAACTTAGCTTTTTTGTTAATTTTGCATTTAATCTCTCCATCTTACTTTTAATTTTTCTTAATTTATTTCTACCCTTCTTTCTTTTATTCAGTAGTAAAGTTTTGAGGTTAGAAAGCGTACCTTTATCGTCCATATTCGACCCACGAGCATCTTTCATGGCAGTAAGTATTTTGGTTTTATCAACATGTGAAATATCATACTCACTTTGATGTAACGGAATCATGAGCTCGATTTTGGATCGTCCTTCCAAATCATTGGGTACTATGACCTCTTCTTTTTGATATTCCTTCCTTCCCTCAATTATTATGGGCTTGTCATGCAAATTTTCTTCAAACCTGTCATCAAAATTCTCAAAAGAAAATGCCATACTAGTGGACTTATCATTAGTCAAGTTATTATGAATGGATAAAAATTCTTCTTCACAATTTCCATCAAAAGAAACAAATGATAATGTGTCACTAGCAAGGTCACCATCAAGCAAAATATTTTCTTTATCACTGGTTTTTTCATAATTATTGCCACAATGGTCTAAAATAGGTTGGTCACAATGTTGAATTATAGACTCATTATGCACAAAATTATTTAATTCATTTTGAATCATATCTACTTCAGAAGATGACTGGATTGACTGCTCGTTGGAGTCAGATATGTTCAAACTATTAGATGGTTGATCTATAAAAAGTTTAGCTTGAGAAATCGCTTTGAGAAGATCTTCCATACAAGATTCAATTTTAGAGGATGATTTTTGAGATGATGATTTTAGCAAAGCTTCCATATCTTCCTCTATTATACGTCTTCGTTCCTCAAACTCATGATCGTAATTTTCCTTATTTTTCTCAAATAATTGCATCTCGAGATCATGAGTGAAATTTGAAGAATGATATGATGGATCCATGTACATATTTGATGACAGATATGAAGTGGTTGGAGGTAGATTCTCATGACATGCATATCTCGATTCTAATCTTTTTAATCTTTCATCTAACATGTTCAATTGAATATCTTGTTCATGATTGAATGTAGAACATGAAGATGAATAGCCTATAAAGAAAGGATCATATGGAGGATTCTCTTGATATGGCTCTTGATTATATGCAAAATTAGAATTATTCATCCATTCATAATTGTAATTTTGTGTATAAGAAGCACTCGTAGGTTCATTATATGTATAGTGAATTTGATTATGACCTAGTCCTAGCGAACTTCTTATCCATGGACACTGATAATAATTATGATATGGATCACGACAATGATAACAACCAGTTTGATTTTGAAACATTTTTTTTTTAAATTTTTTTGAAGAAAAAATGGAGAGGGAGAGAGATGGAAAAGAAATAAAAAAGACTTTTTTTTTTTTGAACTTTTTTTTTTTTTGAATTTTTTTTATAGAACCAGGGTACCAAATCACAGAAAACAAGAAAATTTGGGTTCCGTTTGTACCTAATGAGCCGCCAATTGGCGGGAGAGACCGCTATTTGGCGGCTAAACCAGAGAGACTGATTCTCTGGTTTTTCCTGCTTAGTCCAGAGGCTCTTTTAATCCCTTTTGTTCTCATGTATCTGCAATTTTTGGTCCCTGCACACTCAACACACACTATTAACCCGTAAAACGTCAGAAAAAGCAAGAAAAACACCGTCGATCCCCGGCAACGGCGCCAAAAACTTGATGTGATAAATTACTGCAAGCGCACAGTATCGTTGTAGCGCTGTACAGGTCGTCTCACAGGGATCTAAGGTGTTTTTGCGATTCTTACTAATTCTATAGTCTAACGGATTAACAAAGAATTTTGGGTTGAAGTTTGCTTGTTCTAATTAGCCTAGGATCTAGAATCCACTAGTTTCCAACCATGTTCTTACTTCTATTATCTTCTTCTCTCATAAAAATTTGATCTTTTTAGTTTAATCTTTATTCAAAGTGCCCTAAGTATGAGCTATCAAGTGGTGTGCAAGCATAACTCATCAAAGATACTACTTTTCATAAAAACAAACTAAATCTTTAGATAATTCAATAAAAAAGATAAAATCAACAACCCCAAACCCTAACTAAGTATAGGCTATCAAGAAACCTAATTCAAGTATAACCTATCAAAGTCTTAATCTTCGAGTTCTTGTATTTTAAACTTTTTATAGAAGAATCATGTCTTTATTATTTTTATTTAAGAAGAAAGACATTAGAAAGCAATTACATGGTGAATCTTAGTTTCATCTACGTCCTAGAGCTAGACTAATTAGCTACTCATGATTTTAGAAAGCAATAAAATCTAATCTAGAAAGCAAATAAATCTATACTAGAAAGCAATTAAATCTATCTAGAAAGCAAATAAAGATCTCAAAACAATGGCTTACCTCTGGAGCACGGTATTGTGGCCGCCACCCCTTCAGCAAAACCTTAATTTTATTAATGAAATACGAGTACAAACTAAATCCTAATCTACATTAACTGCTGCATAAAACCTAGAATACAAGGATACGGCCAATATATAGGCTTCGGAAATCAAACCCTAATTGTAGACGAACTAGAAAACCAAGAAATTACATCGAAGCTAGGGAAGAAAATTCAACATGTGGGGCCCATATTTGACCGCTAAATGGCGGCCGAAACCGCTAAATAGCGGTTTTATTTCGAGTAAATCAATTGGAATTTCTTCCACGTGCGTATCGTGTCTTGTTAATTATATTTCCTTGACTGTATTTGACTTTTCATCTTTGTAACATCGTAGTCTCGTAGTTTTCTCACTTTAGAAACTTTTCGGACTCTGATTTCCTACTCCAACATTGATTTCTTGCCATCTCCTTGTACGAATCGAATTACCTGAAAAAGGCACTAAAAATACCCGAGTAGCATTTATTTATATACAAAAATAGATAAAGTATGAGAGGAAAAATACAATATATGATATTCATCAGTAGGCTTATCACACCACAGTCCGCACTCCTACTAATGCCACCCCTTTCTCCTTGGTGTACGGGAGCGAGGCTGTTTTACCCCTAGAAATTCAAATATTGTCACTAAGGGTAGCAACAATTGCAAAGATGATGACAGAGGAACAACATCAATAGAGGCTCAAAGAATTGGAGGTGTTAAATGAAAAGCGTCTCCAGGCTCAACAACAGATTGAGTTATACCAGACTCGAGTCTCACGAACGTTCAACAAAAATGTCTAATGAAGAACCTTCAAGTAAGGGGATTTAGTTCTGGCCGTTAAAAGGCCAATGATCATGATCCATAAAACTAATGACAAATTTGAACCTAAGTGGGAATGACCGTTCGTAGTGGAGACGGTATACTCAAGTGGAGCTTATCGCCTAATGAATCAAAACGGCGATAGAATGATGAGGCAAATTAGTTGCAAATTTCTAAAGAAATACTATATGTAAGCTTCAGCTAAAAAAAACATATCATATTAAACTCTTATCTCTGACAGTATGATTTGGATTATTACCATTTCTATTCAAGTTACACATGAGAGTACTTGGACTATTCTCCCATAGTTAACAGGCATGTGCAATTGGGCACCTCTACCAAAATCAATGATTCTGACCCAATCATCTTGGCATGTGCAATTAAGCGCCTCAGCCAAAACTACAGGCATGTGCAATTGGGCACCTCTGCCAAAATAAATGATCCTGACCCGATCATCTTGGCGTGTACAATTAAGTGCCTCCGCCAAAACTACAGACATGTGCAATTGGGCACCTCTGCCAAAATCAATGATCCTGACCCGATTATATTGGCATCAGTAATTCAAGATACGCGAGCGAGCCTTAGACTGTTTTGCCAAAATTTCAAGATTATCTACATCATTATTTGTTGCTCAAGAAAATTTGAAGCCAACAGATAGAAGAATTAAACAATTGTCTTTATTCATAAATTGAAAGAATATGGATAAAGTTACAAAAGAATAAAAGAATTGAAAATTCTGGATTTCTTTATTACATTAAAAAAAAGAAAGAAGATACAAGGAGGTTAAAATTCTCCTAGAATCTTCAGCTTATTCTCCGTTTGGTCGATAACTTGACCACGTATTTTTTCTACAAAATACAAAGCCTGATGACGCAAGTCATCGTCATTAATAACAAGTTGTTGAGTCAACCGTTGATGGGCTTCTTCAATAGATCGGCTCCTCACCATGCCCTCTTGTTCAAGTTGCCCTTGTTGTAGGATCAACTCCTCCTGTCTCTTTATTGACTTTGCCAGCCTAGACTCACTGGCCTCTAAAATGGCTTGAGCTTTGGCGATGGTCTCCTGAGTTCTAAAAATCGCCTCCTGGCTCCCCTCAATTTCAAAATCTACTTGCTCCATTCCCCTGAGAACTATCCTCTGGTTGGCTCGAAGATCCGCTAACTCCCAAGACCAGTTTTCTTCTTGCCGCCTCAGCTCTTCCTAACGAGCCACTAACTCTACTCGAAGCCGTGCCACCTCAATCAAAGTAATTACTTCCATGTCCGCTTGGCGGAGTGTGTTCAGCGTTTGTACCTGTTCTTCTAAGGCATCAAGGTAGGCTCGATAAAGAGCTGCTCGTTCACGTCTCCCAATCCTCTCAATATTATCCAGATAACTGACCAACATTGGGCATCCAAGTTCGAGAAAGTCCCTCCCATCTAAAATCATGACAATACATCTCCTTAGCAGTCACATAAAATCATTGACGTTGTGATTGAAAAATTTCTCAAGAGGATCAGCAGTATCTAAGTTAAATGCAGGCAGCGCTAAGGGAGATGTGACAGAGGGGGTGTAGCTTCCACGGGAGTTGATGAAGAGGGAGCTCGTCCTTGCACCAGGCTCATGATATGCGGGGCCAGTAAAGCCAATAAGGAACTAGCTGAATTGGAGGCCTGAAGAGAAGTCTCACCGGTGCTAGTCGTTCGAGCAACCACACCAATGGGGGTAGATTCTGATGGAGAGCCTCCTCCTGAAACCCCTCCCGTAACAGACATAGCCTCAAAAGAGAATTTCAGGTTATCTTCTTCTCCAACTGGTAACTGGGCTGGAGTAGGAGAATGATCGGCTGGAGTAATAACAGTCACAATTGTTGATGACATTGATATAGTTCGTTGGAGAGCTGACGGCACGCCAACAACGGCTGGAAAAGTGTCTTCAGAACAAATAGCTGGTATTGGAGACAGTAAACTTGGAGAAGGAGGAGCTTCTCGGGTCTTACGAGTAGCAGTATCCATGCTATCATCACTCCCTAACTCATCAGTTGGAGGAGTTGAAGTAGGAGTAGAGCAAGGAGCTAGTGTGAAGTAATCCGCATCGAATTCCTCTGCATAACTACCCAGTTTGCCTACTAAGCCGGTGGTGGCTGAATAATCCACCAACTTCTCGGACTCTACTTTGGTAGTTGAATGCATAGGTGAATGAAGCTGACATCTGGATCTCAAAAGCAGACAAAGGTGTCACATATATATAGAAAGAAAAATAAAATCAAAAAAATCAGAACCATACCAGTAGAAACAAGTTCTGTAGTTGGACTGGAGAGAGGAGCTGTAGAAGTTTCAAGGAGTGCACCCATCTCACTACCTTGAGATTGCGTCGTTGTAGTGCGTTCCGAAGAACTAGGAGCAGTCATATCTTCAGCACCACCAGCATTTAGGGGTTCTTCGTGCACATCTTTTTCGGCCGGTGCCGTAGGCAGAGTTAAAGGTAAGAGATCAGTTGCAAACCGGACCACTACTTCTTCAGGGATAACTATTGGCAAGGTCCATTCAACTAACTTCTTCTTTTTACGGACTGGTTCGCCCCTAGATATCCGACGGTATTTTATGGTTGGGCTTCGAGGACGAGTGTTATCATCCGTGGTGGGTTGAAGAGCATCTCCAGCTCCGGTATCATCATCGTCGCTAGTGCCATCGTCATTATCTGAGTCACCATCATCCGATGGCTTGGCCTCCACGTCAAGGAACTCGTCCATTCCTTTTAACTCTCTTGGCCCCCCTTCGGCGAGAGTAGAAGGCTTCTATGTCCTTGCAACAACTATAGTTGATGGAGAAGTTGGGTACTACCGCATTGGCAATATTGTATCATGTGCAAAAGCTGAGCACCATGCTCAAAACTGGCGACTTTTGAGGCAGATGAATTCGGCTCCAGTCCCTCCTTCCACAAAGTGAAACCAACCGCAAGCTCCATCATACAAATTACCCTTATACGTCAGCTGCTTGTTCGGATTCCCCACATATAATTGTGCATAGCCAAACTGGGGAGTGAAGCAGCTGGGGGTGTATGGCTCAATATAGCACATAGTATCTTGCCGATACACCAAGTGCCCGGAGCGGATGCTTAGCAGCCACCAGAATGCCCCTGAAGATAAAGTTGAAAAATTATCGGGCCCTAGAGCATCCTTGAACTTTTACCCGTACTCTCCACCTGAGAAGTCGGGGAAGCAACAGTTGATCTTATAATTTTGATGGTGTTGGAGTGTTTTGCAGAACACCGACATATAGTGGCTCTTCCAAGTGGAGCGCTCATATATCTCCACAAAAAAAGGCTTGTCCATCGGGCAGTAATTCATGGCGCTCATCAATGAGGGATAGTGCATGACAAGCCACGCCATCAAATATGTGTAGGACATCTCTACCCTAGGATTTGGTGTCTTCACCACCGCTAATTCTTGTACTCCCTTCCCTTTGGCAGCCTTCCCCTTTATGGCCTTGGCCTTATCTCCAAGGATCAAACCGTTGCAAAGTGCACAAAGCCCGGTCTGAAGGTTACTAACCATTACGGGAAGGAGCCCGAATGATAATCCGTAAGTCAATAAAATGGCAGGATAAACCACGTTCTTCACGATGATATCTTTGGGCAATGAACGACACATCTCTTTAACCACAATATCAGGAACCCAGTGATTAAAGTCCTATATGATATGGGAAACTGGGCCTAGTAATGAAACCTCTAGAAGACCGTATCAGGATCGAACCCTCCTTCATTTGACTCTGTAGTATAGGTTGTGGCTTCCAATTCTGCAATGTGCCGTTTGATCTCTTCAACATTGACGGGTTTGAGTCTGCAGACCATGGCCAAGCTCTCCTTTGGATTCAAAAAGAGATAATCTACAGATTTCTTGTAACCAATCCCTTCGTTTCTCACTCCAGCAAGATCGACATAAGTATGATAATGGCACATACTTCCCAGTATGTATCATAAATGCGCTCATCTTTCGCCTTCAGCATGTTTAGCTCCTTGGCGGTAGGAATGTATTCTTCGTAGGAGATTTCGCCCATTGACAAGCCCAAGACTTCTTACATCTCGTGGAGAGTGAGTCCTAACTCACCAACCGGTGTAAAGAAGGTACCGGTCTCGGAGTTGTACATCTCCAAAAGGCTGAAGAGCTAATACGAACTCTGGAACAGGCTGAACTGAATATTTCGGATGGCTTTATAGAGGCCAATCTCCTACAGGGTTTCCTCATGACGATCCATCATATATTTAACGAGGCGGAACCACCATATGCTACCTGAGGAATGAATCCAACCAGGCATTCTGAAATCCTTAGAAGGATATTGACCACTCTTGGCCACAAACTCACTAAGGAAGGTCTTCGCTTGAATCGGGACCTTCCCAACTTGGTACTCCTTGGTGACTCTACCAAGAAGGAGTCCTGTAATGCACTTGGTGGGACCATCTTGATAGGCTCCATGAGCGCCAAACTTTCCAGTCGCGACTCCGTCGTAATCTCGAGTTAGCTCCCATTCTAACTCACGATGGGCAGACAACCTCTGTTGGTATCCAGATAGTAGCTACGTTCCATATTGGGTAGGAACATCAGTAGATCACCAGTTTGATGGAGCCACTTGCTCTTTTCTTCGAACAAAATTTTGTCCGAGTGCTGCATCGCATCCCCAAAGAGAAATGTTGGCTCCTCCAATGTTTATCGGTTCATCGCTTCGAATGGAGCATCAGTAATGATTTCCCTTGCGGTGGCAGGGTTATATCTCAGCAACTTTTCTTTGCATTCTCTGAGGCCTGGCTTGAAGGCAGGAAGTTTAGTAGAAACGTGAAACTGAGTTGCTAGGTCTGTATCTCCAGCATGTCCAAAATGATGCATGCGAGAGAAAGGATCCAATGAGTAGCTAACTGCAAAAAGAAGAATCAGAGTTAAAAAAAAATTCTAGAGAAAAATTAAAAAAATTTCTAAGTATGGAAATGCAGAGATAAAGATAGTTTCGTGCGAAGTTAATTAGTAACTTTGTGTAAATATAAAACGCAAAGCTAAAAAGCTAAAACATGAAGCTAAATCTATAATTTTGCGTAGTAAATGCGACAATTAGAAATAACTTCGAATAATAAGCTAAAATGCAAAGGTAACGTAGTAGTTTCGCATAGAAGAAGGCCAGAGCTCTCTTCTTCTCCAAGTCATCTAACCGAAGTACGGCGATGATTTCGCCGATGAAGAAGGTGATTAGCCGGTCAAAACCGAGCCAAATCACCCCTAAATTACTTGGAAAAGTCTTAGAAGGAGGAATCTTACCTCTAATAGGCGCGACGTAGACTGGGCCACCGCTGCGGCCACTGCCGCGGCTGTTGCTCGCGCCGGCCGCCGATGGTGAGTTAGCGCATGATGATGCATTCTTTTTGGGAGCCATTAGTCTCGAAATCTTGAGGAAAATCGAGTGAAAATGGGGCAAAAATCCGGTCGGTTGCTAGGGTTTTGATAGCCTGAGTTTCTGGATTCTTGAGAATTCTTGAAAGAGTGATGAAGAAGAAGAGTGAAGACTCTATTTAAATGAAAAAACCCGCCCCTTGGTATTCGACGCAAAGATCAAAGCAGTTAAATGCAAAATGCGAAGCTATTAGCTCCGCATGGAGAAGTACAAACATGAAGATAAAGCGTTGGCTAACTCCGCATTCAAGTGCATCAAACCAGAAATCCAAAGTGTTTCAAAATTTGCTAAGTCATAAGCCATTTTGAAAACTTTGGAGTGGGTCCTGTTTGTGGTAAAAATTTCCAAAATTAGTGAAAAAGGGAAAGATTTCATGCAGGACGTGGAGCTAACTCCGTAGCTCCACGTCTGGCCATAAAATAACTTCTCGTTGAGTAAAACGCGGAGCTAAGCCCATAGCTCCACGTTCTGAGTGATTTACTTCGCGTGAGTAAATTCTTAAGAATCCTAAATTAATTGAGATTGAGATTTAAGCTTATCCAATATCCGAATTAAGTCCAATCAGAATTCAAATTTAAGAGATTTAATTCAAAACTAAGATATTTGATTAGAACCTTGAATAAATATAAACACTTTCCAATTCTATTTTATTAGTAACTCTTATATTAACTCAAACCTATAAATACCCTTTTGAGATAGCCTTTGAGGATCTTTTGATCGTTTTGGAGTTCTAGTTACGCGCAAGAGCCTTGAATTCATAGAGATCAGTAGAGAGAGATCCAGGGCTGGCCATCATCTTCATCAAGAAGAAGATTTCCACATCAGATCGTCAAAAAGTACTACTAGATAGAACCCATTGACTCACAAATATTGTAAAAGAGATAGATAATTTATAAATCCTCTTGTTTGTTTTTCTATTATTCTCTTTCATTGTAATTAAGTTATTTAATGGAAGGAAGCAAGAATTTTGCGACAAACACATCAAACTTTATTTTATTTTATTTTATTTAATCTCTTAAAAACCTCTCTATTATAATTCTTCTGTAGTGTAAAATAAAATTGAAAACAACAAAGAGAAGAGCCAAAACCCAACTTTATGAAGTGCGTTATGAAATTGACCCTTAACCCTGCATGTGCATAGGCATGAGGCTTCATATAGCCTCGTCCGAAGCTTTGGCATGAGATTATTCATAACTGTGCATAGCTTTTGAAAGCAGAGCCTTAGTCCGCAGTTAACCATTTCTACCCACTAATGGGGAAATGGCTACACCCCATAATCTTCACTTAATAAGGGATTTTAAACCACTATATTGAAGGAAATAAAAGGAGGGTGGTTATATCTCCTTAGACTATAAATAACACTACAGAGAGACAAAATAAGGCACCTTGATCTTCTAAGAGAAACTCTAAGAAAATATAGAGAAAGCTCTATTAAAATCTTTGCATTCTAGAGAATTTGGTGTGAGCTTGAGAAGAAGCAACTTGGTGCTTGAATTGTCAATAGAAAATAGGATGCACCTTCCATCGTTACCCCAAACATCCCACATAAAACAAAGAATAAGACACTAATTTTCTCTTCTCTCTGTTAGCTAGGGAAAATACTTGTAATCTTCTTTTGTTTTTTTTTCTTTGCTACAATTTGTTCTATGCTCAAAGGACTATTGCTATGGAAAGCAAGTTCACATTACCTAGCATACAGAAGATTGCGCTCACAGTGGGAGCATCGCTCGTCACTGAAGAGATGTCAGTTGTATAGTCCGACACCAAGATACTTCGCTTCATGGTGGAGACTTTGGTCTACAAAATTAGACCAATAGAGGGATGAGAAATACCTCTACTCTAGCTCATCTGGTTCAAAACTTGCCAGGTATTATCATTAGGTTATGACCAACAAAAAAGGAAGTGTCTTCTAAGGAGGTCAAAAATTTTACGATTGTTCAATCATTTGGAATAGTCCTGGATGTGAACAAGATAAGTGTTGAGTGTGAGTCTGTAGTATTACGATCCATCGGTCAACGCAACCTAACCATTCGTCTGTGCTGGATCCACCCAAGCTAAGTTTAAGTCTAACACAGTCCAGAAAAGGACCCAAGATCGTCGAAGAAGGTGCAAGGCTCATGGCACGGCTTAAGAGCACTACTAAAGAGCAAGTTCATCAAGAAGCTAGCTCTCAGTGTCACGCCTAAGCATGATGAAAAGTTAAGTCACAACTTGGCATGCAAGCCTGGCACAAGGTTAAGCCTCAAGCTTGGCACAACGCTAAGGTTCAACCCCACACACAAGCCTCGTGCAAAGCTAAGCCTCAAGCCCATGTGAACGTTAGATACCAGACTGAGATTCAGCCCTGCGTACAAAAGGACCAGAGGAGTAAATCTTTATCTCATGATCATTACCTTGGACACAGGCATAATACTTTAGTAGTATGAAATTTTGTAGTTTGACAGCAGAGGTAAATGAACCCATAGTGAAAAACTCCTCTCAGGGCTTGAAGGAGTGCTTGACTAGGAAAAGGGGTGTTGTACAGATAACTCATCAATGTCACTATGAATGGCTGATTTCAGTCGTATTATCAGATTGCTACTACAACTTCCAAATGACGAAGTTTTCAGTCTTTAGCCGAATGATAGATTCGAGAGTGGAGTCCCACTATGTAAATAGAAAATGCTCTAGAAAAAAAAAATGCACTTGGAATCCAGCTTGCCAGCTATTACCTCATTTATGGTTAGAAACCGTAAACAAATCAAAAGTAGAAGCAATGATTATTGATTCAAAAAATTTCTTGGGTTTGGAAAAGATTGTCGCAAAACTTGGCGTTTTCCAACACACACATATCAAGACTGGAGTAGCAATTCTTTTGAATTCAAATGTTTGGCGGCAGGTTTCGATAATGATGATGGACATTGTGCTATTGTATCCACTCGTCCACCTCTGTAAGAGATAGTGATGCCATAGTCAACATGCCAGATCTCTCAGAGAGAAGTCTCTAAAAGATTTGAGAATTAAGATTAGAGACTGAAAAGTTAGCGAAGGTCAATCAATGAGATGAAACAGATCTGAGAAGAACTAAACTCCAAAAGGGAGCAATCTTCTTCCTTCTCTAAATCCAAATCTTCTTCAGAACAAGAGGGTAAGCAACACATATTGGAGAATGCTAAGGATGAAGGCAATTAGGAGAAGATAGCAGGGTCCCCAGCTCCCTCCAAACAAGAAGGAGGAGAAAAAAAAATATTAACCTACATATAGAAAAGATGAAAAAGATGAAAAATAGGTAGAAGCTAAAGTATCTCGAAACAAGTTGATCATGCATTATCCTAATAAAGTTCTTGCGACAATTTGACCAGGTTCCTACTTAGCAAAAAAAAAAAAAAAAAACCTCTAGATTCCTAGTAAAGTTAATTATAGATCATAGTATTTGATGTAATAAAATATACTTGATTAATTACGCCAATATTAGGATGAAGTGTCGTTAATGAATACTTCTATTTGTACTAAATGGAAATTAACACATGTCATTAGCGAGAATCAGATGTCACTATAATTTATAGGAGACAACTTATGAGCCAATGGTATTAGTAATGCAGTCCTGACATGGAGTTTCTTGAAGGCTGGTTATGATTTTTCGTAACATTAATAATCTCATAGTAAATATGAAATGCATTAAGTTGCCATTACATGATAGATCATCTCATGCTAGCAAAAAGTAGGGATCCCCCTTAAGGTCGACTCAATCATTTTTTTTTTTTTTTTTTTTTGTATGGGATTGGAGTTTTGAGCTCCTACCTAATTATTAGATTAGATGATATATAATAAATCACGTAAATTTTGCATCTAGTTTTCCATCACAATCCCTCAAGTTAGATTTAAGCAATCAAATTTTTAACAAGGTCATAAAGAGCATACTTCATCGTATAAATCTCAATATTCTACTGGATAAAGTTGATCTATCAATATGAATGAATCTAATAAATACGAGGGGTAGTTTATCCCACTCTCTCGTGCAACATATGAAAAATATATATTGTGCGACTATTCAAACCATGCAGGATAGCACTATCAACATCTAAATAGTGTTACAAAATAATAAAAATACTTGCTATCTGAACCAAATCCAATTGGGACTCACTATGATCCTTGATTAATTTTAAATACTCAATGGATGCGAAAAACAAACTAAACAATTACTGCTTTGACTCGTAATCAAAGAGCAATGCAACTTGGAAAACTTGTTGTTCTCCCCATCCACTCTGCAAATATCCCCATGCATGCACCATGCTACACCTACTAGAAACAAATCATGCAATCATCATCATCTTTATACTCAATTACTCATGGCCACTGCATCATACTTTTTTCTAAACACTCATGATCACTGAACTGTTTTCTCATGAACACTTACAATTAATATGCCATGTTCTCAACCAAGCACTCATAACCGTTACACCATGCTCTATTAAACATTCACAGCAACTATACCACGCTCTTCACCTAGTGTTTATAATCACTTTATCTAATATCCCAAAATTTATACTACTCGTATTCTTTTTTTTAGTCCAGTCGTGCCGAATAAGACTACCGAAATCAATTTTAGACATCAAAATAATTTTTTTGTATGTCACTTTAAATCTATAACTCCAAATAACATTCAATTTTCGCGATTATTAATTTTCTAATATTTATGATTTTTAAAAATTTTCCTTACAAATCCGAAAAATATTCCCAAATTTGCTAATTTAATAATATTAAATTATTCTTCTAACTATTTTAGAATTTTATTTCTTTTATTCCTAATATCAAAATAACAAACAGATAATTTTGTAAGGTTTCTCTCGTTAAGTACTACGCCCTGTATTAATTTGATAACATTTGGAGAACACTATACTGAACCTAAATCGAAAAATAAATAAATAAATTATATAAATAAATATATATATAAACAAACAAACTTATCTCCTTACCTCCTCATGAGCTGATCCTCCACCGCCATGCAAGATTGTGCCTCATTGTTTAGTCAATGGGTTGATGAGTAGGATAATGGTTTGGAAAGAAAGCAAATATGTATATTTATATAAAATCTCACCAAAATACTTTTCTCTCACACTCTATTACTCCTCTCCTAAAATACAATACCCTCTTCCACTCTCTTTTCCCCTATCAACACCACTATGGAAGGATTTTTAGCAATCAATAGAGAAATTTTGTCTCTCTTCAACCTTCTTCAAGTCCATAGCTACAAACAAGAGAACAATGATAAGGAGGAGAGCTATGGTGGAGAGAAATTAAGTAATTATGAAGGCAAGTAATTATTCTCCTTTCTAGATTTTTTATTTTTTTAGTTTTGGTTATATGATTAGGGCAAGTAACTTGCATAATACAATTATTACTTTATTTTCATTACCTATGTATCTAATGTCTTGAGTCTATTCTCTAAAATTCTGGCTGCTTAATATACTGACAAGGGGCATAATCTCATGTCTCGGAGGAAAGTGATTGGATATTTGATTGAATATTTTCTAGCTTTACGTCGAATAGGAAAAACCTTCTCTTTGTCGTTGTTGGACTTTGACTTCGACGAATCCAGCAAGGGCTACAGAAAATAAAATGGGTATTCATTTCAACCAGAACATTTTTCATAACTGTAAAGTTTGATCATACTTGGACTTGAAGGATAGAATGCATATATGTATGTAGAGAGTTTAGCATTATGTTGAAATTGTTAGTAATGTGTGCAAAAGGAAATATATATACTCACAAGTTCTTGGTCAAGTTCGCTGAAGCCTTAAAAAAATTAATGAACTAATGAATATTAAATATGCCTTAATTAAATAGATTAGAGAACCAAAACACTGACGTTATATTCTTTGTATGTTTAAACTCCCAACAAAGCATAGAGCACAAAGGCAAATAAAACTTAACTAAGTACTTTTGAATCTTTACTTTTGAATCTTTCTCTAGTCCTATAGGCGTTTCCTAAGAAAGGCCCATGTGCATGCATCAAACTCCACCAGAACACACAAAAGCTCCACCTGTTTTTACTAGATAGTATTTCTTGTTAAACAAATAGAATTCTACAATAATAGTGATATGAAGCTTCTTAAGGATGAAATAAAATCCGGCTTCCAAAACAAAATCCTTCTCATGTTGCATCAAGGTTTATATGGATTAAATGTTCATGATGGATTATCATTCAAACCAGAAATAATATAGGGGAAAGACTAGAAAAATAAGGGAAGAACCTATATATGAAAACTTAAAACATTCTAGGAATGACTAGTACACATGTTTGTCCCTATATATACTGATATAGAGACTATATTATATAATTTATATATGTATATATACTATTACAGTTCTCTCCATGTTATAGTTTCTCATAATACATATGACATAGATCAAATAGACATGTACATAGGATTCTAATTTTTACTTTATTTTGCTATTAATGCTAGTTTAGCTATCTCATAATATTCTTAGCTACTCATTGTGATTACTACTATGTCCAACTTATCATACCATGGTATGTCGTTTATTTATTTGTCACATGTCATATTTCTAGATTATTGATTGTCTGATAAATACCATACATAAACTTTTCCATATTACTGAGATACGATGTCTTGCATGATAGACGATACATAGAAGTTTAAACTATATTTAATCTAAACAATGGCATGATATGGATATGCAAACAGGCAAGAAATTTGAAACATAGTTAATAACATGATAGTATAAAGTCAAGATATTTATAGTAATTGGATCCGGACGTGATGGAATAAATTATTGACATACTAAATACATGATGGGCATGATTATTCATGAGAACATGATAACATGTTCATACTTGTCGACTACGTGGAAACATAATATTCTCGTCATACGCATATATGTGATCCTAAATTAAATTGATTCTTAAATTCCAGTTTCTAGTAATGGACATGTACACAATTGACTTGATATGCCATGATGTTTCCATTAATTCATGTGTATCCTGTGTCACTGACATGAGGATTGGGAAAAATTACTCGATGGATAAGAACCGTATCGTATGAGAATCATGTTGGCCATTTATTGTTAGGTCCTGAGAACGTATACTACAGCAGCACCGTGTGGTACTGAGCCATAGTCTGATATATGAGTCCACATAAGAATGATGTCTGTTATTGTTTTTATAGTACGAGATTTGTCTGACAGCACCTAGCAGTGCGTCATGATTCAGCGCTATGGATTTGGGTCGGGTCCCACATATGTACGACACTTATAAGATATGTGTAACGACGCACATCTTTTCCATCAATGCTAGTTTCAAATATCTGATTAATTATTAATCTGTTTAGTTTTTGATACCTAACATAAAATCTAAAAGAAATCAGCTAACTATTATTGATCTGCAAATCCCTAAATATTTAGTTTAGTTATAAATATTTAGTTTAGCTATGATTCCAAATTTATTTATATTATTCTTGATATATTTTATCACGACTGACACTAATATAATACGTTCACAATCACATATTCAGAGTACTGTTATGGTACAACTTTTATTTATTTATTTTTTTTTGTTACTTGTTGGGTTTAATCCCCTGCGTTCTGAGCCTAGGTTTGAAAGGTGAATAAGTAAAAACAACCCAGCCTGATGTACCAAAAGAGGTAGAGTCCAATGAGACCGACCTAGATATAGAAGGTTAGTGGAGGTGATTTGCCATTGATACCCCATTCGCTTCATTCCACCTTTATCCTAGACATTAGTCCTTGAAAAATCCAGGTGTTATGCCATCACTAGACCCAGACCAGGCGCTCTCAGCATCAATTCAAGAGGCCCCCTATTATTTATGTCTACCATCAATGGCGTCGGCAGTTCCGACACTAGACTCAGGTCCTTCTTAGCTTACTATGCTCCCCCATGTTAGTTATGTGATCTATACTCTATCCACTAGGCTACTTTTGTTTTCGTTAGTCGGCCTGTTATCGTATCGTCGTAGTTAAAGGTGGAGTACTTTCTAGAGATTCCTTGTATATTTGTTTATATTTTTTTTTTGCCTGGGAACTGCTTTACTCTTTTGAACTTTTGATTCTTTTGTGTTAATATTTAGAGCAGTGTATCATCTTATGTAATGAACACTTTATATAAATGAAATATTTTCAGTTTTAAATATGTTATTTATCAATCTAAATATGAGAGTAGTTACGGTTATTCTAAAATCCTGTGATTGTTGAGTTGTCTAGTGTAAAGTTTAAGTAGTATCGTTCGTTTTGAAAAGCAGCTAATAAAGGAAACGTTACAGGGTGGTATTAAAGTCAAGGTTTAGGTGGAAGGCCATATGACTACTACTGCATACGAGCATATCAATAACTGATTCTTGATATCTTTTTTTGATCTTAACCATCTATATTATCTTTACCGTGCTTATATATTCAGTTGAACATTCTATTATTTAGTTCTTGAATACTAATTTGTGAATTTTGAGTATAAAATTCTTTTGTTAGGTGGATAGGATCTACTATCCTAAAATTCATGCTACTCATATTTTTTTGAGTCTGATCGTACCGAATAACACCGAAGTCAATTTTGGACACCAAAATAATCTTCGGTTTATATAATTTTAAATCTGTAATTCCAAATAACATTTCGTTTTCGCAGTTATTAGTTTTATAATATTTATTATTTTTAAAATTTTTCCTTGCAAGTCCGAAAAATATTCTCAAATTTTCTAATTTAATAATATTAAATTATTCTTTAATTATTTTAGAATTTTATTTCGGGTATCGAAATGATAAGCGGATAATTTTGTAGTATTTATCTTATTAAGTACTATACTCTGTATTAATTTAATAACATTTGGAGAACGTTATATGAAATCAAAATCAGAATATATATATATATATATATATATATATATATATATATATATATATATATATATATATATATATATATATATATATATATATATATATATATATATATATATATATATATATATAAACAAAACTATCTCCACACCTCCTCATGAGCTGATCTTCCATAGCCATACAAGGCTGTGCCTCATTATTTAGCCAATGGGTTGATGAGTAGGATAATGGCTTGGAAAGCAAGCAAAAAAAAAAAATATATATATATATATATATATATATATATATATATATATATATATATATATATAACCTCACCAAAACAATTTTCTCTCACGCTCCACTCCTCTCCCCTCTCCTAAAATACAATACCCTCTTCCACTCCCTCCCTTCTCCTATCAACTCCACTATGGAAGGATTTTTAGCAATCAATAAAGAGACAAATTTTGACTCTCTTCACCCTTCTTCTCTCCATAACTGCAAACAATTTAGCAAGGATAAGGAATGGAGCTATGGTAGAGAGAAATTAAGCAATTATGAAGGCAAGTAATTATTCTCCTTTCTAGATTTTTTATTTTTTAGTTATGGTTCTATGATTAGGACAAGTAACTTGCATAATATAATCATTACTTTATTTTTCATCTTATTTATCTATCTAATGTCTTGAGTCTATTCTCAAAATTTTGGCTGCTTAATATATTGACCTGGGGCATAGTCTCATATCCCTTAGGAAAATGTTTAGATATTTGATTGAATATTTTCTAGCTTCATATCGAGTAGGAAAAGCCTTCTCTTTGCTATTGTTGGACTATGACTTCGACGAATTCAGCAAGGACTCCAGGAAACAAAATAAGTATTCATTTTAACCAGAACCTTTTTCATGGCTACAGAGTTTGATCATACTTGGACTTGAAGGGTAGGATGCATATATATATATATATATATATATATATATATATATATATATATATATATATATATATATATATATATATATATATATATATATGTGTGTGTGTGTGTGTGTGCGCGCGCGCGCGCGCGCGTGCGTGCAGAGATCTTAGCATTATATTCAAATTGTTAATAATGTGTGCAAAAGGAATATATATACCCACAAGTTCTTGGTCAAGTTTGGCTGAAGCCTTAAAAAAATTAATGAACTAATGAATAAAGAAGGTGCCTTAATTAAATAGATTAGAGAATCAAAATCTGTTGTTATTTTCTTTCTATGTTCAAACTCCCAGCAAAGCATAGAGCATAAAAGCAAAAAAAACTTAACTAAGGACATAGGATTCTGATTCTTACTTTATTTTGCTATTAATGCCAATTTAGCTATCTCATGATATTCTTAGTTACTCATTGTGATTACTACTATGTCCAACTTATCATGCCATGGTATGTCGTTTATTTACTTGTCACATGTCATATTTCTAGATTATTGTTTGTCTGATAAATACCATACATAAATTTTTTCATATTACTGAGATATGATATCTTGCATGATAGACGATGCATTGAAGTTTAAATTATATTTAATCTAAACAATGGCATGATATGGATATGCAAACAAACAAGACAATTGAAATATAGTTAATAACATGATAGTATAAAGTCAAGATATTTATTGAAATATTTATAGTAATTGGATCCAGACATGATGGAATAAATTATTGACATACCAAATACATTATGGGCATGATCATTTATGGGAATATGATAGCATATTCATACATGTCGATTACAAGGAAACATAATATCCTCATGATACGTATATATGTCATCCTGAATTAAATTGAGTCTTAAATTTCAGTTTCTAGTAAATGACATGTACATAATTGACTTGATATGCCATGATATTTTTATTGGTTCATGTGTATCCTGTATCATTGATATGGAAATTAGGGGAAACTACATGATGGATAAGAGTCGTATCATATGAGGATCATATTGGCTATTTCTTGTTAGGTCCTGAGGATTTATACTAAAGTAGTACCATGTGGTACTGAGCCATAGTCTGATACATGAATTCTCATAAGAGTGGTATCCGTTGTTGTTTCACAGTATGGGGTTTGTTTAGCCGCACCTAGCGAAGCGTCATGATTCAGCGCTATGGATTTGGGCCGAGTCCCTGTTTTTGGGAAAAACAGGAGATCTTTCCATTGCCATTGAATTAGAGAAAAATTACAGATTATCAAAATTTCTCTTTTTCGATTTGATTACAATAAAAAGAAAAGAATAAAGCAGATAGAGATGACTTATAGATCTTCGCTCTCTTTTTACAGAAAATTATGGAATTCAAGGCAGCTATAAGGATAGGTCATTTTCCTGTTGACGATCCGACGTCGATGATTTGGAGGCGAGCTCGTTCTTCTTCTCTGTTGATTCTTGGAGGAAGCATGAACTCTTACATGGGAGAGAGATCTGGCCAAAGGTCTTCTTTTTCCTGCCGGTCTTAAGGCTTCAAGACTTTTGCGCGTAACTTGAATTGCCAAAGGTCCCTTTCTATTCTTCTCCAAGGGTATTTATAGGCTCCCGATTATTGAGCCGGTTTCCAAATAGATTAAATCGAGAAGGTGTAATCTTGAGAAGATGTTTCCATGTATATAAAATTGAGATCTTAATGAAATCTTAGAATATTCCTTCAGTTGGATTTGATCCAGACTCATCGTTTCGGGTCCTGTTTCTACACCTAAAATCAATTAAATTCAAATTAGAATTTTACAGAATTATCAAACTCAAAAATAAATAATTAAGAATTTGTATCCAAAGAAAACTAATTTAGAATTTTGTACCAAAAAATTAATTAGATTCCAATTAGAACTTAGGTCTTATTTGAATTCATAAAATATACAAAATAATTTCAAAAAATGTAAATTAAGTGCGCGAGGTGGAAATTCACTGCACATGAGGCCGGGTGACCGTCCTCCCGGAGCAACCTCGCGGCACGAGGCTGGTTGGGTGCGAGGCTATACCAGCCTCGCGCCAGCTTCGCGGGTGCAAGGCCGATGCAGCCTCACGGCCGCGAGGCTGGTGTCAACCTCATGGCGCGAGACTAGCCTTGCAGCGGAGCCCCCCCTTTTTTTTAAACTTGGATTTTTTTTACTCGGATTTTGAATTCCTACTTGGACTCGGATTCCTACTCGGACTAGAATTCAAACTCGGACTCGGATTCATGCAGGCATAATTTTTCTCATTCTACAAGACCCCTCTAAAGTTTTTAAAATTTTGTTCATCTATTTGTTTTAGAAAAATTTTGAAATACTTTGGATATTTTTTGAAATTGGTGGATAAGTTCATGGAGATAGAACTTGCTAAGAGTGCAAAAATAACTTAACAAGCTGAGTGTTTTAATTGTGATATGACTCGTTTGGGTTGTCAAACAGAGCCGATGACTCGCCTAACAGACAGACAGAACCGGTGATTATTTTTGAATTGAGGGGTGACTCGCCTAGCTGACAGACAAAGTCAGAATGATAGATTTAGGATCGAAGAACCATGGGCAGAGGTGTACTGTTAAACGTACCCATAGAGTTTTGGCAGAGGTGTCTAATTGCACATGCCAAGATGATCGGGCTAGGATAATTGGTTTTAGCAAAGGCACCCAATTGCACATGCCTGGATGACTCGTCTAGGTGACAAAGCCAGTGATCGGATTAGAACCATGAAAGAAACAATTTGTTGTAGTGTGTGATAAATCAAATCTTACTATTAAAAGTAAGAGCTTAACTTGACAGATTTGTTGATTTTGCAGTGAGATGATTCGAATTTCGCTGTCAGAGGTAAGAGTTTAATGTGACAGATTTGGTTATTTTGAGGCGATTTGAATCTTATTGTCAGAGATAAGAGCTTAACATGACAGGTTTACGAGATTTTTAACAAATTCCCAGCTATTAACGGATTTGGCATGTCCTACCAATTATCGTTTGCATTAGGCTAGCCATGTTATTTCCCTCAGTATGATAAGTTGTTGAGGATTTTGTTTTCTCCTCCCCTTTGCTTTTTGAAGCATTTGATGGTTCGTGCTTTTACCACAGCATGAAGAGTTAGCGAGAAACTTATTCTATTCCCATTGCTTTCGAAGCATTAGGCGATTCATGCTTTTTACCTCAGCATGATGGGTTGTTGAGGGTTTGAATTCCTCTCCCCTTTGTTTTTGAAGCATTGGGTTATAACTTATCCTTATAGGATAATATTATGACAAATTTATCATAGGAATTTTAGCAAATCTCCAGCTATCAACGGATTTGAGATGGCTTTACCAATCACCGTTTGCGTTGGGCTAGCCATGCTTTCTCTCAGCATGGTGAGTTGTTGAGGATTTTATTTGGTCTTAAATGCCAAACGTTCCCTCTCCCCTCTTACCTTAGTGGCTAGGGTTTATTGCTAACCCAAGTAAAATGGAGTAGGTGAGATATTTTCAATTTCTCTAGCCGTTGCTTTTGATAGCATTGGATAGTTGATTCATTAGCCTTTTCTTCCCTCCTTTTTTTTGAAGGTGGCTAGATGTAGTATTTCTTCAAGAATTTTTCGTTGATAGGCATCATCATCTTGTCGTTATCTTGATTGATCAGGCGACAGGCTTCGTTTGAGTAGACAATTTCTACTACAAAAAATCCTTCCCACTTGGGCTTGAATTTTTCCTAGTCTTGTGGGTCATGATCATTGGTCTATTGACAGTTAAAACCAAGTCTCCTTCTTTAAAAGTTTTTCGTTTAACTTTCTGGTTAAGTGCTCTCGAGATACACGCTTGAGACAACTCGATTGTTGTTGCATGTTCAGGATGCAAACTTACCCCTATATTCGTGCGCTTAGCCTTGTATTTTAAACTGGCATAGCCTCGCGACTGAGCTAGTATAACTTTGTGCTATATACAGAGTTGGAATTGTGCGCTGGTTTAGCCTCGCACATTGAGTTAGAGTCTTGTGCTGATTTAGCCTTGTACACTGACTTAGATTCACATTTAGTTGCGAGTATAACTTCGCATTCTACACAGGCGTAGCATTGTGCTTGAGTTACTTTACACAAGTTTAGTCTCGCGTTTTGATCTCTTTATGCAGGCTTTCCCGCAAGATTTACTGGATGCGGATTCCACCGCCTGTAAAGGCCTCATTTGATTGGTTACGACCCTTTATAAGTCAATGACCACCTTCTTCTTCATCGGATATTGTGCAAGGCTGCTTATTGGCCTAGCGCTTTAAGTCTCTGATGTAGACCTCGACTTTTCGTTTCTTGAAGTTTATGTGGGCTAAGAGTTAGCTTCACATTTTGGTCGTAAGCATAACCTCACGTTTAGATGACTTTATGTTGGTTTGGCATCATATTGTATGTGGAGTTTGCTTTGCTTGCATACAAATTTTATTGGTGTGGGTCCCACCTCCTGTGTGGGCCACATTTGAATGGTCATTGAAATTCAATTGACCGTCTTCTTCTTTGAAGTTTACACGAGATTGAGAGTTAGCTTTGCATTCTATACTGCTTCGCGCTTTGGATTAACTTCGTGGTGCTCTGGATTTGCCTTGCATGCTGTGTTTGTCGCATGCTGGCTTATCTCTGTGTATTGAGAGTTTTATGTCCGACTGTAATTTTGCCTTATATTCTGCATCTCTTCCAGTAATGAAATTATCGAGACCGAGGCTAGGCTCGTTACGCAAGGTGGAGGCTGGGCTCATCGCACGAGGCGGAGGCAAGCTCGCCGTGCGAGGCGGAGGCTAGGCTCGTTGTGGGAGGCGGAGGCTGGGCTTGCCGTGTGAGATGGAGGCTAGACTCACCGCACGAGGCAGAGGCTGGGCTCGCCACGCAAGGCAGAGGCTGGGCTCGCCGCGCAAGGCAGAGGCTGGGCTCACCTCACTATGTGTTACTCTCGCGTTTCAACTGTTTTACGCAGGATTACAAATTAGCCTTGCATTTTGAAGCTTTTGCATTTTTGTTGGCTTCGCTTTGTATAATTTAGCATTGTTCGCAGGTATTAGTCTTGCGTTCTTTACGCTAACTTCATAAATATCCTTGTTTTGTTGGATGTAGGTCCCACCCCTTGCATCAGTCTTACTTGGTTGTCCATGAAGTTCGTCGTGAGATAATAGATTACTTTTTTCTTTGTAATAGACTATGCAGGGCTGAATTTTAGCCTCGCATTTCTGTCCACTTTTGTACTCTGGATGAGTTCTGTGTGCTGACTTAGGCTCGCGCACTGGTATAACCATGCATACTGGTTTAGTCTCTCGAGTTAGCCTTGCATTTAGATAACTTTATGCCGGCTTAGTTTCGAGTTAGTTTCATGCTCTGGATGATTTTACGCTGCTTTAGCCTCACGTTGTGCGTGGGCATAGCCTCACGTTCTTGCTTTGGGCCTTTTGATTTTATACTCTTACCCCCAGAATGATAGGGTTGGCGAGAGTTTTACTCTCTTCCCATTATCTTGGTGGCATTGGGCAACAAAAATTCGTACGTTTTTTTTTTTTTTGTCTTTTTTTGAATTTTTTATTTTTTTATTATTTTTTATTTATGGCAGTCATTTTGTTGTCGTTGCATTCGCAGACACCTTCTTCTGTTCAGCTCTCAACTGGATCACATTTGCATTGACGAGTATCTGAATTTTATCATTCAGATCATACCAATTCTTGGTCGGGTGCCCAATATTTTGATGGTAGAGGCAATATTTGGGGTCGTTGGTTTTTCCTGCTTCCTCTGGCCTCAAATTTTTGGGTAACTTGAGCATTCCTTTTTTGTTGAGCAAATTAAATAGGGTCACTGTTTGCTCATCCTTAAAAGCGTACATCCGTTGCGATTTAGAAGAATCTTGATTATTTTGTGCTTTTTTGTTTGGGCAGGTCTGGTGGTCATTACCTCATTTCCTTTAGGATGGAATTATTGTGGTCGTGCCTGATTCATGACCATCCTCCTTTGGGCATGATACTCATCAATACGTTAAATTATATCCTCCGCTTGCTGCTCTTATTTAATTAGATCCTTCCAGCTTTTGGACTCTACTGTTCCTATTTTGACCAATATTCTGCAAGTCTTCACCAATGTTTCCTGCGACATGCCATGCGGGTATCGCACTGATATTTTGCGAAAACGCTCAACGAAGTCTTTAACCGTCTCATCCTCTCTTTGTTTATTTGCTAGAAGAGAGTGGATGGATACTTCAGTATCGTCTTCAAAGAAGCGGGTTAGGAACTCGCTCTCTACGTTAGACCAGGCATTAATAGCTCTCGGGGGCAGCTGCATGAACCAAGTAAATGTAGGCCCTCGCAGGGTACTTGCAAAAATTCTTATCATCACTGGATCATTGCTAATGAGATGGCCGGTCTGCGAAAGGAAATAGTACATATGCAGGCTCAAAAATCTCTTCTCATCATATGACTCTAGCTTTAAAGGCTTATATTTTGCCAAAAAACGGGGCGAAATCCCAATCTATCGGGTACGGTCTCGTGATCTGCATTTCCTGCAATCCTTTTCGATGCATTATAGCTTCTATTTGACTTTGAAGCTTGTCCAACTTTTTGGTATGAGGATCAACAAAATATTCCTCCTTACTGTCTTTTCCCTCTGTATTTGGGTTGGATTTGGTCTCATTCTTCTTGGTCTTATCAGAAAATGAAGAACCCCCCTGCATTGTCTTCTATGTTCTTCTGAGTGTTGTCCAATACCTTCGCAAGCATCGCTTTGAGGTCCTCGATACTCTTTGTTGCTCTTGGATAAGGCGTTCTTGCGCCTTAATTTTTTGACTCAGCTCGGTTGACCGTTCGATCATGTGGACCGTCCTCCTGTCGAACCCGAGGAAGCGTGCGATCGCGGCGTTGCTATGGCTGAATGATTGCTGAACACTTCATATTCCTCGTCAGAACCCCCAGCCAATCTTTTGTAATTGCGGGGATCTGTCACACTTGACCTGAGGTGTGTATGATGATAGATTTCCTCTGCTTCCGTATCGGAGGGATACTCTTCGACGACTAATTTCTTACTCTTATTGACCATATTAGATGTAAAAACAGGCAAGTTTTGATCTGAGTTAGAGTTTTATTTTTGCAGTAATCTTATTTTTGAAATATTGGTCTCCTGTATTGACAACCATTTAAATGTAGATGGTTTTGGGACTTGACAGCGACACTGAGCCAAAACTGTCGTGATCAACTCCTCACAGCAGTAGGACTGATGGGGTCGTGCCACCATTCTTTTATTTGTGAGACATCTCCACAAATTTGGAGTTTCTCCATACGGTGCTGATATAACTGTTGGCAGTGAAAATTTCTAAGTTAAAAGGATTTTCCACAACAGAACGCGGAGCTAATTCAATAACTCCGCGTTTGGTTATATTAACCCTGCGTTTGAATAAAACGCGGAGATGTTTAATAGCTCCGCGTTGATTCCGCAGTCTGGCTTGTATTAGCCTCGCGTTTGAGTAAAACGCGGAGATGATCAATAGCTCCGCGTTAGCTCCGCGTTAGCTCCGCGTTAGCGTCGCGTTTTGATGCGATTAAAGATCCGCGTAAGCAGATAACCAGAATCTCAAATTGATTGAGATTATGATTCTGGGCTTATCCAAATACCTGAATCAAGTCTAATCAGAATTCCATCAAAACTAAGATATTTGATTGGAATCCTTGATGAATGCGAGTTCTATTTAGATAGAAACTCTTATATTAACCTGGGGCTATAAATACCTTCTAGGTGAAACCCTAAAGGTCTTCTTTTTGGCATCGGAAGTCTCCTATCGATCCTTTGGCAATTCAACTACGCAAGAGAGCCTTGAAGCCTTTGCTGATCATCTTCTGAAATCTTGGAGAATTCAAGTTACGCACAGAGCCTTGAGTTCGTGAAGATCAGAGAAAATCACCATCTTCTTTCTGGAGTTCTTGAGAAGTTCGAGTTACGCGAGAGAGCCTTGAACAAATCAAAACCAGAGAAGATCGTCTATATTTGGCCGATATCTTTAAAAGAGAAGATTTCAACGTACCGATCGTCCAAAAGAACTACTATAGATCCCATCGCCACAGATCCCACAAATATTGTAAAAGAGAGAGATTGAACTATAAAATCCTCTCGTTTGTTGTTTTTTTTTTTTCTTGTTCACTTCTATTGTAATTCAAGTTAATTCAATGGGAGGAAGCGAAGGAACTTTTGCGACGAACAAACTGGCGACCACAGTGGGAGCCGTCTCTTTCACTAATGAAGAGATTGTGGCGCAATCGGACGTTGACTTGATCGGATCCAAAGTAGACACGCTGGTCGTTGAAATCGACTAGCAGAAGTACGAGGAGTTCCTCTCCTCCGGATCAGGTGACTTGGATGAGACACGGCACTATCGTCGCATGTACTCCAATGCCCGAGTGACGGGTAGAAAGGTATCCACCGAGAGACGGGGATCCTTAGAGACTGCGGCTATAGAGCCGGAGTTCACACAAGAAATTCTAGCCGAGGATGAGCTTCCGATTGCCGAAGAAGACTTGGGAATTGGACTGACCAGGACCCAACTCCGGAACAGGAACCGGAGAGCGAGGCGTAGAGCCCTCAAAGCCCGCCTTGGACGCGGAGCTGACTCTAGAGGATGCGAGGCTATGGTCCCTCCCAAATTGGCTCGCGCTACCCGTGAGACCAATCTCTACCGCATTAAACGCGAAGATACAACTTGCCTTAAAAGCAAGGAAAAGCCAGCGTGTGATTTTCCACGCGAGACTGGTAATACTGGCGAGTTACGCAAGATTCCTGACACTCGCGAGTTACGCGAGTATAAAGATTATTCAAAGCCAGCGTGTGATTCTCCACGCGAGGCTATTACTGTGCCTAGCAAGAGACGCGAAGCCAGTAAGGGTTGCACTAGTCGCAGAATACCCAACACTCGCGAGTTACGCGAGTATAAAAATTATTCAAAGCCAGCGTGTGATTCTCCACGCGAGGCTATTACTGTGCCTAGCGAGAGACGCGAAGCCAGTGATACTTGCAATAAACGCAAGACTTCTGACACCCACAAGGAACGTGAGGATGATTGGCAAATAGTTGTCAGTCGTAAAAATCGCGCTAAGCGCGAAGGTATGATCTGCGTTAATCGCAAAGATAAGCCAGCGTGCAAGAACTTCCCTTCACGCGAGGCTATTATTCCAGAAGCTAAACTTCCAAGGACACACCAAGCCAACGAGAAACGCGAGGCTAGTGTGGATAAGCGCGGAGCTATTCTTCAGGCCCGCAATGTGAAACGCGAGGCTATTCCTAAGCCACGCGAGGATCGGTCCGACCCCAGAGTCAGGGTTGATCAATCAAAGAAGTTTCAGTGGATTCCTAAACACTCTCAAGAGTTGAATGGACCTCTTGATTCCATGGCTAGAGGCACTGACCTCAGGGAGCATCTCTCTAAGAAGAGAGGCATATACCAACTTCAAGTTGAACATAGTTGCCATTGCCAGCAACTTGTGACAGCAGTATCAGCCGTGATGGATAACTGTGGCTGCAGCAAGAACAAGATATCTGTGTTCGACCGATTAAACGAGTCAAACCAGAATCCTGCTAAGAAGACAAGAACCACTCCCCTGAAACAAGGGAGAGCTGTAACTTCCAACATGGTAGGAAAAGGGAAGAAAATTGCAGAGACGGATGATGATTCAGAATCGAGCGATGATGAACCTCATCGTATTACTCGACTAAGATCAGGAGCCGTCCCGCCTCAAAATTATAAGAAGCTCGCAGGGGGTTCTTACGACGAGAACAACGATAATTCCGCTATAGCCTCGCCTCCATCCTCTACATCGTCTCGACTGCAGAAGTCAGCATCGCATATGGCGGATAAGACTGACGATATCAATCAGAGATTTGAAGCTCAAGAAAAGATGATTCGAGAGCAGCAAAAGATGATTGAAGGTCTTAAGAGCATGCTATCGAGATTCGTGGAAGATAATACCAAAAAGGGCAAAGAAACTCTGAATGAAGAAGAACAGGAAGAGAAAGCCCACTCGATGCATGAGGAGGAGGATAGATTTTCTTTCCATGATCCGCATGGGGAGAAGATAGAAAAGCTCCAGAATCAACTCGAAGCTTTAATGCGTAAAAAGGAGTTAAAAGAAGCAGGGGTCTTAAGACCGTATCCTCCTGAATGGGACATGATACCTTACCCACCGAAGTATAAGCCGCTCAAATTAGAGCTATACGACGGAAAAGGATCGCCCAGCCAGCATATATATTACTTTTTATCCCAAGCAGGACACTTAATGGGTAATGATCCCATCATGACCAAAGTATTTGTAAGTACTTTGCGAGGGCCTGCCTTCACCTGGTTTATGCGGTTGCACCAGGTACTATTAATACCTGGTTAGATGTTGAGAAATTATTTCTCTCACGTTTCTTCGAGGATGACACCGAGATTACGGTTCATTCCCTTCTTGCAACTAGGCAAAGAGAACAAGAAACGGTTAAAGATTTCATAGAAAGGTTCCAGGAGAAGTCCGTACATTGTAAACACGGAATGATCCAGGAAACTCTAGTCGAGACATGTCGGCACAACCTTAAGACCAATGTGCTCCTCAAAATGGGGGCCGTAGAGTCTAAGACGTGGAGGGACCTGCTCAAACAAGGAGAGCAAGCTGAAGACTTGATTCGCCGAGTCGAGGAATCCCGCGGACCAAGAAATGCTGGGGGTAGTAAGCCATATACCCAAAACAACAGCAATAAGAATAAAGGGAAAGCAGTCATGTTGTCAGAAGCTGCTCCTCAGAAAACCGGTCCTCCGCCAGAGCCAAAGCCTCAAAGTCAGCGAGGATCAAGGCAAATCAGACCGCAACAAGAAAGGAATTACACTTTCAAGGCGGAACAGACGCATATCCTCTTTCACCTGCTCCAGAAGAAGGGAATGCTAAAACTTCCGGAGAATAAGAAGCCAGAAGATGCGGGTAAGACTAAAGATCCCAATTACTGTCTTTATCACCGGAATGTTGGGCACCCTACCAGGGATTGTTTTCCCCTTAAGAACAGAATCCAAGCACTAATAGAGGCTGGAGTTCTGACGCTTAAGGAAGAACAGAAGAAAGTCACTGCCAATATGGCAACCATAATGGTTGGAACCCACGAGTTTCCCGCAGGAGTGACCCCAATCCCTAAGGGTAAGATGGTCACGAAGAATCTTGATCCGCACAACAAAGCCCAAGAGGGACTTGTCCCCGTAACAACCCAAAAGGGGGAAGTTATGTGGGTTCACCCCGACTTGTTGGAAGATGAACAATGGACTACTTCAAGAAGTCAAGGGAAGAAACGGACTGTTAATGCCATTTCTGCAGATATAAAGGAAGAATATATAGCTTCGGAAGCCTTCACAGATTCTGAAGAAGAACCCGAAACTATGGCCACTCATCAAGATGGGGCAGGCCCTTCCGGTACTCGATCTGGAAAGACATATCTTAAGGACTACACTAGAGTGGATCCAAAAGATATCTATGCAGAACTCGCAAAGCCTGCGAAGCAGAAAGGACTTCGTTTCCAGAATAATCCTACCAGAGATGAAGGAGCCAAAAAAACCCCCTTCGAGTTTGACATAATTGCGCAGTTGGCTAATATCCCAGCGCGAGTGACGCTTTACGAATTGTTGAGATTATCAAAATCAACACGTGAAGCTCTAAGAGAGGCCTTGACAGACTCTGAGTCATTCCTAGCTCAGATTGTCGAGCCGGCCATCGAAGAGCGGGACTCTTGCCCCCACTGTCATCAAGTGAGGAGGCAAGTCCCACAAATCATCTTCTCTCCAGAAGACATGCAGGTGAGGAATATAAAGCATAATAGGCCTTTATATTTCACTGGATATGTCGGGTCCACAAAAGTGGACCGAATTCAGATTGATCCAGGTTCTGCACTCAGCGTCGTGCCCAGTAGATTGATGCAGCTGTTGGGGATTTCCCTTCGTCACTTGACACCTACACACACTACCATCTATGGATTCAACGCTAATAATAGCCATCCTCTTGGTAAGATCCGATTGTGGTGTCAAATTGGAGACTTAAAAACGGAGGTTACATGCTACGTAATTGATGCTGATACCTCCTACAATATTTTATTGGGGCGACCTTGGATCCACTCTCATATGATAGTTCTGTCGACTCTTCACCAGTGCATGAAATATTGCGATGAGGAAGGAGAAGTCCGGACACTAATTGCTGACAAGCAGCCATTCAAAGGGTTGGAAAATTACTTCACAGATGTTGCACTCTA
Source organism: Dracaena cambodiana (assembly GCA_036321105.1). Taxonomy (NCBI): domain Eukaryota; kingdom Viridiplantae; phylum Streptophyta; class Magnoliopsida; order Asparagales; family Asparagaceae; genus Dracaena; species Dracaena cambodiana. Next base: position 31,436,909 of record JAYEPQ010000015.1, on the reverse strand, counting down.
CAAGCCAGCACATGAAGCCTCCAATGACAGTCTTAGCAAATCTCCAAAGCCCGACGACAGTGGCAATGAAGCCGACATCGAGTACGAGCTCCTTGGAGAAGATGATGGGGTGATTACGAAATCAACCCTCACCTAAATCTTAGCTTAGGTCTTGATAATATAGTGGATGTAATAGAAAGTGAATGGGTTATTAATGAAAATGTAAAGTTAGTCTACGAGCATGCTGTAGCTACTGAGTCTGAGCCCTCTTGTACCTCCACCGAAGCGGATGGCCTGACCGAACTTGAAGTTCTGGCGGCATACCATTTGCCCCTCAGGTCTTCCCTCCTCTCTCAATTAAAAATAACCGAGGATCAAGTGCACTTCTTTGAAGTGCCTCCCCGACAGAAGTCCCAAAGGCCGATCATGTTCGGCAAAGTGGCCACGTCGCCTCGACAGAGACAAAGTAGTGAAAGTGATGAACAAACATCACCTCAATTTCACTTATATGAGCAAAGGTCCCGACAGATGATGGAGAAAATGGGATATAATTTTACCCAGAAGCCGGGATTAAACTTTGGAAAAGGGCGGCGGAATCCCATACCCTCGTTTAGACCGAGAGGAAAGAGCCCTGATTATTATCAGAAGACCCGCAGGGGGTTGGGTTATGTATCTACTCCACCCTCATCACCACTAAATGATGAAGAGAGTTCTTCGGCTGATGAAGAGAGTTCTTCGGATAAAGAAGAAACATCTTCACCAGATCATGATTCAGGTATAAGCACCGGTGCTTGGTTTCAATCTTTGACAATTAATATGGTTTCAGCCGCGCCAGAAAGCGACGAGGAACCAATTGACGTTCAAGACGATGCCTGGGCCAGGCATATGGACACTCTCTGGGATGTCCGCTTCGAACAGCGTGATCCGCCCACAGAAGACAAATTAATACAGGTTAACATGGGAACGGAAGAAAATCCGAAACCCATTTTCATAAGCGACACACTAACTCCTTTAGAAAAAGAGGAACTTATATCCCTTATCAAAGAGTATATAGATGTGTTCGCATGGAGTTATGAAGATATGCCTGGGCTTGACCCTCAAATTGCCACACACCGGTTAAATATAAAAGAAGATGTCAAACATGTTAAACAGCAACAGAGGCGCTTTCGACCGGAATTGATGGAGGCAATAGTTGCTGAGGTCAACAAGCTTATACAATCCGGGTTCATCCGTGAAGAACAACACCCAGATTGGGTGGCAAACATAGTGCCAGTTCGCAAAAAGAATGGCAAAATCCGGATATGCATTGACTTTCGAGATCTGAACGCTGCATGTCCCAAGGATGAATTTCCACTCCCCATCACCGACGTGATGATCGATAATACTTGCGGTTATGAGAGGATGTCTTTTATGGATGGCTTCTCAGGTTATAACCAAATCAAGATGCACCCGGATGATGAAAAGCATACAGCTTTCAGAACGCCACAGGGGGTATACTGTTACACGGTGATGCCATTCGGATTAAAGAATGCAGGTGCCACCTACCAACGCGCAATGAGCGTCATATTCAAAGAACACCTACGCAGAATAGTGGAGTGCTATGTGGATGACTTAGCAGTTAAAAACAAAGACAAAGAAGATCATCTTCACGATTTAAGAGTGGTCTTCGATCTTATGCGGAAACATCACTTAAAAATGAATCCTACCAAGTCGTTCATGGGGGTATCCAGCGGGATGTTTCTAGGGTTCGTAATAACTTCAAAAGGAATTTTCCTCGACCCGGAAAAGGTAAAAGCGATTAGCGAAATGCCGCCTCCCCGCAATCTTAAGGAATTAAGGGGATTATAAGGAAAGCTCGCTTATATTCGGCGCTTCATATCCAACTAATCTGGACGATGCCAACCATTCTCCAAACTTATGAAGAAGGGAGTGTCTTTCATATGGGATGAGGCATGTCAGCAGGCATTTGATGACCTCAAGGAGTACCTTACTAAGCCTCCTCTACTAATGGCACCAGCCCCTGGGCAGCCTTTCCTTATATATGTAAGGGCCATGGATAATGCTTTAGGAGTATTACTTGCTCAATATAATGAGCACGGCCATGAACATGCCCTCTACTATTTAAGTAGAACAATGATTGGGGCCGAACAGCGGTATACCCCGATTGAAAAAGAATGTTTAGCCCTAGTGTTTGCTGTTCAGAAAATGCGACACTACCTTTCAGGGCAAATAATTCATGTTATATCACGGGTTAAACCCTTGAAGATTCTGATGACAAAACCAGGATTCTTGAATGGCCGATTGGCAAAATGGGCGCTCTTACTATCGCCCTATGACATACATTTTGTCCCTCAAAAGGCCATGAAGGGACAGGCAATCGCTGATTTCCTTGCAGACCATCCAATTTGGTCCCAATTAAAGCAGACATCGGAAGTCAACACAGTTACCAAAGAGCAACCTTGGCAAATGTTCTTTGATGGTGCCGCGAGACGATCTGCTGCTGGAGTGGGGGTTGTGCTAATATCCCCACATAAACATATATTGCTTAACGGTTACTCATTAACAGAACCGTGCACTAATAATGTAGCGGAGTACAACGCGCTTATTATCGGCTTAAAAATAGCTCTGCAACTGGGGGTGAACCATCTAGAGGCATATGGAGATTCTAAGCTCATTGTCAATCAGATGACAGGTGAGTATGAAGTCAGACATGAAGCCCTCATCCCCTATCATCAGCTAGCTATTGAGCTAGCAGGATATTTTGAACAATTCTACATATATCACGTATCTCGAAACGAGAATGTTTATGCAGATGCTCTTGCCGCATTAACCGCAACTCTGGCAATCCCGCCAGGTGAAGCTAAAAGCATCACCATTGGTAGTAGAGAATTCCTCCACCCAGATGTGGTATCTCAAGCCGAAGAGGTATGTCAGATTGGCTTAAAGTTAGAACCCCGTGATTGGCGATTTCCATTTGTGGATTATGCCTTGTATGGGATATTACCAGAAGATCCTAAGGAAGCCACCTCAATAAAGAGGAAGGCCCAAAGATTTTATTATGACCATAAGCTTCAGACTTTGTATAGAAAGTCAAGAGGTGGTCTATTGCTACGCTGCATATCGAAAGCAGAAGCAGAACAAGTGCTGAAAGAAACACATGATGGAATATGTGGAGCTCATCAGCCCGGTCCCAAACTTGGAGACCGTATAAGAAGGCTGGGATACTACTGGCCGAGCATGGTTACAGAAGCAATGGCATACGCTAAACGATGTCATGCATGCCAAATACATGCCAATTTTATTCATCAACCCCAAGAATACTTGCACAATACCGTCGCAAGCTGGCCATTTGAAGCCTGGGGAATGGACATTGTAGGGCCAATAACTCCCCCGTCATCCAGAGGACATCGGTTTATTCTTGCAATAACCGATTATTTTTCAAAATGGGCCGAAGCCGTGCCCATGAAAGAGGTGAAAACGGCAGATGTGATCAAGTTTATCAAGCATCATGTCATTTACCGATTTGGCGTCCCTCGACGGATCATTCATGATAATGGTCCGCAATTCATTAGTCAGGGATTCTCCAGATTCTGCAACAAGTTCAGAATCAAAGATATCGCTTCCACACCATATAACCCTGCGGCTAATGGGTTAGCTGAAGCTTTTAACAAGACGATCATCAAACTCCTTCGGAAGTTCGTCTCTTCCAATAAATGAGATTGGGATGAAAAGCTAGGAGAATGCCTGTGGGCTTATCGCACCACCATACGCACCCCGACTAAAGCTACCCCGTTCTCTTTGGTTTACGGAAGTGAGGTTGTCTTGCCTCTTGAAATCCAGATACCATCATTAAGAGTGGCTTTAGCCACAAATATGACGACAGAAGAACGCCATCGGCAAAGATTGCAAGAACTAGAGACGTTAGATGAAAAACGTCTCAGGGCTCAACAGCAAATTGAGTTGTATCAAGCCCGAATATCTCAAACGTTCAATAAGAACGTTAAACCAAGGATCTTTAAGCAAGGAGACTTAGTTTTGGCTATTAAAAGGCCAATGGTGCTAATCCACAAGACTAAGGGAAAGTTTGAACCCAAGTGGGAAGGACCGTTTGTTGTGGAGACAGTATACTCCAGTGGAGCCTATCGCTTAATGAATCAAGATGGTGACAGAATGATGATGCCGATCAATGGCAAATTTCTGAAGAAATACTATTCTTAGTAACCCTGGAGAAACGCGTCTTCTCTTCTTAGGCATGCGCATTATGCGCCTCTGACCTAAACCTGGTGCGTTTGGTTCTCAAGTTTGAACCACCTCCAGCCTCTTTTTCTTAGGCATGCGCATTGTGCGCCTCTGACCTAAACCTGGTGTGATTGGTTCTCAAGTTTGAACCACCTCCAGCCTCTTTTCTTAGGCATGCGCAGTTTGAGCGCCTCTGACCTAAAACCTGGTGCGTTTGGTTCTCAAGTTTGAACCACCTCCAGTCTTTTCTTAGGCATGCACATTGTGCGCCTCTGACCTAAACCTGGTGTGTTTGGTTCTTAAGTTTGAACCACCGTCAGTCTCTTCCTTAGGCATGCGCATTGTGCGCCTCTGACCTAAACCTGGTGTGTTTGGAGTACCCAGTTCAAGTTACGCGAGAGAGCCTTGAACCGCCTCCAGTTTGGTTCTCAAGTTTGAACCACCATCAGTCTTTTCTTGGGCATGCGCAGTTTGGCACCTCTGACCCAAACCTGGTGTGCTTAGTTCTCAAGTTTGAACAGCCCCCAATCTTCTTTTAGGCATGTGTAATTAAGCGCCTCTGACCTAAACCCTGGTGTGTTTGGAGTACCCAGTTCAAGTTACGCAAGAGAGCCTTGAACCGCCTCCAGTTTGGTTCTCAAGTTTGAACCACCATCAGTCTTTTCTTGGGCATGCGCAGTTTGGCGCCTCTGACCCAAACCTGGTGTGCTTAGTTCTCAAGTTTGAACAGCCCCCAATCTTTATTTTAGGTATGTGTAATTAGGCGCCTCTGATCTAAAAGGTATGAATTGCCCAACGCCAACTAGGCAATGGGAAGAGAACAAGTTTCTCGCCAACCCATCATGCTGGGGTAAAAGTATGAATTGCCCAACGCCAACTAGGCAATGGGAAGAGAACAAGTTTCTCGCCAACCCATCATGCTGGGGTAAAAGTATGAATTGCCCAACGCCAACTAGGCAATGGGAAGAGAACAAGTTTCTCGCCAACCCATCATGCTGGGGTAAAAGTATGAATTGCCCAACGCCAACTAAGCAATGGGAAGAGAACAAGTTTCTCGCCAACCCATCATACTGGAGTAAAAGTATGAATTGCCCAACGCCAACTAGGCAATGGGAAGAGAACAAGTTTCTCGCCAACCCATCATGCTGGGGTAAAAGTATGAATTGCCCAACGCCAACTAGGCAATGGGAAGAGAACAAGTTTCTCGCCAACCCATCATGCTGGGGTAAAAGTATAAATTGCCCAACGCCGACTAGGCAATGGGAAGAGAACAAGTTTCTCGCCAACCCATCATACTGGGGTAAAAGTATGAATTGCCCAACGCCAACTAGGCAATGGGAAGAGAACAAGTTTCTCGCCAACCCATCATGCTGGGGTAAAAGTATGAATTGCCCAACGCCAACTAGGCAATGGGAAGAGAATTAGTTTCTCGCCAATCCATCATGCTGAGGTAAAAGTATGAATTGCCCAACGCCAAATAGGCAATGGGAAGAGAACGAGTTTCTCGCCAACCCATCATGCTGGGGTAAAAGTATGAATTGCCCAACGCCAAATAGGCAATGGAAAGAGAACGAGTTTCTCGCCAACCCATCATACTGGGGTAAAAGTATGAATTGCCCAACGCCAACTAGGCAATGGGAAGAGAACAAGTTTCTCGCCAACTCATCATGCTGGGGTAAAAGTATGAATTGCCCAACGCCAACTAGGCAATGGGAAGAGAACTAGTTTCTCGCCAACCCATCATGCTGGGGTAAAAGTATGATTGCCCAACGCCAAATAGGCAATGGAAAGAGAACGAGTTTCTCGCCAACCCATCATGCTGGGGTAAAAGTATGAATTGCCCAACGCTAAATAGGTAATGGGAAGAGAACGAGTTTCTCGCCAATCCATCATATTGGGGTAAAAGTATGAATTGCCCAACGCCAACTAGGCAATCGGAAGAGAACAAGTTTCTCGCCAACCCATCATGCTGGGGTAAAAGTATGAATTGCCCAACGCCAACTAGGCAATGGGAAGAGAACAAATTTCTCGCCAACCCATCATACTAGGGTAAAAGTATGAATCGCCCAATACCGGTAAAGTAAAGGGAAGAGAAAAAGTTTGGTATTTAAGCCCAAACGTACTCCTCGACAACTCACCATGTTGAGGGGAATAACATGGCTAGCTCAACTCAAACGGTAGTTGGTAAAGATTAATCAAATCCGTTAATAGCTGGGGGTTTGCTAAAAATTCCATATTAAACTTTAATTGTTATTTCAGCTCAAGAAATTGAGCATAAACGATACCAAGATAAATCGTTTTGACGACAGGTTATTTGTTGGGCAAGCAAATCTGTTTTGAAGCCGGCAAATAAAAGAGTCAAAAGAATCATCTTTATTAAAAAGGTGAAAATACAAAAAGAATTTCAAAGAAACATCGTAAGGTTATCTCTCTCCTGTTTACGAAGTTCTTATTACAAGGAAGATAAAAGCGTAGAGAGAGATGAAACTATTGGCCTCCCAGAAGTCTCAATTGGTTTATTGTCTCGTCCAAATTTCTACGATGAGAAGCCTCCACGGTTTGCTGAGCTTGCCTACGCAACTCATCATCACTTATTGTAAGTTGTTGCTGACGAGATTCTTCTATGGCACGATTCCTGCCCATCTCTTCCTGCTGAATCTGCTCCTACTGGACAAGCAACATCTCCCGTTTCTTGACAGATTCTCCTAATCGGAGTTCATTTTCTATCAAGGTGGCCCGAGCTCTCGCAATCGTCTCCTGGGCTTTAGAGATGGCCGCCTGACTTTCCTCAATTCCAAAGTTTACCCTCTGCAGGTCGCCAAGAACGGATTCCCGACTGGCCTGGAGCTCTGTCAGCTCCTGAGACCATCTCTCCTCCTGCTGCCTTAAAATATTTCTTTGAGATAAGGATTCTGCCCGAAGCCGCGCCAGCTCTATCGCAGTGATCGCCTCCACATCCGCCTGACGGAGTGTGTGTAGCGTAGTCACCTGCTCTTCTAAGGCTGCAAGGCGGGCCCGGTATGGAGCTGCTCGATCTTGTCCACCGAATTCTTCAACATTCCCTAGATAGCGGAATAACAGTGGACGTGCGAAGTTGAAGAAATCGTGACCGGCAAGAACCATCTCGACACATCTTCTCAACAAACGCATAAAATCCTCGACAGTGCAGTTGAAAAGTTCTTCAAGAGAATTTGCAATGTCAGTAGGCAAAGCAGGTAATGCCAAGAAAGGTGTCGTAGGTAAGGGAGCAGTAGTTGCTGGAATTGGAGAAGAAGAAGCCCGTCCCTGCATTAAATTCATAATATGGGGGACCAGTAGAGCCAGTGCAGATCTGGAAGAGCTGGAGACCCCAGACGAAGTACCGTCAGTACAGATCATTTGGGTATCCCCACCAATAGGAAGAGAAGATGGGATCACTTCGCCTAAAGCTCCTCCGGTGGGAGAAGCATCTTCGAACGAGAATTTCAAATTATTCTCCTCCCCTGCTGGAAGGCTTGAAGTAGGAAGAGTTGCAGGTATCTCAGCAGCCACAACAACAGACGACGTTAAAATCGCTGACTGAGAAGGCACGCCAACGACCGTGGGAAATGTCTCAGTGGAACAGACTGGCGTTGGAGATGGCATGCTAGGAGAAGGTGTAGTCTCATTAGCAGCAGCTGCGATAATAATCTCAGTTCTCTCGTCACTTCCCAATTCGTCAATTGGGGGAATTGAAGAGGAAACAGAGGCAGGAGCCAGTGTGGAATAATCAGCCGCAAACTCACCAGCAGAGCTACCCACACCACCAACGGAGCCGGAATGGTCCATTCTATCGTCAGACTCTACTTGGGTAGTCGAGTGCATTGGCGAGAGAAGTTGATCACCTGCATTTCAGAAGACCAGAAAAGCAGTGTTACGTTAAAATAATAACGGGCAAAAGATAAAATGCTAAAGGCCATACCAGGCGATACAAGTCCAGTTGTCGGACTTGAAGGGGGAGCCATTGTCGTTTCCAGCAATGTACCCGTCTCGCTATCCGTTAGTTGCGCCCCAGGTTCTGCCACAGGCTCTACAGCCGAAGGAGCCGAAACCTCAGCAACACTTGGAGCTTTGGCAGGTTCATCCTCCCTTGCCAATGTTGGGGGTACAGCTGAAGCCAACAAGTCGGAAGCAAGTTTGATAGCTACTTCTTGGGGGGCTATCAAAGTTTCCTGTGCCAGTTTTTGCTTCTTACCCGGCCTTTTCTTTAAAGTGCCGCGACGTTTGAGAGTTGGACTCAGGGAACAACTGACAACAGGCTGAGGAACTCTACCAGCACCAGTATTGTCGTCATCATCACCGGCATCATCGTCTGATTCGCTGACATCCGAAGGCTCAGCCGCAGCGCCAAGGAATTCTTCCATTCCTTTTATCCTTACCCTAGAAGCACCCTGGCAGCTAATATAGAAGGCTTCAATCTCTTTGCAACAACTGCGATTGAGAAAGAAGCAGGGCACGTCAGCATTCGCAATATTGAACCAATTGCAGGAGCTGAGGGTCATGGCCAATTCTGGCACCTTCTGGGGCAAGGAGAATTCAGCCTCGGTCCCGCCAGCTACAAAATGGAACCAGCCACGAGCGCCTTCGTATAAATTTCCCTCGTAAGCGAGATCTTTATTTGGATTGCCCACATAGAGTTGAGAATATCCAAACTGGCGAGCAAAGCGACTCGGAGTATATGGCTCGATCTGACACCTGAGATCTTGACGATACACCAAGTATCCGGGACGGATGTTGAGAAGCCACCAGAACGCTCCTACAGATAAAGTAGTGAACTTATCTGCTCCCACGGCATCCTTCAGCCTCATCCCATATCTTCCGTCAGGAAAGTCAGGAAAACACCGGAAGATCTCGTAATTCTGAAAGTTACGAAGAGTCTTCCGAATCTGGGACATATAATTCTACCTCCATGAAGAACGTTCATACAGTTCTACAAGGAAGCACTTTTCGCCCGAACGATGCTCTGGTGCACTCATTAAGGAGGGACAGTGCAAGACGAGCCACGCCATCAAATAGGTGTAGGGCATCTCCACCCTAGGGTTTGGAGTTTTCGGCTGGGCAGTCTCCTTCGACTTGCCCTTTCCTTTCCCCTTAACTTTAATAGTAGGGAGGAAATCACGACAGTGCACCCTCAGTCCATATTGCAAATTGCATACCATGGCGGGAAGGAGTCCAAGGGGTCGGCCGTATGCAAGAAAAACCGCTGGATATACCACGGTCACTGCAATCGCTTCCTTGGGCAATGACGGCACGATGCATCTTTTGAGCCACAGCATCAAAAACCCGGCAATGAGACCTCTGTTGGAGATCGAAAATTGGGCTTGATAGTGATAACTCTTAAATGAAGTACCGGGACCGTATCCATTCTCATCGGATTCAGTGGTATAATATAATAGATGGTGGCCCTTAGCAATACGGTGATCAATCTCTGAGCCATAGATGGGTGGATGACCATGGATAATGGCCGAGCTATCCTTAGAATTTAAGTTGGCAAAGAGATATTCGGCCCACTTCTTGTGGCCAATACCGTGATTACGCGCACCCGTCAAGTCAGCGCAGATATGATAATGGCACATCATCTCCCAGTACGTGACGTAGATGCATTCGTCCCTCGCCAGTAGCATGTTCAATTCATCGGTGGTAGGGATGTACTCCTCGTAAGGGACTTCGCCCATCGAGAGCCCAGAAACTCAAACATCTCGTGGAGAGCGAACCCTAACTCACCCACTGGTGTAAAGAAAGTATAGGTCTCAGGGTTATACATCTCCAAGAGGCAGTAAAAGTGATAAGCACTCTAGGAAAATCCGAATTGGACATTCCTGATGGTTTTATACAAGCCAATATCCTTTAAAATGGGCTCGTGGGAATCCAGCATGTACTGAACAAGGCGTGCCCACCACATATTGTTAGAAGAATGAACCCAGCCAGGCATCCTGAAGTCGCTAGCCGGGTACTGACCATTCTTCGCCAAGAACTCACTTAAGAAAGTTCGGGCACGAGATGGGACTTCTCCCACTGGAAGCTCCTTGCCAAATCGGCCTGGAAGCAAGCCAGTAATGCATCTGAGGGAACCGTCTTGATAAACCCCTTTTGCACCAAATTTGCCCGTTGGGACGCCATCTTGCTCTTGAGTCAGTCCCCACTTTAATTCCCGAGGCATTGCCAGCCTCTGAAGATAGACTAGAGGATAGCTACGATCCATTCTAGGCAAAAACATCAACATTTCGCCTGAGTTATATAGCCAAACACGTTCCCCTTCAGAAAGGATCTCATCTGATTGATCCATCTGGTCTCCAAAGAGGAAGGCGAGTTTTTCCATTGCCTCTCTATTCACAGTTTCGAAGGTTGCGTCAGTTATGATTTCTCGCGCAGTGGTGGGATGATATTTGATCAACTTCTCCTTGCGATCCTTCGGGTCTGGTTTGTACGAGGGCAGGATAGTAGTGAAACAGAATTGGCCTGAGGGATCAGAACCCCCAGCAAAGCCGAAGTAGTTCTTGTGGGGAAGAGATTCCATCGAATACCCTACTGCACAAAGAAACACCAGAGTGAGAGAAGTTTCTATAAGACAGAAAAATTCTCTAAGTATGGACGCGCGAAGCTAAAAATTAGAACGTGCGAAGCTAAGAATAGCGCCGCGCGAAGCTAAAAATTAGACCGCGCAAAACTCAAAAGAGCCTCGCGTTTTCAGCGTGACTGCTACTTAAAAAAATAGCCTCGCGTTTTCAGCGCGACTGCTACTTAAAATAGCCTCGCGTTTTCAGCGCGACTACTACTTAAAATAGCCTCGCGTTTTCAGCGCGACTGCTACTTAAAATAGCCTCGCATTTTCAGCACGACTGCTACTTAAAATAGCCTCGTGTTTTCAGCGCGACTGCTACTTAAAATAGCCTCGCGTTTTCCGCGCGACTGCTACTTAAAATAGCCTCGCGCTTTAAACGCGAGGATGACGTGATAACTTCGCGTAAGAAGGCAGTCAGAGACTTTTCTTCTTCTCCAAGCCTTACGGCAGGAGTACGGCGATCTCGCCGGTAAAAGAGTTGATCGATCAGTTAAAATTAAGCCAAATCACTCTAGAAATGTTCTAAAGAGTCTCGATGGAGAGATTCTTACCCCCGATGGGCGAAATGTGGGCTGGCGCGTCGCTGCCTTGGCCGCCGCCACAACTGCTTGCACCAGTCGCCGAAGATGGAGCCGCTCGAGAAGTAGCACGAGTTTTGGGTGCCATTTCTGAGAAAAATTGACTGAAAATTTGGAGAAACTCGGTCGGAAGAAGATCGGGTCGCCTGAACTCTGATCGCCTGAATCTCTAAATTTCTGGAAAATTCTCAAATAGGGATTTCTTTTAAATGAAAGAAACCGCCTCTCAGAATTCGGCACGAATTTCGGAGAAAGTGACTGGTCAGTTACTCTCCAACACGCGAAGTAATTAGCCTCGCGAGATGATGGAAAATGCGAAGTTGTTTAACTCCGCGCAACTATACAAAACGCGAGAATAGCCTGTGCCTTAGCTTCGCTTTTTCATTGAAAGACTTGGATTTTTGACGAGTGCAATTGAGCGCTTCCATCTAAGTTAAAGAGATTATTATCCGATCATTTGGGTATTATCAGTCTAAGTTACGCAGAAGTGCCTTAGACTATTTTACCAAAATTATTGACCATCTATTTGTTGAGCAAGCAAGTTTATTGAAGCTGACAGATAGAGAGGAAAATAATTTGCCTTTATTTATAAAAGAAGGAAAGATTACAAAGAGGGAGTTATAGCTCTCCCAAAAGCTTTTACATGATCAAACTCATCAATAACCAAACAGTAAGATTTCTCTACGGGGTGTTGAAGCTCAGTTCCCTGGTTCACATGCAAAAGAATTCAAGATTTCTCTACGGGGTGTTGAAGCTCAGTTCCCTGGTTCACATACAAAAGATCTCCTCTGCAAATGTCAACTAGGATCTGTCATCCGAAATGAAGCACGAGAGGAAAGGAAAGTGCTGCACTGAAGCGCAATTCTGAACTGCAAGTGCTGTAATTCTGCACTGCAAGTGCTGCAGCTCCCTATTTACAGCCCCTTCAGGAGTTTATCTCTCAAAGCCAGAGCTTGAAACCTGCAACTATGTTGTAAAGCATATGCTTCCGACTTCCTTAGAGTCACTTTTGCTGATGAAGATCGATGGACCCACATACACTCCTCTTCAGAAAGGATTGAACTTACTACAAAAGGAAAAGAGTTTCCAAAAGAGTGAAAACGCGGAGCTAAGCTAACTCCGCGCACAGTTGAAGAAATAGCCTCGCGCTTTAGACGCAGAGGATGATGCTATAACTTCGCGTGAAGGGGGACAAGATTTCTTTCTGCTCTTTCCTTCTCTTTCAAATTCATAGCGACTGCTAATCAAAGATAGCCTCGCAATTCATAGAGACTGCTAATCAAGGATAGCCTCGCAATTCATAGCGACTGCTAATCAAGGATAGCCTCGTAATTCATAGCGACTGCTAATCAAAGATAGCCTCGCAATTCATCGCGACTGCTAATCAAAGATAGCCTCGCGGATTCATTAAGACTACTAGTAAAGCCCCGCGTTTCAAGCGCAGGGACGACACAATAAAAAGGCGATCTCGCCGACAAGATAAGCAATCGTCCAGAATAAACCAAGCCAAAATATCTCAGAATGGTTCTTAGAAAATCAAGAGTTGAGGTTTTTACCTTCGGAAGACTCTGCATAGACTGGTTCGCTGTTGCGTTTACCTTCACGGCTGTTGCCATCAACGCCGGCCAACTTGCGAAAAGCCAAACTCCTCTGGAGAGACATCCTAATGATGAAAATCTATGGAGAATTGAACGAAGATCAGTTGAAGATCATTCATGAGTCACTCAAGTTCTCAGAAATTCTTCGGATGAGATGAAGAAGAAGATGAGCCGGGAGCTCTATTTAATCAGAATTTCCGTCGCTTGGTATTCAGCGTGGAAACTCGGGGTATTTAATGACATAATTATTTATTTCACTGAAGACGAAGTGAAGCTGATTAGCTCCGCGTAAGCGAGCATAACGCGAGATAGACTTGGTATTCTAACTCCGCGTTTTCAGTTTGAAGATCCAAAGTATTTCAAAATCTGCTGAAGTCTAAGCCATTTTGAAAACTTTGGAGGGGGTTCTGTTGGCAGTGAAAATTTCTAAGTTAAAAGGATTTTCCACAACAGAACGCGGAGCTAATTCAATAGCCCCGCGTTTGGTTATATTAACCCTGCGTTTGAATAAAACGCGGAGATGTTTAATAGCTCCGCGTTGATTCCGCAGTCTGGCTTGTATTAGCCTCGCATTTGGGTAAAACGCAGAGATGATCAATAGCTCCGCGTTAGCTCCGCGTTTTGGTTATTTAGCGTCGCGTTTTGATGCGATTAAAGCTCCGCATAAGCAGATAACCAGAATCTCAAATTGATTGAGATTATGATTCTGGGCTTATCCAAATACCCGAATCAAGTCTAATCAGAATTCCATCAAAACTAAGATATTTGATTGGAATCCTTGATGAATGCGAGTTCTATTTAGATAGAAACTCTTGCATTAACCTGGGGCTATAAATACCTTCTTGGTGAAACCCTAAAGGTCTTCTTTTTGGCATCGGAAGTCTCCTATCGATCCTTTGGCAATTCAAGTACGCGAGAGAGCCTTGAAGCCTTTGCTGATCATCTTCTGAAATCTTGGAGAATTCAAGTTACGCACAGAGCCTTGAGTTCGTGAAGATCAGAGAAAATCACCATCTTCTTTCTGGAGTTCTTGAGAAGTTCGAGTTACGCGAGAGAGTTTTGAACAAATCAAAACCAGAGAAGATCGTCTATATTCGGCCGATATCTTTAAAAGAGAAGATTTCAACGTACCGATCGTCCAAAGGAACTACTATAGATCCCATCGCCACAGATCCCACAAATATTATAAAAGAGAGAGATTGAACTATAAAATCCTCTCGTTTGTTCTTTTTTTTTTTTTCTTGTTCACTTCTATTATAATTCAAGTTAATTCAATGGGAGGAAGCGAAGGAACTTTTGCGACGAACAATAACCATCTTTTGTGGGCGGGGCCCACTTCTTGTGTGAGCTTTATTTGTCTAGACAGATGTCTCTGAGAAGTCATGGAAGTTATACTTGTCAACCCCCCGGTTAGTTCTATGTCCAACATTAGTATTGATATATTTTGCATGAATCTGCTAGGTAGCGTTGCATTCTTATATTCTTATATGAGGCTGAGGCTTAACTCTAGCCTCGCGCACTGGAAGATCCTCATGTGCTGGATGAGCCACCTTGCACACTGGATGAGCTTGGCATACTGATCTAGTCTCGCACACTAGCTTAGTTGAACTAGCATCGCGTGCTGGCTTAGACTTAGTTCGGTTTTCAAGCTTACTTATGCCAGGTTGGCATCTAGTTTTGTTCATGCCAGGCTGATATGTGCTAGGCTGGAGGGGCTAAGAAGCGCCAGGTTGCTGGGGCTGAGCAGTGCCAGGTTGGTGGGGTTGAGGAGCGCCAAGTTGGCGGGGCTGAGCAGCACCAGGTTGGCGGAGTTGATTCTCGCTAGGTTGGCGGGGTTGATTTTCACCAAGTTGATTAGCACTGGGTTGCAGAGCTGATTTTTGCTAGGTTGGCGGGGTTAATTTTTGCCAAGTTGATTAGCACCGAGTTGGCAGGGCCGATTTTCACCAATTGGTGAGGCTGATTTTTGTCAAGTTGATTAGTACCAGGTTGGCGGGGCTGATTTTCGCTAGGTTGGCGAGGCTGATTTGGTGCCTAGCGTGCAAAACGTGCTCTGAGTGCTCTACGGTGCGCCCTTTAATTCCGGTTGCGGATTTGGGTCCGCCTTTGTACCGTGATGGGTTCTCCTTTGGCGTCATATGAAGTGAGTTCTGATAGACCAGAGTTTGAAAATTCAGGTGCCTGTTGATGGATCAACGCCTCCTTGTCATCCAAAACTATCTGATCATTTTTTATTTAGGTTATATTGAGCGCTTTGCATCGACCTCGACCTCGATCACCAACTTCTCTATCGTTTCTCTAATTTCGTTGACGTCATATTGGACCACCATCTCCTCTTCAATATAGGAGATTACTCTCACTGTGGTCGTCAATCTGTTTTCGGGGAAAACAAGGGATCTTTCAATTACCATTGAATTAGAGAAAAATTATAGATTATCAAAATTTCTCTTTTTCGATTTAATTACAATGTAAAGAAAAGAATAAAACAGACAGAGAGGACTTATAAATTGTCGCTCTTTTTTTACAGAAAATCATGGAATTCAAGGCAAATGTGGGGATCGGTCCTTTCCCCGTTGACGATCTGACGTCGATGATTTGGATGTGAGCTCGTTCTTCTTCTCTGCTGATTCTTGGAGGAAGCACGAACTCTTGTACGAGAGAGAGATCTGGCCAAAAGTCTTCTTTTTTCTGTCAGTTCTAAGACTTCAAGGCTCTCGTGCGTAACTTAAATTGCCAAAGGTCCCTTCGCTATTCTTCTTCAAAGGTATTTATAGGCTCCCGATTGTTGAGCTGGATTCCATGTTGATAAAATGAAGAAGGTGTAATCTTGAGGAGATGTTTCCATGTAGATAAAATTAAGATTTTAATAAAATCTTGGAATATTCCTTCAGTTGGATTTGATCCAGACTCATTGTATTGGATCCTGTTTCTGCACCCAAAATCAATTAATGTCAAATTAGAATTTTGTAAAATTATCAAACTCAGAAAAAAATAATTAAGAATTTTGTATCCAAAGAAAATTAATTTAGAATTTTGTACCCAAAATTTAATTAGACTCTAATTAGAATTTGAATTTTATTTGAATTTGTAAAATATACAAAATAATTTTAGAGAATTTAAATTAAGTTCTCAAACTGGAAATTCACTGTGCACGAGGCCAAGCAACGGGCTCACGGCGCGAGGCTGGTGCCAACCTCGTGGTGCGAGACTAGCCTCGCAGCGGCACCCCCTTTTTTTAATTTGGATTTTGACTCAAATTTTGGATTCCTACTCGGACTCGAATTCCTACTCAGACTCGGATTCGGATTCAGACTCAGATTCATGCGGGGATAATTTTTCTCGTTCTACAGTCCTGGGTATGTGCGGGCAATTATAAGATATGTATAATGACGCACATCTTATCCATCAGTTGTAGTTTCAAATATCTGATTGATATTAATCTGTTTAGTTTCTGATACCTAACATAAAACCTGAATGAAAGCTGTTAGATATTATTGATTGGAACATCCCTAAATATTTGATTAGTTGTGATACTAAATTTATTTATATTACTCTTGATATATGCTATTATGACCGATACTAATATAATATGTTCACAATCACATAGTCAGAGTACTGTGATGGTACAATTTCTGTTTTTTTTTTATATTACTTGTTGGGTTTAATCTTCTAAATTTTGACTCCGGGTTTGAAAGGTGAATAAGCAGAACTTGCCCAGCTCGACATACCGAAAGAGATAAAGTCTGATGAGACCGACCTAGATATATGGAGATTAGTAGAGGCGATTCGCTATCGATACCCCCATTTTCTTCATTCTACATTTACCCTGGACATTGGTCCTTGGAGAATCCAGGTGTTATGCCATCATTAGACCCGTACTGGGCTCTTATCAGCATCAATTTAAGAGACCACCTATTATCCACGTCTACCACAAATGGCGTTGGTAGTTTCGACACCAGATTCAGGTCCTTTTTTTTGTTTACTATGGTTCCCCATGTTAGTTATGTGATCTATACTCTATCCACTAGGCTACTTTTGTTTTTGTTAGTCAGCCTGTTATCATATCCTCATAGTTAAAGGTAGAGTAATTTATAGAGATTCCTTATATATTTGTTTATATTTTCTTTTGTCTGGACACTGTTTTATTTATTTGAACTTTTTATTCTTTTGTACTAATATTCAAAGTAATGTGTCATCTTATATAATGAACACTTTATATAAATGAAATATTTTCAGTTTCAGACATGTTATTTATCAATCTGAATGTGGCAGTAATTATGCTTATTCCAAAATTCTGTGACTATTGGGTTGTCTAGTGTAAATTTTAAGTAACGTTATTTATTTTGAAAAGTAACTGAAAAACGGGGGTGTTGCTCTACATTGTGCTCCACCTTGATCAAAATACTAGAACTACTTGAACACTCATAATCACTTTTCATATCACATTCCAGACAAACATGATCATTACACCACACTCTATCTGGATTCAAAATACCCTGACCGTCTTTTGAGACAAATATCAATAATTATGCATTTCTATGTGTTAAATCATACAAAGAAGTAACCACATTTATCACCATGAAGTATAAAAATGTATCTCATCACTATACAATCAGTCATTTATCGACCATCGATCATCCTGATCAAACTCGATCCTTCAATCATTGGAGATCACTACTAATCTAAATAAAATATGCTCCAAATGATGGATTTTGCTCAATTTGCATCCATCAATATGTCTGTAATATTGAAAAAACATTATTTGACTCCTAAATTATTTTAATCGAACACCGATTTCTTAATCCACGCTCCTATCAACCTCAACCGTCAATCTCAACCGTCAATCTGAAACTCAAACTCCCATTATAGTTTTCAATCTATCCTTTTGGTATTTACTATTCTGGAGCCCAACTACAAATCACAGCATTCATGTGTTATATAACTTCAAATTACATCAGCTATTATGTATTCGGCCCAACACCATATCCCCAGTTTAAAGAACTCTTTCAAATCTCGATCGTTTTTTCAACCCAATGAAGAGGACCACCAATGCATCCAGAGTACACCAATACAAGCCCTCGCCAACCACCATCGGGCTAGGCGTCCACGCGTACAGCCCAGCGCCGTCCGACGATGACGGCCGGGCATGTTGGCCCCATGCACGCGCTGGCCCATGCGTGGAGCTGCTGCACGCGCCTGCTGTAGGCGCAACTGCGTCGCTGGCTAGGTGTGTTGCCCACCAGCCAGCCGACGGTGAAGTTTGCTACGGCACTCCACTTATTGGCCCCTTTCTTTTCTTCTTCTTCTTATTGTCGCTGACCTCGTCATCTTTGCAAATCATCCATGCCGACTCGGCACTAAATCTGCCATCTTACGAACTAGAATTTGCAACCATGGCTCTGCTAACAATGATTGGGAATCGAATTGCCAATGTGACCTCGAAATTCTATGAGATTAATGTGTCGAGACCATCAAGATAGAAAACATAGTAAACACAATAAGAATACAGAAAATTAACGTGGTTCAGCCGATTTAGTTCAAGCTACATCCACAGGACAACAATAAGAAAGATTCACTATAATGATAAAAGTTTACAAAAAAGATCCAAATATGTCTCTATCTCTCTACCTCACTATAGCTCTCTTCTCTCATAATAAATAAAGGTCATATCTCTCATGCAACATACAAGAAAAAGATATATTGATACAATTCAAACCCAATAAGGATAGTACTGTCATCATCTCAGTGGTCTTCAAGACCAATTAGAATAGTGGCAATCTAATCCTAATCCAAATCCAACTAGGAATTACTGTGATATTTAGTTTCCTCTAGATACTCAACGGATACGAGACACAAAACTAACCGAAAGAAATGCAATCTCTCCTATACGAGGGATATAGAGCTTAAAGAGAGTCTGAATAAGAATTGAGACCACTGAGAATATTTTCCTGAATAAAACAGAACATGTTTTTACACCACAGTTAAGGTCTTATTCCAGTTCCACCAAGCGGATATCAACATGTTATTTCTTGCACATCTAAACTCCAACACATTATAGAATCTCATCATAGAACTCTCTTGACATAGGCCGTTCCTTTTCTAACAATGTATATCAAGCGTTCCTCATGTTGCTTATCCCGTACATGCTTCACCGTATTGCATCTTTGCAACAGACCATACGTCATTCTTCCACACAAAGAAGATCTCTATCACATTAACTCTAGCAGTCCATAGTTCAGAGAACCCGATTTCCATAAACCCGTGGTGTTCGAGCCACAAGTAGTCAAAAAACTCGCACTTTGTTGTCGTCTGCATGCATCCAAGAAACAAGCTTACCGCTGTAGCCTTTTGTTTGATAAATCGATAGCATTATCCAAAATTATCAACTCCAGCAAAAGTTATCATAAGAAGATTGCTTGGCAGTAGGTCATGTGGCACAAAATCTGGAATATAAACAAGCAGCTAGCCTTGCAACACTAGAACATATTTGTCCTAAAATCACTACTCACGGTGATCACATGCAACACGTTTCATTTCAGTGGCAATAGAATCATAGGAAAGAAACACAAGCAGTTAATCAATGAAGCAATTCTGGGGAACAAATTACATATCCATCATCATCAGTACAAGAGAAATACAGTGCTCGAATGAGCTGAATTTTTGAATTATGTTGAATTTGATCACCTTATGCGTGCACGCATTCGGCTCGCTCCTAACGTGGGCTCTTGTAGAGATTTCTTCGAACAGGTGGTGAGCGTGTGAGGTAACTAATGATTTTGGTGAGCTGGATCCTTTGGTGATGCTATTAGATATGGTTTTGGATTTAGTTGGCGTCTTCGATTTTGGCTTCTCAGGTTCAATGGATCCAAATGGAGTCTTCTTGATGTGGGGACAAAGAAACAGTGAAGGATGCCAAGAACCAAGCATGTGTGGTCGGGAACCGTGTTTTGGTCTGGTGGCTTCGTTTATAAGCGTCAGGCGAGTGCAGATATCTGATGACGAACCTGCTCACCTTCCATTTTAACCATTCGGATGGTTATCCCTCAAAATTGTTGCCGTACACAATTTTGAGGATGGTTGTGACGTGTTTTCACTGCCAACCCCAGCGTGTGAGGCTTTAGGTTCTTTATTCCCACCGAAGTAGTGTGGAGGAACTGGCTTGGGTAGATTATTTCTGCAGACCTTTAATGACAAAAAAAAAAAAAACACTAAATTACATTGAAGCCATCTCATTCACGACTTCCTTCCATATTGTTTCTAAACAAGCATAAGTGTAATGCTCCGCATTCCAAGATACAGGTAGTATTCACTGATGTATCGTATATGAATACGCCAAGCATTAAAAGTATAAATATTGGATATAAATTACTGTCACATCACAGAAGATTTACATATTTTGGAAAAAAAAAATAACATGAATCAATAAAAGATTTATTGAATTTATATGAAAAGCAATCTCAAATATAGGAGATAACACAAAGTCTTGTTACAATTTAGAACCAAATTTAAACATAATGTATGGATAAAAATAAACAGTTTCTTCTTTATTGAGGTAATTCAAAAGTAAATGAGTAAAATACTCGTCATATCATAATACTAGAAACCTATAGAGTTTCTTTACTTTTCTCGGCCTACACTTCTAAATTTGAAAGTTCTCTCTTCTTGATTACCTATAATTCAAAATCGTCTGAGCATGTCAAACGTTAGAACAACGTAATAAGTATTGCAATAGACAAAATAATAATACACACACACTATGTGTAGTATGTATAGATAAAGTATGAAACTAAATTAAATAGTAAAATCATGATAGTATCACAATAATCTAAATCTTAAAAAGGGTATGAAATATGGATTCAATTATACTTATTTTAGAGAAAATAATAAATCAACCAGTAGTAATAAAAACAAATCATAAATAGTATTCAAATTTAACATGATCGTAGAGAGATATGAAACAGTAAAATCATGAGAGTGTCACACAATATAAATCTTGAAGAAGGTATAAAATATATTTTAGATAATACTAAAATGTAACATGATAGTATAGAGTCATAAACATACATAAGTCAAATTGTAATGTACTATTATCTTTATGTATTAATGGAACTAATAGAAAAAAAAAATATGCCACATGCTTTACAAGTATCCCGTGCATATTAGGAATCATGATCTTGATTTTTGATACTAACCAAAACATACCGTGAGATATTTAGATAGAATACAAATGAGCATAAAGCCGCAGGTACATGGACTTTAACTGAGGATGACTCAGTAGTCATCTAAGACCTTTTAAGTTAGGTCTTTATCAGTTCCAACTATATGATAGTACAACTCATAAAGTATGCA